>WNWK01001649.1:0-260587 GCA_009830355.1 Cherax destructor | reverse complement strand
TTGGGAATCTCCCCAAGAGAATAAAAGACAGGACCAGAAGTTCGTTGTAATCGTCCCTGGGGTGAGCCTTCGATTTGACTGCCATCTTCAGGTCCTTCAGTGCCCTTTCACTTTATCCTGCCAGAGGACCAGAGATCTTTTGATCGAGATCCTCATCGTCAGCTGTAGACTTCCAGTGCGGTGTATTAATAATTCCCTTATCTTTTTGAACCGCACTCACAAAGGGATACTGGGACAGTCGAATTATCCTTATTCCTTCAGGGACGTCAGAGACAACGATTTCCGTCACATGGTGAAGGCAAGTAATTCAACTTATCTCCGGGTTGATGGCAGCCTGTATTTCCTTGTAAATGACGCCACTGTCTCCAGACAAACTAGTGCTGGAGATAGTGGCTGTTGCATGCAAAGAGTATGTAACCTTTATTCGGAGCATGTTAACACACCCACATAGGCTCCCCTCCAACCAGCGAACCATCGTTAAGGGTTTGGTGATGAGGGCCCCATCATCAAATCAACGACTCGGTTCAGCCAATTAAATGCGAGTTTAACAATGACAAAAGGTGACGTGGTTACCACTCGCAGTTTGTCATTGGAATTCCTGCATAGAGCTGGTTGTGGAAAGTTGTCTGTCTTTTGGCTGCTGCTTAGCCTAGACAACTGTGGCGTGCACTAAACACTACTCCTTTGTATATAGTGTACATAGGTGTAAATATCACTTTGTTATACTTGGTGAAGGAAAAGACAAAAGTCTTATATAATCACAATTACTTGGTGAAGGAAAAGATAAAAGTTTGGAATTAATCTAGCTGATTTTTGAAGAAATACAATTTCAATACATCTTCTACTGTGTTTCTTTGCTCCAAGCTTCCTTTACACTCAGGTTAACAGGCCACTGAACCTGAGGTTGTAATATGGGTAGCCTGTCCTGGAGCTGAATTTGGAGACTTAGAGCAGGAGTTGAGCCTAGAGTTGAAGTTCGCGCAGGAGCTAGTCTTGTATCTAGATAGCTTGCTATCTGGCATTGCTTATGCTTTGCCAACGCTTCACGAATTTTGTGTCTCATCTTTGCATTCGCTTCGCTATGGTCAGCCTGCTATTGTGAGTATTCTGCAATTTGGTTTGTTATTGTGTATCAACCTTGCTATTGTGTGTGTGCATATTGGATTTGCTATTGCGTGTCAGCTCTGCTATCGTATGAGTATACTGCAATTCGTACCGTGCATAGAGCTACAGCGTGTTAAGTTGGGGGTTAATGCCACCTATTCGAGTCAGACGGTTAGTGTCTGAGTTAACTCTGCTAAAGTTGCCCAAACTATCTCTACAGCGTTGTTGGCGTATCGCTCGTTCTATTGGTGTTGAATACCAGCGTACCCTTACTGCTGCTCAGCTGCGTGATATTATAAGGAGTAAAATACAAACTGAAACTATGGCATATCAGTCTAGTGTTTCTCCCTCTACAGGAGCTGTTAATCGTAGGTCACCATTGAGGTTTCTACAAAATGGGAGAGACAAAACTCCTGAGCAAAACCAGCAAGTCACAGGTGTGGGGTTATCGACAGGTGAGTCTGGTTCACTGGCGCTTGAACTAGCCAGACTCACTCTTGAACAAACTAAAGAACAGCGTGCATTTGCTAAGGAGGAGTTTGATAGAGAGAAGGAGAGGAGACAATTCCATCAGACTGTAGATGACTTCAATTTACAAAGGGCAGTACAGTTTGTTCCTCGTTTTGTTGAAGCAGAGCCTGAACAGTTTTCGAAGCATTTGAAAACCAGGCTCGAGCTTTAGGGTGGCCTGAGGTTCATTGGGCGTCACTGGTGCATACTGCGTTGTTTGGTAAGGCACAAGAATTTACTTCTAGCCTGGGAAATGCTGATTTTGGAAACTATCGCATTGTGAAAACCACTGTTCTTGGGGCTTATCAATGTATTCCTGCCAAGTATAGGAAAGAATTCAAACTCGGCAGAAGGCAGTTGGGTCAGTCTGCTGTTGATTTTGTCAGACAGCAGACCAGGGCTTTTACAAAGTGGTACAAGGCAAGTGGTGTCGCTGATTTTGAAAATTTGAAGCAGCTTATCTTGGTGGACAACCTGCTGGAGTCTGTTAGTCCAGAGGTTCGAGTCTTTCTGCAAGATCATTCCTTGCCTACGGCATTGGAAGCAGCCAGGTTGGCTGATACTTTTGAAACTAACCGCTCCTTGTCCGAGCGGTCTTATCTCTTTCCTCAACAGCCAGGTATGAGCAGAGATCGTCAAAGAAAAGTTCCTGAGTGGAGAAATAAAGGTCAAGATGAAGGTGAATCTCGTCAGCAGTCAACTAAAACACCTGGTGAGCAGCGTAACTTCACTTCTAGTCAACCCGGTGAGCAACATCAAATTACCCAACGAGATGTGAAGCGGCAGTATCCAGAGTGGCGTAAGCCACAAAATCAACGAGGTGCCAAAGTAAAAGCTGAGATGGTATGTTATAACTGTGGCAAGCCTGGCACATCAGACCCAATTGTCCAAGTAAACCCCAACCATTTGGGAAAATCTCTAATATCCCTAATAATATGTCCCAGGAAGAAGTAGAGAAGGGGATGGCCCCTTACTATAGCTCTTGTTACATATCCCTTCAGGAACATTCAGAGAAAAAGGAAGTTAAAACCTTTAGGGATACTGGAGCATATTGCTCACTTATAAGAGAGGGAGTACTACCCCTTTCTGATCAAACCTCTTTGCAATCCTCAGTTCTGTTAGAAGCTTTTGGAGGAGCAGTATTTTCTGTCCCTTTACATCAAATCTATGTGCAGAGTAAATACTACACTGGGTATTTGACTGTTGGTGTCTCGGAGGGATTTCCTATGAAGGATGCAATGCTATTACTGGGTAATAACATTGAGTCTACTAAATGCATAGAACCCATAATGGTTAATTCTTCCCCGATGTTGGCCATAACTCGGGCACAATCCAAAGTGATGTCTGATAAGAATGTTAACTCGTCCTTGGACGACTCTGATCTCGGACTAAACAATTTGTTTTGCGAGGAAAACTGGCCAGAGCCTCGTAAATTTAGTGAACAGCCCCAGATCAAGCCTTCCTATTCCAGGGTTGCAGGATTGCCAGATGTCTCTGTTTCCATGCCTGAGGGACTGTCCTTTCGGGAGGAACAACGGAAAGACTCCTCACTAAACTCTGCTTTTGAGGCAGCTATGGGTAAATCCACTTCGGGTCACCCGGTCAAATATCTCTTAAAAATAATTACTTAGTCTGCACTGAAACTGGTAAGGAGGTGGAGGGAAAACAACAAACAGATAAGTTAGTGGTTCCCAGAAAGTTTAGGTCTCAGATACTAAATATAGCCCATAATTCTTCTTTAGGAGGCCATTTGGGAATTACCAAAACTCAATACCGAATAACAAAAGAATTCTTTTGGCCAAAGTTAAGGCAAGATGTAAAGAATCATATTCGTTGTTGTCCAGAATGTCAGCAGGTAGGGAAACCTGGACACCCCATTAAACCTGCACCTCTCCATCCCATTCCTGTTAATGGAGACCCTTTCTCAGAATTGATAATAGATTGTGTAGGTCCACTACCTAAAGCTAAGTCTGGAAATCAGTACTTATTCACAATCATGGATAGAGTAACTAGATACCCAGAAGCAGTTCCCATGCGCAGTATTAACACTAAAGCAATCCTTAAAGCTTTAACTAAGTTTATCTCTTGCTTTGGAATTCCTAAAACTATTCAAAGTGATCAAGGTACTAACTTCACTGCCAAAGCATTTAGGGAAGCATCAACTAGGCTAGGAATAGTTCATAACCTATCCACTGCCTATCATCCTCAGTCCCAAGGCGCCTTGGAAAGATTCCATCAGACGTTAAAAACAATGATGAGAACATTCTGCTTGCATTTTCCTACAGACTGGGATGAATCACTTCCTCTGTTGCTATTCGCAATGAGAGAAACTGTGCAAGAGTCTACAGGGTACAGTCCTTTTGAGCTGATATTTGGGCACAATGTACGAGGTCCTCTACGTGTGCTCAAAGAAGGATGGATGGAGAAGACGCCTCCACAACCAGCTACAACCCTTCTTCAAGGTTGCAGGTAGCACGTCAGTTGGCTAAGGCTAACTTGAAGGCAGCTCAGAATATGATGAAACAGAGGTATGACAGAAACTCAAAATTTCGCTCCTTCCATCCAGGAGATAAGGTGTTGGTACAGGAGCCTATACCTGGCCACACCTTGAAAGCTAGATTTACGGGACCAATGCAAATTGTAAGTAAATTATCTGATGTAAATTATGTGGTATCTCCCCTTGACAAGACCTCAAAAAGCAAAACTTACCACATTAATCAAATTAAAGCTTTTAATACACCAGATAAAGTTCCAGTAATGACTCTGTCCTCTGCCTCTGATGACCCTGACTCTTTGCACTCTGAGATTAATGTAAAGCTTCCAAATTCGGTCCTCCTCAAGGACCCTAAACCTTTAATGTTGGGTTTAACCAAGTCTCAAGTAACTAATTTAACTGCGCTCCTACAGTCTTATCCTGACATTTTTTCGGATGTGCCGAAAAAATGTACATTAGGATATCATGATGTAGATGTTGGAAACTCTAAACCTATTAAACTCTCCCCTTACAGAGCTAATCCTGAAAAACAGAAGCTACTTCAACAGGAGGTAGAATTTCTGTTAGAGCATGGGTTAGTGGAGGAGTCATCTAGTCCGTGGGCTTCACCGTGCATCCTTGTTAACAAAGCTGATGGAGGGTTCCGAATGTGCACAGATTACCGTAAGGTGAATGAGGTCACAATTGCAGATGCCTATCCTCTGCCACGTTTGGATGATGTAATCGACTTTGTGGGTAAGGCTACTTTTGTATCCAAATTGGACCTCCTTAAAGGTTACTATCAAGTACCTTTAACAGATAAGGCGAAGGAAATCTCTGCCTTCGTAATTCCAGGAGGTCATTATCAGTATACAGTGACCCCCTTCGGAATGAAAAACTCTCCTGCATCATTCCAGAGACTTATCCATCAGGCTATTAAAGGACTTGAAGGCACGGCAGCTTACCTAGATGACATAGTTGTTGTGTCGGACACTTGGGACCAACATGTGTTTAGGCTTAAGGCTCTCTTTGAGACCTTCCAGAGTTTTCATTTAACTGTTAATTTATCAAAGTCATCCTTTGGCCAATCTACTATTAATTTTCTGGGCCATGAAGTAGGTAGTGGCAAAGTGGCCCCTAAATTTGCAAAAATTCTGGCCATTAAAAATTATCCAGTTCCCCCTGACAGGAAATCCCTTCAACGTTTTCTAGGGATGGTAGGGTTTTATAGAAGATTCTGTAAAAATTTTGCAGATATTGTTGCACCTCTAACCTCACTTACCAGTCACAAAGTTCCCTTTATTTGGACCCCAGAATGTCAAGATGCCTTTACGAAAGCAAAGAGATTACTTTGTACTGCACCCATTCTGTTGTCTCCAGACTTTTCAAAACCATTTTCCTTACAGATTGATGCTTGTGAGTCTGGGGTGGGGGCAGTGCTTCTGCAATCTGGGGATGATGGGTTGCAGCCTGTGGCATTTTTCTCTCTGAGTGAAGGCAACAGTCACATCACTAAACACAGTGTGAAGGCAACAGTCACATCACTAAACACGGAGTGAAGGCAACAGTCACATCACTAAACACTGAGTGAAGGCAACAGTAACATCACTAAACACTGAGTGTAGGCAACAGTCACATCACTAAACACAGTGTAAAGGCAACAGTCACATCACTAAACACAGTGTGAAGGCAACAGTCACATCACTAAACACTGAGTGAAGGCAACAGTTACATCACTAAACACAGTGTGAAGGCAACAGTAACATCACTAAACACTGAGTGAAGGCAACAGTCACATCACTAAACACAGTGTGAAGGCAACCGTCACATCACTAAACACTGAGTCAAGGCAACAGTAACATCACTAAACACTGAGTGTAGGCAACAGTCACATCACTAAACACAGTGTGAAGGCAACAGTAACATCACTAAACACAGTGTGAAGGCAACAGTCACATCACTAAACACTGAGTGAAGGCAACAGTCACATCACTAAACACAGTGTGAAGGCAACAGTAACATCACTAAACACTGAGTGTAGGCAACAGTAACATCACTAAACACTGAGTGTAGGCAACAGTCACATCACTAAACACAGTGTGAAGGCAACAGTAACATCACTAAACACTGAGTGAAGGCAACAGTCACATCACTAAACACAGAGTGAAGGCAACAGTAACATCACTAAACACTGAGTGAAGGCAACAGTAACATCACTAAACACTGAGTGTAGGCAACAGTCACATCACTAAACACTGAGTGAAGGCAACAGTAACATCACTAAACACTGAGTGAAGGCAACATTAACATCACTAAACACTGAGTGAAGGCAACAGTAACATCACTAAACACAGAGTAAAGGCAACAGTAACATCACTAAACACTGAGTGAAGGCAACAGTCACATCACTAAACACTGAGTGAAGGCAACAGTCACATCACTAAACACTGAGTGAAGGCAACAGTAACATCACTAAACACTGAGTGAAGGCAACAGTAACATCACTAAACACAGAGTGAAGGCAACAGTCACATCACTAAACACTGAGAGAAGGCAACAGTAACATCACTAAACACAGAGTGAAGGCAACAGTAACATCACTAAACACAGTGTGAAGGCAACAGTAACATCACTAAACACTGAGTGAAGGCAACAGTAACATCACTAAACACTGAGTGAAGGCAACAGTAACATCACTAAACACTGAGTGTAGGCAACAGTCACATCACTAAACACAGTGTGAAGGCAACAGTAACATCACTAAACACTGAGTGAAGGCAACAGTAACATCACTAAACACTGAGTGAAGGCAACAGTAACATCACTAAACACAGAGTGAAGGCAACAGTCACATCACTAAACACTGAGAGAAGGCAACAGTAACATCACTAAACACAGAGTGAAGGCAACAGTAACATCACTAAACACAGAGTGAAGGCAACAGTAACATCACTAAACACTGAGTGAAGGCAACAGTCACATCACTAAACACTGAGTGAAGGCAACAGTAACATCACTAAACACTGAGTGTAGGCAACAGTAACATCACTAAACACTGAGTGAAGGCAACAGTAACATCACTAAACACAGAGTGAAGGCAACAGTCACATCACTAAACACTGAGTGAAGGCAACAGTAACATCACTAAACACTGAGTGAAGGCAACAGTAACATCACTAAACACAGAGTGAAGGCAACAGTAACATCACTAAACACAGAGTGAAGGCAACAGTAACATCACTAAACACTGAGTGAAGGCAACAGTCACATCACTAAACACTGAGTGAAGACAACATTAACATCACTAAACACTGAGTGTAGGCAACAGTAACATCACTAAACACTGAGTGAAGGCAACAGTAACATCACTAAACACTGAGTGAAGGAAACAGTAACATCACTAAACACAGTGTGAAGGCAACAGTAACATCACTAAACACTGAGTGAAGGCAACAGTAACATCACAAAACACAGAGTGAAGGCAACAGTAACATTACTAAACACAGAGTGAAGGCAACAGTAACATCACAAAACACAGAGTGAAGGCAACAGTAACATCACAAAACACAGAGTGAAGGCAACAGTAACATCACTAAACACAGAGTGAAGGCAACAGTAACATCACTAAACACTGAGTGAAGGCAACAGTAACATCACTAAACACTGAGTGAAGGCAACAGTAACACAACTAAACACTGAGTGAAGGCAACAGTAACATCACTAAACACAGAGTGAAGGCAACAGTAACACTACTATACACTGAGTTAAGGCAACAGTAACATCACTAAACAATGAGTGAAGGCAACAGTCACATCACTAAACACTGAGTGAAGGCAACAGTAACACAACTAAACACTGAGTGAAGGCAACAGTAACATCACTAAACACTGAGTGAAGGCAACAGTAACATCACTAAACACAGAGTGAAGGCAACAGTAACATCACTAAACACAGAGTGAAGGCAACAGTAACACAACTAAACACTGAGTGAAGGCAACAGTAACATCACTAAACACTGAGTGTAGGCAACAGTCACATCACTAAACACAGAGTGTAGGCAACAGTAACATCACTAAACACTGAGTGTAGGCAACAGTAACATCACTAAACACAGAGTGAAGGCAACAGTAACATCACTAAACACTGAATGGAGACAACAATTTATTCCAGTTGACCATATTTTAGAGTAAACAGTTTAACAATATCAACCTCTCAAGGTTCATCTGCTGTCTCAGTTTATGAGGTTTGTGTTTTTGTATTTATGTGAGAGCTTCAGAGAGGTAATGTTTTTGACAAGTAGACTTGAGATTGCTTTTGAGAAATAACCTTGTGAAATCTTTGCAACTGATGCAGAAAACTAGGCTTGAGAAAGCTTCAGAAATGATAAATATACTTACCCACCTGGAGTCTACTAGGAGGCTGGTCCGGGGAGAAGGAAACGCCCAGGCGGCCCTTTCCATGACTGTGCCTCACGGTGGATCAGGGATTGATCAACCAAGCTGTTACTACTGGCCGCGCCCAATAAACCCTAAGAACCATTGTCCGGTTGATCAGACACCGACTTTACGTATCTATCCAATTACCCCTGGAAGACATCCAGGGGTCTACTGGTAATCCTCTTTATGCATTATGAGAGTCTGTTGAACAATCTTCGACTCAGAACACTTATTGTGTTCTCTCTTAGTGTACTTATGGCATCCCTGCTTTTCATTAAGGGAATGTTGCACCATCTGCTGAGTCTTTTACATTCGCAGAGAGGTTTCTGTGTGAAAATTTGGGACAAGTCCTTCTAGTCTTTTTCAAGTGTAAATTATGAAGTATCTTCTCGCCTTCGTTCCAAAGAGTCAAGGAACTTCAAACGTTCTCAGTAATTAAGGTGTTTGACTGATCCTATACGTGCACTGAAAGTTCTTTGTTAGTTTACAGCAATATTCTAGCCTAGAGAGAACAAGTGACTTAAAAAATTACCATCTTTGTCTTGGCATCCTTTATTTTGAAGGTTCTAATTATTCATCCAATCGTTTTCCTAGCAGTTGTAATAATGACCCTTGACATTATCACTCCTAGGTTCTCCACATTAGTTTTCTGCTCTACTGATTATCTATAATCTGTTTTATACTCCGTTCTACCTCAAGTTTTCCATACCTATTAAATAAATTTGTACTCAATGAACATCATATTGTTTTCTGCGGCCCATTGGAAGACGTGGTTTATATCAGCTTGGAGATTTACAGTGCCAGCAATGGATCACACACTCATGCAAATAATAATTATAATAATAATAATAATAAACAAAGAATTAGAGTTATTATTACTTATTTTGTTAAGTCTCACTTCATTACCTGCCTTACCCCCCTCAGAGTGTTTAGAACTTTCATTTTTATTATAACTGTATTAATAACACCAAGCACTTTTCTGACGAGGCAGTGTTTGAAGTGCGTGGCACCGAGGTCATTCTAATACAGAGGGGAGGAAAAGATCAAATCTGGCATAAGCAGCAGCAAATATAAACTGGACAAAGCAATGTCTCCTGCATATTCCTGCTGCGCCAGGCTTTAGCACTATGCCAAATGAGCTTTTTGATTTTGTATGGTCCGTGTTATATTGAAAACACCGATGTGCAGAGAGAAAGAGAGAGGGAGGAAGGGAGAAGAGAATGGAAAAATAAAAATATTAACAAGATGTATGGAAGAAAAAACGTAATAAGAGAGAGAGAGAAAGTGAGAAAGAGAAACGGAGGGCAAAATAGGATGAAGGAAAGGGGGAGAGAAGTAGGAAATAGTGACCAGGGATAATAAAAAAGGGAAAGGGGAGAGAAAATGGAAGATATCGGAGGGGCAGAGTAGAAGAGAGGAAGAGGGAGATGAAATGGAACATAGAGAGGAAGCACTGTAGAAGAGGGAACGTAAAAGGAGATAGAGGATGGGCAGAGAAAGAGAAGGAAAGTGAAACAATGGGTAAACAGTATAATGATCACAACTGTAAATCACAGACAACGATACAGTGCACCAGCACTTCCTACTCATGTCAGCACTGTACTTACCATCACTACTCATGTTATCACTATACCTACCATCACTACACCTACCATCACTACACCTACCATCACTACACCTACCATCACTACACCTTCCATCACTACACCTACCATCTCTACACCTACCATCACTATGCCTGCCATCACTACACCTACCATCACTACACCTACCATCACTACACCTACCATCACTACACCTAACATCACTACACCTTCCATCACTATACCTACCATCACTATGCCTGCCATCACTATGCCTGCCATCACTACACCTACCATCTCTACACCTACCATCACTACACCTACCATCACTACACCTACCATCACTACACCTACCATCACTACACCTACCATCACTACACCTACCATCACTACACCTACCATCTCTACACCTACCATCACTACACCTACCATCACTACACCTACCATCACTACACCTACCATCACTACACCTACCATCACTACACCTTCCATCACTACACCTACCATCACTACACCTACCATCACTACACCTACCATCACTACACCTACCATCACTACACCTACCATCACTACACCTACCATCACTACACCTACCATCTCTACACCTACCATCACTACACCTACCATCACTACACCTACCATCTCTACTCCTACCATCACTACACCTACCATCACTACACCTACCATCACTACACCTACCATCACTACACCTACCATCACTACACCTACCATCACTACACCTACCATCACTACACCTACCATCACTACACCTACCATCACTACACCTACCATCACTATGTCGTGTGGGTCTTGGGAGAGATATATAGGAGGTCAAAGATACTCCTCGTTGGATGGTTACGGTATATTTACAGTAAGTGAAAGGAGAGTCCCGCACACCGTCTGTCTCGCCTGTAGGTCTAACGTAGTGAGGCAGTCTGCCTATGATAGGCTGTGCACCTGCGCTGAGCCTCTGACGTCAGCGGGTACCGTGACGTCACACGCAAAGGGACCAGCTGTATAAAGATATACTAAACAAGTGTATCTATGATACTGACACGACAACTACACCTACCATCACTACACCTACCATCACTACACCTACCATCACTACACCTACCATCTCTACACCTACCATCACTACACCTACCATCACTACACCTTCCATCACTACACCTACCATCACTACACCTACCATCACTACACCTACCATCACTACACCTACCATCACTACACCTACCATCACTACACCTACCATCACTACACCTACCATCACTACACCTACCATCACTACACCTACCATCACTACACCTACCATCACTACACCTACCATCACTACACCTTCTATCACTACACCTACCATCACTACACCTACCATCACTACACCTACCATCACTACACCTTCCATCACTACACCTACCATCCTACACCTACCATCACTAACCTACCATCACTACACCTTCCATCACTACACCTACCATCACTACACCTACCATCACTACACCTTCCATCACTACACCTACCATCACTACACCTACCATCACTACACCTACCATCACTACACCTACGATCACTACACCTTCCATCACTACACCTACCATCTCTACACCTACCATCACTATGCCTGCCATCACTACACCTACCATCACTACACCTACCATCACTACACCTACCATCACTACACCTTCCATCAGTACACCTACCATCTCTACACCTACCATCACTATGCCTGCCATTACTACACCTACCATCACTACACCTACCATCACTACACCTACCATCACTACACCTTCCATCTCTACACCTACCATCACTATGCCTGCCATCACTACACCTACCATCACTACACCTACCATCGCTACACCTTCCATCACTACACCTTCCATCTCTACACCTTCCATCTCTACACCTACCATCACTATGTCTGCCATCACTACACCTACCATCACTACACCTACCATCACTACACCTACCATCACTACACCTACCATCACTACACCTACCATCACTACACCTACCATCACAACACCTACTATCACTACACCTACCATCACTACACCTACCATCACTACACCTACCATCACTACACCTACCATTACTACACCTACCATCACTACACCTACCATCACTACACCTACCATCACTACACCTACCATCACTACACCTACCATCACTACACCTACCATCACTACACCTACCATCACTACACCTACCATCACTACACCTACCATCACTACACCTACCATCACTACACCTACCATCACTACACCTACCATCAAATGGTTGTCTGATTTACGTCACATTAGTGCAGCCAAGAATATTGATGTCATGTTCGCTGGAATGTTGACTACGAACTATCGTACCTTTCCCTAAGTTAGCTGGATGTGCAGCGAATAACTTAACATCAACTAACTGTTGTGTTAATTATAACAGAAAGAATTTGCCGCGTTCACTCCTCTCCCTTCAAAGTGGAGCAAGCACGCAGTATCATCGTGTTAAAGAATATCAAGGCAAATTCTCCCTCAGCATCTCAAATCTTTTAGTCCCAGGAAATCAGTTTCAACGTAATACTTTCACCAGATCACATGCATGGTGAACCTACCTCTGTTCTTGAAGGTCTTGATGCCAGACGTAAGGATATAATACCAATGAAAGTAACCTGGTCAATGAGCATGATAATGCTAGAATTGTGGGCACTATTGAGCCTACTCATCTATTTGCGGCCTAGTACATTTGTGCCTAGGATTATTAATGTATCAGATACGATGCATGCCTCAGTTATAGTTGGTGATCTTCTATCTGATCACTTTCCAAAACTCACAACGGTCAATTTTGCTTATATATCAAGTAGTCAAGGAGCTAAATACAGAAGGAAAAAACTCATTCTTAACCCAGAACATACGGATATCTCAATTGCTTGGATCAGTGGTATAAGAATCGCTGTCTCAGTGGGACAAACAAAATCAATGATGATTTAGTTGATACCGTCCAGAACTTGCTCATAGATCAGATCAAGAGAATATAAAATGACGACGCAAATCTTTCATCATAAATGACAACCACAACCACGAGCACTATAATGATCCACAACTATGCAACTTAACATATGTAACTTGAAGGAATTGTAAAGTATAACGTGAAAGTAGAACCCCAGGTTTACTCAGAACTACACTAACAAATGGAAGGAATAGGAAACAAAAACTTGGGTACCATTAATGGGAACAATTTGTTAAGTGTTAAATAGATCAACTCCTTTAAGCTTAGCCCGGAAATGTATAAATATTATAACTAGGAAGAGTGGTAATGTTGCTCACGCCTTTCCACTGGAAAAAGAAAATGACCTCATAAATAACTGGTCCTAAACATTCTGGCATGAAATTCTCTTGTTTCTGATTAGAGCAAACATAGAATGCTTCTGAAGGAAGGAAGGAAGGTTGAAATTTATTAATTTTAACCGTCGAAATACTAATGAGAATGATTCTTCACTGAGTATGAATAAGATAATGAATAAAAGTCGATCAACCGCTCCTGGAGAGGATGGTATAATATTTTTATATTCTCTGAACTCAAAGGCAGGTCCCTGATAACCCTTTGTTAGCACCGTGTAATCTCAGTTAAATCGAGGGTGTTTTTCCTGGACCAATAGTCTCACTGTGTCTATCCCTAAGCCACAACAGCCTGATACATATAAACCAATCTCCTTAACTAGTAGTTCTCGTAAAACATTTTTATGAATGATATTTAATAAATTATACTATAGAATCAGACTTGTGCATCATCTGTGTGGTTTCATGGAAGGATAAAGTGTGTTGAGTTCTGTAAATATCTTTTTTACTAAACACTTTTGCACTAATTTTACCACATTTTTTATCTGAAATCTGTATATGATATCGCAGACAGAACCGTTTTACTATATAAACAAGCCAAAATGAATATTGGTGATAATCTGCTCTGTTAGATAAATAGTTAACTTTTCTCTGTCAAGGCTATAAAAACGAATCTAATGAAATGTTCCTAGATACACCACAGGGAGGAGTTCTCTGTCCCATGCTATTAATGTCATGATTGATGCTTTCCTATATGCTCAACCTACCTTACCTATACATATAGCTATAAGCTTTGTTGAGAACATCATGATCATGATCCATACAACAGAGCATAAGAAAATAAGAGCCATTCTTAGCGAGGTTCAAGTAATTTGTATGCTGTTAGGCCTCGTTATATCTTCATCTAAAAACGACATGCCCAGCCTAAATATCAGCTATGTTAAATCTTTCAGATATCTTGGTGTAGATGTACCCTTCAATAAATCTATCATGCCACAACTAAATATGAAATACAAAGGTGGGCTAAATGCACTTAAGAGCTGTTGCTGGTTATAACCAAAACTATGGTGCCAATGTGAGAATAACGAAAATGATGTGCATCGCCTACATTAGATCCTTAATTGATTATGCTGTGCCCATGTTAAAATGAAGATTCTCTCCGGCCCATGGAGCTAATGAAAAATGAAGCCCTCAGAATTATTCTTGGCTGTCGTTACTCTATCAAGGTTCTTAACAGGAACTTGGTGTGTCTAGTATCAGTGATAGGATTATTGAGATTAACACTGTACTTGTTATTAGAATGTTAAGAAATGAACCAGACACTGTCATTACAAATCTTATTTAATGTAAATGGGTTGTGAAAACATGCAATTATTTAGTTTTATAACTTGCAAGAACTGTATTACTGTAGACACAAAGATCATTTCACCCCTCCATGGAGGGTATGCTTATAAAATATTACATACCATCAGTCTTTACACCTACTTCCACTATATATTTTACACCTACCCTCACTAAACCTTCCATCAACACACCATCCCTACACCTACCCTTACTATACTTACAATCACTACACTTGCCCTCACTACACCTACCCTTACTATACTTACAATCACTACACTTGCCCTCACTACACCTACCCTTACTATAACTGTCATACAAAAACAACCCTTATATGGGAGAGAGAATCATATGATGACGTTTCGGTCCGACTTGGACCATTTAAAAGTTACACTGACAGAAAAGACTGAGTCAGGGTCTTCCCCTTCCACCCTCCTGTGTTTTTGGTATTACCCCTTGTGGGCTCTTAGCTCTCCTGCAGTGCCCCTGGTGGACCCTTAGCTCTCCTGCAGTGCCCCTGGTGGTCCCTTAGCTCTCCAGCAGTGCCCCTGGTGGTCCATTAGCTCTCCAACAGTGCCCCTGGTGGACCATTATCTCTCCTGCAGTGTTCCTTTTTTCTCGACCCCAGACTGACCCCACATCTACTGCTTCTGTCCTCCAACCCATTCCTCTACTATTCCCTCCCTTTACTCCTCTTTCTCTCTTGTGCCTCTTAACTACTATTTCTACTTGATACTACCACTGTTTCTTTTAACTACTACTTCCAATACCTACCATACCACCACCTCTACTTCCTCTCTTGTGCCCGTCCTTGTCCAGTTAGCCTCTTTATACTGGCTTTCTCACTCTTGTCTCTTAGTGAGACTTTGTAAATGGTCCAATTCGTACTACACCTGCCATCACTACACCTGCCATTACTACACCTGCCATCTCTACACCTATCATCACTACATCTGCCATTTCTTCACTTACCATCTCTACACCTACCCTCACTACACCTGCCATCTCTACACCTGTCATCTTTACACCTACTATCTCTACACCTGCCATCTCTACACCTGCCATCACTACACCTGCCATCACTACACCTACCATCACTACACGTGCCATTTCTACACCTGCCATCTCTACACCTGCCATCTCTACACCTGCCATCTCTGCACCTGCCATCTCTACATCTGTCATCACTACACCTACCAACTATACACCTGTAAACTGTTCACTAAATATTTGTGTCATTCCATGTACGGATTTCTGAGGGAGATCTGTGTAAATGTTGGAGCCAATTTATTTCGAATTACTAAGGGGGAATACATGAATTTATGTGTCCGAGTCGGACTACGCTGCGTGTCAATGTTCAAACCAATTAATAAACTAATTATTAAGGCGATATGTGTATTTTCCAGGTTGTGTCTCTTTGTACGTTAACTAATTTTTAATAGTTTCTGAAAAAACTTCATCCTGTTCCCTACTTGTATGTTTCATAACAATAAAAATGCTTTCAAATGAGCTGATGTAGGTAACAGCTATTAGCTTGTCAATAAAGTTAGGAATCCTTAACTTGTCAATTGCTTGTCAATAAAGTTAGGGATCCTTAACCTAACCTTGTCAAACCCTGTGTAAAAAAAAAAGTACGTTTTAATTTGCAGTCAGTAATAAGACCAGACTGTACATCAGTTTTATCACGATCTGTAGACGAGTTTAAATCCTATCGCCTCTGATGTCAATGCCTCGATCAAGGCGTAGTGGAAATATTTCTCTAAGAACAGTAAGAACAGTCTGATTCTTAAATGACAGGTGATAAAATGGATTAGAAGTTAAAATGGTGAAATGTCGGGCAGTACAATTCCACTGCAGAATAAGCTTTTATTACACAAATCTAATAAATGCTCTGCTCGAAGTGCCTATGTATTACCAGACAGGTGATAGAACCATGACTTCAAGAAGACCTAAGTACATAAATAGTTAACATTGCATGAATCCTGATCTTCATGGGAGGCGCCGACACTTCAGCGGGGATATGCAGTGAGTCTTGTCATATATAATGCAGACCTTGTCCTTAAGACTCGTAGGAATTTCTAGGTAGACGAGTTTCTTCTTCAGATCCTGCTATGGCATGGCTAAAGAAAGGGTAAAATCTTGGGAAGACATGTGGCATCCCGGGCATAAGTTTTATAGGGCGCCATTTGTTTACAAATAGGTGAAGTGAAAAGTTTTGAACTTCATCAATTCTTGAATGAAAACAAAAGAAAGTTAAAGTAGTAGCGACCAGCTGAGAGGCGGGACCAGGAGCTGAGACTATATAAAAGCATCCACAAATACTGTAGGTATGTTCAAATAGGTGAGCACAAACACACACACAGACACAGACACACACACACACACACACACACACACACACACACACACACTAGGGGGCCAGAGACTACAAACCTCACTCAAGGAAAAAGATCTGGGGGTGAGTATAACACCAGGCACATCTGAGGCGCACATCAACCAAATAACTGCTGCAGCATACGGGCGCCTGGCAAACCTACGACATCTTAATAAGGAATCGTTCAGGACCCTGTACACCGTGTATGTTAGGCCTAAATTGGAGTATGCAGCACCAGTTTGGAACCCACACCTAGCCAAGCACGTAAGGAAACTAGAGAAAGTGCAAAGGTCTTGAACAAGACTAGTCCCGGAGCTAAGGGGCATGTCCTACGAGGAGAGGTTAAGGGAAATCGACCTGACGACACTGGAGGACAGGAGAGATAGGGGGATATGATAATGACATAAAATACTGAGAGGAATCAACAAGGTGGACAGAGAGAGAATGTTCCTGAGATGGGACACAGCAACAAGGGGACACAGTTGGAAGTTGAAGGCTCAGATGAATCACAGGGATGTTAGGAAGTATTTCCTCAGTCACAGAGTAGTCAGGAAGTGGAATAGTTTGGGAAGCGATGTAGTGGGGGGCAGGATCCATACATAGCTTTAAGAAGAGGTATGATAAAGCTCATGGAACGGGAAGAGTGACCCAGTAGAGGCCAGTGAAGAGGCGGGGCCAGGAGCTGTGAATTGACCCCTGCAACAACAACTAAGTGAGTACACACAAAGACGTACATACACCAACACATACACGGGGACAGCAGTAAGTGTCAGGGTTGTAGGTAGAGAAGGTGATAGGCTCCCTGCAGAGGTGCTATCATGTCACCGAGAGATCCATGGAAGGATAAGTGAAGCAGCAAGAGATGTTAGGAAATATTTATTTAGCCTTAGAATTCTCAGGAAATGGAGTAAACTGGAGAGTGTAGTAGAGGCAAGATCCATACATAGCTTTAAGAAGAGGTATGATAAAGCTCGTGGAGTGGGGAGAGTGACCCAGTACCGACCAGCGAAGAGGCGGGGCCAGGAGCTGTGACTCGACCTCTGCAACCACATACGTATAGGTGAGTATACACACACACACACAGCTCCTTGCGAAATACAGAAAAAATGAAGTATATAATACAGCCAGAGAATGGACGTATAAAATCAAACACAAACGAGTGTAATAGGAGAAAAAAATAACAGTCAAGACAAACCAACAGAGAATAATAACACCAGAACAGTCTACCAACAGTGAATAATAACACCAGAACAGTCAACCAACAGTGAATAATAACACCAGAACAGTCTACCAACAGTGAATAATAACATCAGAACAGTCTACCAACAGAGAATAATAACACCAGAACAGTCTACCAACAGAGAATAATAACACCAGAACAGTCTACCAACAGAGAATAATAACACCAGAACAGTCTACCAACAGAGAATAATAACACCAGAACAGTCTACTAACAGAGAATAATAATACCAGAACAGTCTACTAACAGAGAATAATAACACCAGAACAGTCTACTAACAGAAAAATAACACCAGAACAGTCTACTAACAGAAAATAATAACACCAGAACAGTCTACTAACAGTGAATAATAACACCAGAACAGTCTACTAACAGTGAATAATAACACCAGAACAGTCTACCAACAGAGAATAATAACACCAGAACAGTCTACTAACAGAGAATAATAATACCAGAACAGTCTACTAACAGAGAATAATAACACCAGAACAGTCTACTAACAGAAAAATAACACCAGAACAGTCTACTAACAGAAAATAATAACACCAGAACAGTCTACTAACAGAGAATAATAACACCAGAACAGTCTACTAACAGTGAATAATAACACCAGAACAGTCTACCAACAGAGAATAATAACACCAGAACAGTCTACTAACAGAGAATAATAATACCAGATCAGTCTACTAACAGAGAATAATAACACCAGAACAGTCTACTAACAGAAAAATAACACCAGAACAGTCTACTAACAGAAAATAATAACACCAGAACAGTCTACCAACAGAGAATAATAACACCAGAACAGTCTACTAACAGAGAATAATAATACCAGAACAGTCTACTAACAGAGAATAATAACACCAGAACAGTCTACTAACAGAAAAATAACACCAGAACAGTCTACTAACAGAGAATAATAACACCAGAACAGTCTACTAACAGAAAAATAACACCAGAACAGTCTACTAACAGAAAATAATAACACCAGAACAGTCTACTAACAGAGAATAATAACACCAGAACAGTCTACTAACAGTGAATAATAACACCAGCACAGTCTACTAACAGTGAATAATAACACCAGAACAGTCTACCAACGAGACTCCTACCACACATAAATCACCTCCCCTCCCCCTCTCTTAAACTTAGCATTTCCGAACACAAGATACTGTGACACCCAGTCATCAAATACTGAAATGACTATCAAGCAAAGACAAAATTCATAAAAAGGGGACAAATTGAGGATTACAAATCTTTTACATAATTAATAATAGCATTGCAAAAAAAAATCATGAAGATGCAGACGTAAACAGCAGAAACAACCCCAGATACAGTAATCTGATGAATAAATACGTAATAAAGTTCCATTACTGTATTTATATTAGGATGAATGTGACTAGTTTAGGCCTTTGTAACTTTCTTCTATTCTTGTCGGAGCATGTTTGTCAGTGTCATATAATAACCTGGTCATAACTCAAAAGTAATTAGCCCGATGGTGTTGAAGTGTTTTTTTTTTCCTTTTCCTTCATTCATTTCTTTGTTGATCATGTTTTGAATAACTCATCACATTACCCTCCGCTGTTCTCCTGAAAACGTAAACTGGCTTATCCTTCAGAGTTATTTTATTAATTATATTGACGTAATTAATAATGCACTGGCTCTGTGTTTGTGGTTACCGGTATTTATTTCAACACAATTAAAAAATTGGGTCATCCACTAATTTAGAGCTTTCAGTCGTTATTTGTATCTCAGTGTGTTTGTGGTAGCTTCTCTGTTTTTTCTATTTTCCCAAAGGTTTGTTGTGGGTTACGCTAGCCGTCAGGGTTTAAGAAGAATGTTTTAAAAAAGTATAAACTACTGATTTTAAACCTCCACTCACTTGTTCTACTGTGCTCTATGTCGGCTCTTTGATTACGTTGCTCTTTTATGTCGAGCATTTTCCCCTTCCATCTGTGCTACCTGAGACCATTTTCTCTTAGCTCACAAGTTTGGCTTGGGTTACCCAAGCCGTGAAGGTTTAAGGACGTTTTATAGAAGTATAAACTACTGGTTTTATATTTCCACTTGTTTGACTGTGCTCTGTCTCGCCTCTTTGACTTCCCTACCATTATGTGTCAGCTAGTTCACTCTTCCATCTACGGTATCTGAGACCATTTGTACCCCGACATCTTCGGAAACCCAGCCCCTCTAGACTTGCCCTGGGAAGCATCGGTGTCCCAACACCAGCTTCGTAAATTCACGAAAACCGTCATTCCATCTTTCGTCATTCCATCTTTCGTCATTCCATCTTTCGAGTTGTTTTCCATCCATCGTAAGAGCCAGCAAAATCCATGAAGCATCTACTCTTACGAAGGTTAATTCTCTTACATTGTAGCTTCCATAGGACGTAAGATATTATTGTTGTCATATCATTTATTATTATTCTTTGAGTGTAATATTTCTGGCTATTATTCATAAGAAAATAAAGACATCTTATATACCCTTTCTCATAACTTTTTATGTGATTGTTTTTCACATTTCTCTTCATAAAAGTGAAAGGACGAATCCCTGAATATTTAGAGCGGAGATGAAGCAATAGGACTGATAAATAATGTGCTCAAGAATTTCATGGTAAAGAGAGAGAGAGAGAAGTGAGAGACGAAAGTGAAAGAGTGTGTTTGGTGGACCGTGGGAGAGGCGGAGCTTCTGAATACGTACAGATATTTTGGATTCCCAAGAATTAAATTATCACTATACCACAGATTTCAGAATGTTAATGGAAGAATTTTACAATTCTTCATAAAACCAAACGTTGACCAAGAGAGAGGAATGAAGAAAGCAGAACAGGAGTACAGATCCTGGAGGAAAAAAGACACAGAAGAAAGAGAACGAAGACAAAACTACTGATGATGAATGTAATCGTGAAGGAAGTAAGGTAAAATTTCATGAGACATGAGTCAAATGAAGACATAGAACGTAATGCCGAACGACGAACCAGCGAGACTGGACCTGGTCTTCTCTGTGTAAATAGATGAACTCAAATGTCAGGACTCTCTTGTAGTCAGTGAACACATGGTCAGTGCTTCAACTTTCTGGAGTCAGTGAACACATGGTCAGTGCTTCAACTTTCTGGAGTCAGTGAACACATGGTCAGTGCTTCAACTTCCTGGAGTTAGTGAACACATGGTCAGTGCTTCAACTTTCTGGAGTCAGTGAACACATGGTCAGTGCTTCAACTTCCTGGAGTTAGTGAACACATGGTCAGTGCTTCAACTTTCTGGAGTCAGTGAACACATGGTCAGTGCTTCAACTTTTTGGAGTCAGTGAACACATGGTCAGTGCTTCAACTTTCTGGAGTCAGTGAACACATGGTCAGTGCTTCAACTTTCTGGAGTCAGTGAACACATGGTCAGTACTTCAACTTCCTAGAGTCAGTGAACACATGGTCAGTGCTTCAACTTCCTAGAGTCAGTGAACACATGGTCAGTGCTTCAACTTCCTAGAGTCAGTGAACACATGGCCAGTGCTTCAACTTCCTAGAGTCAGTGAACACATGGTCAGTGCTTCAACTTCCTAGAGTCAGTGAACACATGGTCAGTGCTTCAACTTCCTAGAGTCAGTGAACACATGGTCAGTGCTTCAACTTCCTAGAGTCAGTGAACACATGGTCAGTGCTTCAACTTCCAAGAGTCAGTGAACACATGGTCAGTGCTTCAACTTCTTAGAGTCAGTGAACACATGGTCAGTGCTTCAACTTCCTAGAGTCAGTGAACACATGGTCAGTGCTTCAACTTCCTAGAGTCAGTGAACACATGGTCAGTGCTTTAACTTCCTAGAGTCAGTGAACACATGGTCAGTGCTTCAACTTCCTAGAGTCAGTGAACACATGGTCAGTGCTTCAACTTCCTAGAGTCAGTGAACACATGGTTAGTGCTTCAACTTCCTAGAGTCAGTGAACACATGGTCAGTGCTTCAACTTCCTAGAGTCAGTGAACACATGGTCAGTGCTTCAACTTCCTGGAGTCAGTGAACACATGGTCAGTGCTTCAACTTCCTGGAGTCAGTGAACACATGGTCAGTGCTTCAACTTCCTAGAGTCAGTGAACACATGGTCAGTGCTTCAACTTCCTGGAGTCAGTGAACACATGGTCAGTGCTTCAACTTCCTAGAGTCAGTGAACACATGGTCAGTGCTTCAACTTCCTAGAGTCAGTGAACACATGGTCAGTGCTTCAACTTCCTGGAGTCAGTGAACACATGGTCAGTGCTTCAACTTCCTAGAGTCAGTGAACACATGGTCAGTGCTTCAACTTCCTAGAGTCAGTGAACACATGGTCAGTGCTTCAACTTCCTAGAGTCAGTGAACACATGGTCAGTGCTTCAACTTCCTAGAGTCAGTGAACACATGGTCAGTGCTTCAACTTCCTAGAGTCAGTGAACACATGGTTAGTGCTTCAACTTCCTGATGGATGGATGTCAGGGAAAAGTGATAGTGGAGCGATGCAGAGAATAAAACAAAGAATCTTACTAAGGTGACAAAGAAGCTTACTAAGGTGACAAAGAAGCTAAGCGAGGCAGAAGCTTAGTTTAAAAGAACAATTAAAACATATAGAAAATATAGGATTGCAGAAAACACTACAACCTTCTCTGCTACGAGATATCCAACAGCTTCCAGGTGTTCTCTCAGGTACTGGGAACTTTCTGAGCTACGAGGTACCCAATAAACTACGAGGTAATCTCTGAGTTAAGAGGTAATCTCTGGGCTACAAGGTACTCTCAGAGCTAAGAGGTACCTTCTCAGCTACGGGGTACGCTTTCACCTACAAGGTATCCTTTCATCTACAAGGTACACTTTCATCTACAAGGTACCCTTTCATTTACAAGGTACCCTTTCATCTACAAGGTACGCTTTCACCTACAAGGTATCCTTTCATCTACAAGGTACACTTTCATCTATAAGGTATCCTTTCATCTACAAGGTACACTTTCATCTACAAGGTACCCTTTCATCTACAAGGTACACTTGCACCTACAAGGTACCCTTTCATCTACAAGGTACGCTTTCACCTACAAGGTACCCTTTCATCTACAAGGTACGCTTTCAGCTACTAGGTAGCCTCTCATGCCTAGTAGGTGGTCCAGGAAGATGTGTACATGGTCCACGAAAATGTTGTGTCGGTGGTCCACGAAAATGTTGTGTCGGTGGTCCACGAAAATGTTGTGTCTGTGGTCCAGGAAAATGTTGTGTCTGTGGTCCAGGAAAATGTTGTGTCTGTGGTCCAGGAAAATGTTGTGTCGGTGGTCCAGGAAAATGTTGTGTCGGTGGTCCAGGAAAATGTTGTGTCGGTGGTCCAGGAATATGTTGTGTCGGTGGTCCAGGAAAATGTTGTGTCTGTGGTCCACGAAAATGTTGTGTCGGTGGTCCAGGAAAATGTTGTGTCGGTGGTCCAGGAAAATGTTGTGTCGGTGGTCCAGGAAAATGTTGTGTCGGTGGTCCAGGAAAATGTTGTGTCGGTGGTCCAGGAAAATGTTGTGTCGGTGGTCCAGGAAAATGTTGTGTAGGTGGTCCAGGAAAATGTTGTGTCGGTGGTCCAGGAAAATGTGTCGGTGGTCCAGGAAAATGTTGTGTCTGTGGTCCACGAAAATGTTGTGTCGGTGGTCCAGGAAAATGTTGTGTAGGTGGTCCATGAAAAGGTTGTGTCGGTGGTCCAGGAAAATGTTGTGTCGGTGGTCCAGGAAAATGTTGTGTCGGTGGTCCAGGAAAATGTTGTGTTGGTGGTCCAGGAAAATGTGTCGGTGGTCCAGGAAAATGTGTAGGCAACAAGTCTTATAAATTAAATTCTTGGTCTTTTTCAGTCACCATTAACACAAATCTTCTCTTGTCACCACAGAGAGCTAATTATGTATTTGCAATTAATCATATACACAGAGCCTCTCCAAAATTACACACACACATACACACCGAAGAGGCGGGGCCAGGAGCTGAGTCTCGACCCCTGCAACCACAATTAGGTGAGTACACACACACACACACACACACACACACACACACTGGCTGCTCCTTCATACGCGATTCTGGTGGCCACGTTTTATTGCCGAGAACTTTGTCTATTTCCATTCAAATCCAGGCCAGTGGAGGGCGTCGTGGGCTTACCTTGTATCTACCTGGCTGGGGCGCGGTCTAAGGCAGAGAAAGGGAGAGTGGGCTGACGTAAGAGGGCTCTAGGGTTTACCATGGGTAACAAAGGGAAGGGGAGTTGCCTTTAGGGGTGCGTCAGTGTGTGGTCTTGGCAAGGGGTATGATATTGTTGGCTTACACAAGCAAGAACATATCGAAAATGATATATCTAACTCTCCTCTCCCCGACACGAAGATAAAATGGATAGATGACCGACCAGGAGACAGATTCCATTTTTTACAACGTTCTTCAAAAACACTCGCAGTGTGTGGCTACAGTGTTTAAACGATAGTTACATTGTGACAACACTCGTATTGTGTGGCTACAATTATATGATAGTTAAATGTGGTACCACCCTAAGTGTGTGGCTATTGTGTTGTAGACCATAGTTACATTGTGGGACCACCAGCAGTGTGTGGCTACTGTGTTGAAGACCATAGTTACATTGTGGGACCACCAGCAGTGTGTGGCTACTGTGTTGTAGACCATAGTTACATTGTGGGACCACCAGCAGTGTGTGGCTACTGTGTTGTAGACCATAGTTACATTGTGGGACCACCAGCAGTGTGTGGCTACTGTGTTGAAGACCATAGTTACATTGTGGGACCACCAGCAGTGTGTGGCTACTGTGTTGTAGACCATAGTTACATTGTGGGACCACCAGCAGTGTGTGGCTACTGTGTTGTAGACCATAGTTACATTGTGGGACCACCAGCAGTGTGTGGCTACGGTGTTGTCGACCATAGTTACATTGTGGGACCACCAGCACTGTGTGGCTACGGTGTTGTAGACCATAGTTACATTGTGGGACCACCAGCAGTGTGTGGCAACGGTGTTGTAGACCATAGTTACATTGTGGGGCCACCAGCAGTGTGTGGCTACTGTGTTGTAGACCATAGTTACATTGTGGGACCACCAGCAGTGTGTGGCTACTGTGTTGTAGACCATAGTTACATTGTGGGACCACCAGCAGTGTGGCTACTGTGTTGAAGACCATAGTTACATTGTGGGACCACCAGCAGTGTGTGGCTACGGTGTTGTAGACCATAGTTACATTGTGGGACCACCAGCACTGTTTGGCTACGGTGTTGTAGACCATAGTTACATTGTGGGACCACCAGCAGTGTGTGGCAACGGTGTTGTAGACCATAATTACATTGTGGGCCACCAGCAGTGTGTGGCTACGGTGTTGTAGACCATAGCTACATTGTGGGACCACCAGAAGTGTGTGGCTACGGTGTTGTAGACCATACTTACATTGTGGAACTACCAGCAGTGTGTGGCTACGGTGTTGTAGACCATAGTTACATTGTGGGACCACCAGCAGTGTGTGGCTACAGTGTTGTAGACCATAGTTACATTGTGGGACCACAAGCAGTGTGTGGCTACGGTGTTGTAGACCATAGTTACATTGTGGGACCATTCGCAGTGTGTAGCTACCGTGTTGTAGACCATAGTTACATTGTGGGACCACCAGTAGTGTGTGGCTACGGTGTTGTAGACCATAGGTACATTGTGGGACCACCAGCAGTGTGTGGCTGCGGTGTTGTAGACCATAGTTACATTGTGGGACCACCACCAGTGTGTAGCTACGGTGTTGTAGACCATAGTTCCATTGTGGGACCACCAGCAGTGTGTGGCTACGGTGTTGTAGACCCTAGTTACATTGTGGGACCACCACCAGTGTGTGGCTACGGTGTTGTAGACCATAGTTACATTGTGGGACCACCCGCAGTGTGTGGCTACCGTGTTGTAGACCATAGTTACATTGTAGGACCACCAGCAGTGTGTGGCTACGGTGTTGTAGACCATAGATACATTGTGGGACCACCCGCAGTGTGTGACTACCGTGTTGTAGACCATAGTTACATTGTGGGACCACCAGCAGTGTGTGGCTAAGGTGTAGACCATAGTTAAATTGTGGGACTACCAGCACTGTGTAGCTACGTTGTTGTAGACCATAGTTACATTGTGGGACCACCAGCACTGTGTGGCTACGGTGTTGTAGACCATAGTTACATTGTGGGACCACCAGCAGTGTGTGGCTACTGTGTTGTAGACCATAGTTACATTGTGGGACCACCAGCACTGTATGGCTACGGTGTTGTAGACCATAGTTACATTGTGGGACCACCAGCACTGTGTGGCTACGGTGTTGTAGACCATAGTTACATTGTGGGACCACCAGCATTGTGTGGCTACCGTGTTGTAGACCATAGTTACAATGTGGGACCACCATCACTGAATAGCTACCCAATGCTGTATCGTAGATATATTTTACGAACACCTGTATTGCCTTACTACCTAATTCTGAATGGTAGCTACATACAGAATAATAGAGTGATTACATTCAGAATAGGGAAGCCGCAGGGTTTGGCTACCCTATTCTGAAACATCCGCAGTGAGCGGCTGTTCCTATTCCTTGTGACAGTTGCATTGTGGGAACAAAAGAGAGCAATGTTCCCCTGTCATGTCCCATCACACAGGATGGAAAGATGGACAGGTTAGGAGGAGAGAGATTGAAACTGACAGACTATAATTCGGTGAAACACAGGGACATATATTCCACAGACAGATATATAGACACTGACAGACAGGCAGAAACACAGAAGACAGTCATGCAGACAGAGAACCAGAGACAGAAAGACAGATAGATAGATCGAAAGACAGAGACAGGTTGACAGAAAATATTTCAGTGTAACACAAGGACATATATTCGACAGATAGACAGATACAGACAAAGAGTGGATTAATCTAAACATATTCAAACAATTGTTTTTCTGTTGCTCTCAACTTTCTCACTCAGAGTTGTATTATTTATTTATCTAATCAACATCAGCCGAGGAAGTGTCGTCAGTCTTCCTTCCTTTCTTCCCATCTTCCTTCCTTTATTCCTTCGTTCGCCCCTAAGTCATCAGTTCCTTCCTCCCTCCTTCCCGTCCTTCCTTCCTTCCTTCCTTCATTCATTCATTCATTCATTCCTTCTTCTTTATATATGTCATTTTACCTTCTGACTCCTTCCTACACTTCTCTTTTTCACCCTTCCCAGTTGTGTGTGTGTGTCTCTCTCTTGTTCTACCTCTCCCTCTTTCTTCGTCTTCTTCTTCCTATTACCCCTCCTCATCCCTGCTTCACTCCTCTTGTTTCCTAAATCATTCCCCTCCTTCACCCTCAACAACAATCTATAACTCCCCATTCTTCTTCTTCCCTTCACGTCTTCTCCCCTTCTCTGACTCCCCCTTTCCTGTTTCTCCCCATTCATCCCATTCTCTTCAACACCTCCTTCACCATCTTGACCACCCCTACCCATCATTATTATTGTTATTATTATCATCATTATCATTATCATCATCATAATTTCAACTCCACCTTGTGTTCGTCCTCCACCACCTCCTACTCCTCTTCCTCCGACTCCCCCTTTTTCTCCTCCCCCTTCCACTTCTTCCTACTCCTCCTCTTCCTACCCTTTCTCCCACTCCTCCTATTCTTCCTCCTCCTCCTCCTCCTCTTCCTCCTCCTCTTCCTCTTTCTCCTCCTCTTCCTCTTTCTCCTCCTCCTCCTATTCCTTCTCTTCTCACCAGAGTAATACAAGACAAAACTTGGGACCGTCGCTAAAAATTTAATTTCGAGTCGGCTGTGAGTCTGTCTTAACCTGAGATGACAGGTCGGCCACGCGGGCCCCTGGGCCCATGCTACTGGCCCTTGTGGCCATGTTGTGGACCCCTGTGGCTATACTAGGAGCCGCGGGGGACTATTTTAGAGATCAGTGTGCTTATGTTGCAACTGCAGTGACCATGTTGATTATACCGCGACCGCTTGGCCATGTTGGGCTCTGATGTAAAGATGCTGGGGGCGATGATGAGGTTCATAGTAACCAGGATGAGGCTTATGTGGCCAGGATGAGGCTTATGTGGCCAGGATGAGGCTTATGTGGCCAGGATAAGGCTTATGTGGCCAGGATAAGGCTTATGTGGCCAGGATAAGGCTTATGTGGCCAGGATAGGGCTAACATGGTGATTTTGGCGTCTAGTGTGGCTATGTTTACCTGGAGAGAGTTCCGGGGGTCAACGCCCCCGCGGCCCGGTCTGTGACCAGGCCCCATGGTGGATCAGAGCCTGATCAACCAGGCTGTTACTGCTGACCGCACGCAGTCCGAAGTACGAACCACATCCCGGCGGGTCAGGTACTGACTTTAGGTGCCTGTCCAGTGCCTGCTTGAAGACAGCCAGGGGTCTATTGGTAATCCCCCTTATGTACGCTGAGAGGCAGTTGAACAGTCTTGAGCCCCTGACACTTATTGTGTTGTCTCTCAACGTGCTAGTGGCACCCCTGCTTTTCATTGGGGGGATGTTACATCGCCTGCCGAGTCTTTTGCTTTCGTAGGAAGTGACTCTCGTGTGCAAGTTTGGTACTAATCCCTCTAGGATTTTCCAAGTGTATATAATAATGTATCTCTCCCGCCTGAGTTCTAGGGAGTACAGGTTTAGGAACTTCAAGCGTTCCCAGTAATTGAGGTGGTTTATCGCAATGTTGGAGCCATTGCTTCATTTTTTGTGGATGTAAGCTTCACTGACTAAGCTTGAGGTAATTAAGCTTTTCCTACGAGTTTTCCTGTCTCCGTTTCCATACCTCGACCGCGCACTTGCTTCTATCTTCTAGTCTCTGCCAGCTTCATAAAATCACTTACGTTATTAATAAATTTCGGAAACTATTTGCTCGACAGTTCCATGAATCAGTTAGTGTCTTCTTGAACTCTACTTATATCCTGTTTTGTTTCTATTTTCTTCGTTATTTTATCGTCCTCCGCAAACAGGAAAAATGTAAGATTGTAATTAAGTCATTAACGTTGGTGCCATCGCTGTTCTTTGTGTGACTCCACTAGTTACATTCTTTAATGTACATGAATGGTATTCAGTAATGCCAAGATAAAGAAATAGACACGTGTAACATCTGGGTATCATTATTTGTAGACGTCTCGCCATCCAGTGGCTTTATCAATATCAACTCAAGAGCATAATGGGAAGACTGCAGAACAATATACAAAAGACGAGATAATCAGTCCCATCAGCCTTGGAGTTGGTAAAGAGCATCAGTCTTTCATACATTTTTTAAATAAAAGCACCAACCACTCCAAACCTATATCCCCACCTGCTTTAACATTTCTGCCTTGATTCCATGAATTCCAGCTGCTTTACTCCCTTTTAATTCACCCACAGCTTCACGCATCTTCCCCACACTCACGTCAGGCTCTTCCTCCCTCCTAGATGTTATACCTCCATGGCCAATGCATGAAATCACAGCAATATTTAACAGTTCCTCAAAAAATTCCATCCGTCTTCCCGATACCTCCAACTCCCAGTCTAATAACTCTCCTCTTATTTTTTTTAATTGTCAAATCCATTTGTTTCCTAGTCTTTCTTGACTAATTAATCTCACTCCAAAGCTTGTTAACAGCACCTCACTCACTCTCTCATTAGCTCCCCTCTTTACACTCCCTTGCCACTCTCTTAACCTCTCTTCTCTCTCTCCATATACTTCTCTCTCCCTATATCACACACACACACACACGCATATATATATATATATATATATATATATATATATATATATATATATATATATATATATATATATATATATATATATATATATATATATATATATATATATATATATATATATATATATATATATATATATATATATATATATATATATATATATATATATATATATATATATATATTATAATATATATTATATATATATATATACATTTTTTTTTTTCAACAAGTCGGCCGTCTCCCACCGAGGCAGGGTGACCCAAAAAGAAAGAAAATCCCCAAAAAGAAAATAATTTCATGATCATTCAACACTTTCACCACACTCATACATAATCACTGTCTTAGCAGAGGCGCTCAGATACGACAGCTGAGAATAGTCCCTCCCAGCTGTGTTAGATAGGAGTGAATGGAGACGAATGGTTCATGGGACCTGACGATCTGTTGGAGTGTGAGCAGGGTAACATTTTGTGAAGGGATTCAGGGAAACCAGTTAATTGATTTAGTTGGACTTGAGTCCTGGAAATGGGAAGTACAATGCCTGCACTTTAAAGGAGGGGTCTGGGATAGTGACAGCTGGGAGGGACTTTTCTCAGCTGTCGTATCTGAGCTCCTCTGCAAAGACAGTGATTATGTATGAGTGTGGTGAAAGTGTTGAATGATGATGAAAGTATTTTCTTTTGGGGTTTTTCTTCTTTTTGGGTCACCCTGCCTCGGTGGGAGACGGCCGACTTGTTGAATACATATATATATATATATATATATATATATATATATATATATATATATATATATATATATATATATATATATATATATATATATATATATATATATATATATATATATGTCGTGCCGATTAGGTAAAACTTGCGATTTTGGCTTAAATAGCAACGCTCACCTTGCCATATAAGACAAGTGAAAATTTGTGTATGCAATAATTTCGACAAAATCATTCTGAACATAACGAAAAAAATATATTTAATTGTGTTTGTTTATTATTAAATTAATGTTAACGTATCTAAAATATATTTAGTTGGGTTAGGCTAAATTAAATTGCGCTTGTTGTAATAAGGTTAGGTAGGTTTTCAAAGTTTCTCTTTGTATAAAATTATAAATTCTTACATTAACATAAATGAAAAAATATATTAAACGTATAAGAGAAAATTTTAGAAAGGACTTAATTTTTGATGAGTTCTTGCTAATTGACCAGTTTTACCTAATCGGCACGACTATATATATATATATATATATATATATATATATATATATATATATATATATATATATATATATATATATATATATATATATATATGCAATAAGATGACAGTAAACAGGTGATATCACAATATGCAAAACAACCACAATGAAAAAATTGCGAAATCCAAGCGATTTCGTGACTTTTCACATTATCAAGGAACTATAAAACAAAATATCAACAAGAAGGAATATAAAGGGCCAAGACAACACATCACAATCGCGTCTTCATAACAAAGACCGCACCTCACAGTCGCGTGACAACACCCGACTCTGTGAAGCGCACCTGATATTCCAACAAAGCATTAAGATTTTTTACTTGCCTAATGTATCATTAAATTCTTCCCAAATTTTATTAATTATAAATTAATCCAATTTATATAAACCAAAAGAAATATTCATATTATTTTCAAAACTGTTTTTTTATGAAAATCAATTGAAAATCAATTAGATGGTAAAAATCTCTCACATGAATAAATAGAGAATTATAATCTTGTCCAGTTCTAATGCTATGTTTATGTTGTTTTAATCTTAATTCAAGACTTTTACCAGTTTGACCGTAATAAACTTTATCGCATATTTTACAGGGAATCTTATAGACACATCCGTCAGCATTTTGGGGGGAATTTTTTATCAAAAGTTTTAAATTACTGTTTCAAGATTTTTAAATACAAGGGAAGGCATATCAACCAAATTTTTATGGTAAGGGAAAACCAACATATTTTTAGTTGAATAAGGTTGGTTGTCGCTTTATGGTTAGTAAAAAGTATTTCTAGCTATTTTAAAGGATTTATCAATTACGTTTCTTGGGAATTTTAGATCATTAGCTATTTCATAAATTTTAGAGATTTCTTCATCTATCAACTGTAGACTATAAATACGTAAAGCTCTCAAAAACATTGATGAGAAAACCGACAGTTTAACTCTATCTTGGAATTTCGCTTCTCTCAGAATGATTCTGAGAGAAGCCGCGGCCGGTAACAGACCCGCACTGCGCTGCTCTGAGAAAACTTCCCCTATTTCAGTTGCTGCCTTGCAACATTGCATAGCTCCTGATGACGCACTGAGAAGTGTGAAAGTACTTGAGCTAAAGATTTCCACCCCCCGTGGCTTGTCTTGTATATATATATATATATATATATATATATATATATATATATATACTTATATTTGTGTGTGTGTGTGTGTGTGTGTGTGTGTGTGTGTGTGTGTGTGTGTTGAGAGAGAGAGAGAGTTGGCCCGACTTTCTGCTCATCGGGCGACATTGTCTTTCATTCACTATACTTTTGTACCTTGGTTTCTTTCTGTCTGTATATCAATCTATCTGCCTGTCTGTCTGTATCTCTCTCTCCCTTTCATCTCTGAGAGATGCCTCTAGGCACTAGCAACAACTCAAGATCTACTTGTGTAAATAGACAGCAAGAGGAACACAGCAGATTCAGGTGAAGAAACTATTCAAGAATGATAAATAACCAGAAAGCAGCGCAATGGAAGCAGCAAGTAAAAGAACAGAAGACAATTGAGAAGATTAGGAAAACAACTGTAAACTGATAGGAGGCTAAAGAAGAATTAATAACGAGAAGAAAAAGAAGCAACGGTGATGACGAGGACAAAGGTTCACCCAAAGAAGCAGAGAGGCAAGAAATGAGGTACAAAAGAAGGAAAATATCAAGAGTTGAAGGAATATAGGAAAAAATAGAAGAGAAGGAAAGGAGTTTATTAAAGAGAAATGTTTAGCGACACAGTGAGGTTAACAGTACAACAAAAATTGGCTTCACCAGGTTGATGTAAGACGGAGGATAGAGTCCTCCAGGTTGATGGAAGACAGAGGATAGAGTCATCCAGGTTGATGTAAGACGGAGGATAGAGTCATCCAGGTTGATGTAAGACGGAGGATAGAGTCCTCCAGGTTGATGGAAGACAGAGGATAGAGTCCTCCAGGTTGATGGAAGACAGAGGATAGAGTCATCCAGGTTGATGTAAGATGGATGATAGAGTCCTCCAGGTTGATGGAAGACAGAGGATAGAGTCCTCCAGGTTGATGGAAGACAGAGGATAGAGTCCTCCAGGTTGATGGAAGACAGAGGATAGAGTCATCCAGGTTGATGTAAGATGGATGATAGAGTCCTCCAGGTTGATGGAAGACAGAGGATAGAGTCCTCCAGGTTGATGGAAGACGGAGGATAGAGTCCTCCAGGTTGATGGAAGACGGAGGATAGAGTCATCCAGGTTGATGGAAGACAGAGGATAGAGTCATCCAGGTTGATGTAAGATGGATGATAGAGTCCTCCAGGTTGATGTAAGACGGAGGATAGAGTCCTCCAGGTTGATGGAAGACGAGGATAGAGTCTCCAGGTTGATGGAAGACAGAGGATAGAGTCATCCAGGTTGATGTAAGATGGATGATAGAGTCCTCCAGGTTGATGGAAGACAGAGGATAGAGTCCTCCAGGTTGATGGAAGACGGAGGATAGAGTCCTCCAGGTTGATGGAAGACGGAGGATAGAGTCCTCCAGGTTGATGTAAGACGTAGGATAGAGTCCTCCAGGTTGATGTAAGACGTAGGATAGAGTCCTCCAGGTTGATGTAAGACGTAGGATAGAGTCCTCCAGGTTGATGTAAGACGTAGGATAGAGTCCTCCAGGTTGATGTAAGACGGAGGATAGAGTCCTCCAGGTTGATGTAAGACGGAGGATAGAGTCCTCCAGGTTGATGTAAGACGGAGGATAGAGTCCTCCAGGTTGATGTAAGATGGAGGATAGAGTCCTCCAGGTTGATGTAAGATGGAGGATGGAGTTCTCCAGGTTGATGGAAGATGGAGGATAGTGTCCTCCAGGTTGATGGAAGATGGAGGATAGAGTCCTCCAAGTTGATGGAAGATGGAGGATAGAGTACTCCAGGTTGATGGAAGATGGAGGATAGAGTCCTCCAGGTTGACGGAAGATGGAGTCCTCCAGGTTGATGGAAGATGGAGTCCTCCAGGTTGATGGAAGATGGAGGATAGAGTCCTCCAGGTTAATGGAAGATGGAGGATAGAGTCCTCCAGGTTGATGGAAGAAGGAGGATAGAGTCCTCCAGGTTGATGGAAGATGGAGGATAGAGTCCTCCAGGTTGACGGAAGGTGGAGTCCTCCAGGTTGATGGAAGATGGAGTCCTCCAAGTTGATGGAAGATGGAGTCCTCCAGGTTAATGGAAGATGGAGTCCTCCAGGTTAATGGAAGATGGAGTCCTCCAGGTTGATGGAAGATGGAGTCCTCCAGGTTGATGTGAAAAATGGAGGATAGAGTCCTCTAGGTTGATGGAAGATGGAGGATAGAGTCCTCCAGGTTGATGGAAGATGGAGGATAGAGTCCTCGTGGTTGATGGAAAATATAGGATAGAGTCCTAGAGATTGATGAAGATAGAGGCCAACAGGTTGATGGAAAATGAATGATAGTCCTTTAGGTTGATGGAAAATGAATGATAGTCCTTTAGGTTGATGGAAAATAGGAGATAGGATCCTACAGGATGATGGAAGGAGGATGGTAGAGACCAACAAACCTCTTATTTTAATTAGTTGCAAAACCATATTTGAGAACTCTACATAGATTTTAATGGTTGCTTCCCAGGGAAAATACTTGGTACTTCACTGTGATTGATTGTCCGCGGATTGAAGCAGACCAGGAATACTGTACCATCTGTGAGGTGAGAAGAATGAAGTGGACCAGGAATACTGTACCATCTGTGAGGTGAGAACAATTAAGTGGACCAGGAATACTGTACCATCTGTGAGGTGAGAAGAATGAAGCAGACCAGGTTTACTGTACCATCTGTGAGGTGAGAAGAATGAAGCAGACCAGGTTTACTGTACCATCTGTGAGGTGAGAAGAATGAAGCAGACCAGGTTTACTGTACCATCTGTGAGGTGAGAAGAATGAAGCGGACCAGGTTTACTGTACCCTCTGTGAGGTGAGACGAATGAAGCGTACCAGGTTTACTGTACCATCTGTGAGGTGAGAAGAATGAAGTGGACCAGGAATACTGTACCATCTGTGAGGTGAGAAGAATGAAGCGGACCAGGTTTACTGTACCATCTGTGAGGTGAGAAGAATGAAGCGGACCAGGTTTACTGTACCATCTGTGAGGTGAGAAGAATGAAGCGGACCAGGAATACTGTACCATCTGTGAGGTGAGAAGAATGAAGCGGACCAGGAATACTGTACCATCTGTGAGGTGAGAAGAATGAAGCGGACCAGGTTTACTGTACCCTCTGTGAGGTGAGACGAATGAAGCGTACCAGGTTTACTGTACCATCTGTGAGGTGAGAAGAATGAAGTGGACCAGGAATACTGTACCATCTGTGAGGTGAGCAGAATGAAGCGGACCAGGTTTACTCTACCATCTGTGAGGTGAGAAGAATTAAGAGGGCCAAGTTTATTACTGTACCATCTGTTAGATGACAAGGGTGAAGAGAATAAGGATTATTGTACCATCTGTGAGGTGAGAAAGAGAAGGAGTACAGGATGTACTGTACCATCTGTGAGATCTTCCTCACCTGTTAGGTGAGGAAGATTGGAATATAGGAGAGTACCACCTGTGATAGAGGTCAGTAGTAGTGTACCACCTGTGATAGAGGACAGTAGTAGAGTACCACCTCTGATAGAAAACAGTATTAGAGTACCACTTGAGTGAAACAACTACTCTTGTTACTAAGTACTCTCCAGCCAGAGTACCATCAGTGAGTGAAACAAGTACTCTTGTCAGGAAGTACTCTCCAGCCAGAGTACCATCAGTGAGTGAAACAAGTACTCTTGTCAGGAAGTACTCTCCAACAAGAGTACCATCAGTGAGTGAAACAAGTACTCTTGTCAGGAAGTACTCTCCAACAAGAGTACCATCAGTGAGTGAAACAAGTACTCTTGTCAGGAAGTACTCTCCAGCCAGAGTACCATCAGTGAGTGAAACAAGTACTCTTGTCAGGAAGTACTCTCCAACAAGAGGTGGACTTTACACGGACACTCCTGCACAGTGTTTCATATATACAAGATAATATTAGCTTTGTATGCAATGCTGCCTAATATTAGAGAACTTTCATGAATTTCAAGAAGGATTTTCTTCATGATGCTATACGCCTCATATGTGAGACCACTGTTAGTGTATTGAGCACCAGGACTGGGTCTTTCAGATGCTGAAGCTGGCGAGGAAACTTCAGGTGGTGTTACGGTCATGTCCAAGAGGTTAACAAATAGGTTGAAGAAGTTATCCTCTGTGCCAAGATTCCATGGTGTGTTGTTGGAATCTTGAATTTCTTATACAACGAGACCAACGAGTACGGCTCTATGCTGTACTTTCTACAAGACTGATGGACTGAACACATCGACTCCAGGCCGAGGGAATGATTACCTCAAACTCTTCCCCTCCATATGTTGCATAAGTGTCTCAATCGTGAAGCTACAGCAACATATGGACTTATCTCAAACATACGCTTCTTGCCAGGTATATTTTTCAGTTAAACACTTTCTCCAAAATGGACAGATTTTTTTTTATTTTTATTAGTTTTGTTCTGTCTTGTAATTTGTTTTTATTGTACACAGTTATATTTTGTTTAATATATACGGTTTTATATGTTATTTGTAAGACATAAATTCACTGGCATACAAAATATTTTATTCTATCTCAGAGAGTGATGTGGAGGTCTACGTTACATAACCCGGAAGGAAAAAGGTCTACGTAACATAACCCGGAAGGAAAAAGTATTTTCAATGCAGGTCGAAGATGATCAAAAAAAGTATTTCTCTCTCTCCACCTTACCTCTGAAAATATGCATAATGGACACAACACATAAACCCACAGTATAAGTCAAGGTGGAAAAGTAATCAAGGAAATGCCCCAGAGCATGCTATGAAACATTGGATCCGGAGGCTTCGCCTTCTTGCCCTAATCTGAGAAATAGCGCGGGTGTCGCCTGCCGCGCTCGACCACGGCTTGGCGCCAATTTCAGTCCCTCTGGTGGCGAATAAAGAAACTCGTAAAACTTTCCCTCTCCCCGACATGATTTTTATTTTGGATTACCCCAGCCTCTCTCTCTCTCTCTCTCTCTCTCTCTCTCTCTCTCTCTCTCTCTCTCTCTCTCTCTCTCTCTCTCTCTCTCTCTCTCTCTCTCTCTCTCTCTCTCTCTCTCTCTCTCTCTCTCTCTCTCTCTCTCTCTCTCTTTCTCTCTCTTTGTCTCTCCCTCTCTACTTGCAATTTCCGTTCTTAATGTATTTTGTAAGTGATAATTTATCAAATCAGAGTTCAACAGAACACACTAATTGGTTACACATACGATTTATGAAACAAACTCTATGGGCCGCCTATTATCTCCTTTCATTAGCATTTATTCTTTTGGTTTAACCAGAGGTGGTGATAAAAAGTACATGGGGAAGGCAGGTTGCACAAGACCTTACAGACCATGACGAGGCTAAGAAGGACTAAATACAGTCAGGCTACCACTAATTCCTAGATACTTGAGGCAAAGATAATAGAGCAGATGGCTCTCTCCCCATTCTTCACTCCCTCTGGATCTCTGCAAGCATAAAAGAGAAGAGAAAAGATACTTAGCCGAATTAGAACAAACTGGTTGGGACACTTGATTGAAAATGCAGAATCGCATAGAGAGCAATACCATGGTTATAATTATATCCATAATTTTTAAAGGGGTGGACCGGTAAGCCTGCGGAAGGCCTCGGTCAGATGACCAAAAGCTCCAGCGGCGGGTCAGCACATACCACTACTACTGCTAGAAATATATGCCCCAAGTGACCCATTGCTTAGGAAACATTTTGAGAATTAACAGCATTTAACCTTAAAGTAAAATACCAACGGAATACATTGTATCTAACCAACTTATGAAATGTAATAATGGAACAATTACTGACCAAATGTTAGGTAAATGGACAGAGAAGTAACTATTGTGGCAACGTTTCGCTCTCCAGGAGCTTTGACAAGTCTTTAACAGCTTAACAAAGCTCCTGGAGGGCGAAACGTTGCCACAATAAAATTTCAGATTAGTTGCATTTGTGAGCATTTACTTAACATTCTGTAATGTGTCTGGTTAAATGTTTATATTTGCAAAGAGTTTGTGTATCCAATTCTTATTTATGAGAATTCTCTTATCATTGATAACTTCAAGGACAACATTTTGCTGGTATATAACTTAGTGAAAACATCTTTTATTGAATACATTACACTACTTGTCATGTGTGTGTGTGTGTGTGTGTGTGTGTGTGTGTGTACTCACCTAGTTATGGTTGCAGGTGTCGAGTCACAGCCCCGTGTGTGTGTGTGTGTGTGTGTGTGTGTGTGTGTGAGGTTGTGTGTACCCAATTGAACTCGCGTAGTTGTGGTTGCAGGGGTCGACTCATAGCTCCTGGCCCCGCCTCTTCACTGGTCGCTACTAGGTCCACTCTATCCCAGCTCCATGAGCTTTGTCATACCTCTTTTTAAAGCTATGTATGGAGCCTGCCTCCACTACATCACTCTCCAGACTGTTACACTTCCTGACAACTATGACTGAAGAAATACTTCCTAACATCCCTGTGACTCATATGAGTCTTCAACTTCCAACTGTGACCCCTTGTTGCTGTGTCCCATCTCTGGAACATTCTGAAACATGCTGTCCCTATGTGTGTGTACTCACCTAACTGTACTCACCTAACTGTACTCACCTAACTGTACTCACCTAACTGTACTCACCTAACTGTACTCACCTAACTGTGGTGTGTGAGTTCTTACTCAGCAATTTCTTTCCATTGATGAACTTTTAGCTTCACTGAGTATGATTCAACTGCAGCCATTACAGATGTTTAACCTCATGGGATCTATTATAGCAACCATGTAATAATAACACTACTTTTCCTTGTCCAGACCATATTACTGACCCTGTATGCTCTTGCTCTAGTCGCCTAACTGACAGCACAGACTGTCGCTCCTCTATGCAGTTTTGGCAGGTGTTGAGGTCACGACAGGAGCCAGTTAATTCGAGTTTCTAAATACAGTGAGACTGGTTTCTTTCCTTACCATTCCTGAGGTTTCATTGACTTTTTACCTTCTAGGTCCTTTTTTGTTCTAGGTCCTCTCATTTAAAGTTGCTTGTCGCTACCCATCTTATCAAATCCTCTGAATAATCTGTATGTCACTATCATGTCTCTCTTATTTTTGCAGTGTCGTCAGGTTCACTTCGTGTAATCTCTCTTTATCTTTACATTTGGACCTTTTCAAGCCTCTGAAGGCGCCTGATCAGGTAGGGAATCATTGCTGGTGTTGGGTATTTTATGACTGCCTCGACATTTACTTGCATTTAAAAGACTGCCAAAATTATATTTTTGAAGTCCTACTCCGGAAATACGTTGAGTATGGCATTATCTTTAATATACTTTCCTGTCACTGACATTCCTAGTTTCTCTACTCCCATGATTCCATTTTTCTTCGAACTGCCATCCCTTATATCTGTTAAGATTGAACTCAAACAACCGCTTTTTTTTCTGTGCCACTACATCCTGTGTTAGTTTACCTTGAAGTTCTCTATCCACTTTTCTTTAATTCTCTTCAATAGTTTTAAACTTTCTATAAACAGAGACACGTACAGTTTTAATCCAATCCAACAGGTCATTTATATACATCACGAGTAGTAGCTGTAGAATTATTGATGTTCCTAGTACTGCTCTTCCTAGTACTGCTCTTCCTAGTACTGCTCTTCCTAGTACTGCTCTTCCTAGTACTGCTCTTTCTAGTGCTGCTCTTCCTAGTACAGCCTTTCTCTGTTTTCCAGAGCCACTGAAGAATATTCCCTTTTACCCCTAGCTAATATTACCCCTAGCTATTATTATACCTAACTAGTATTACCTCTAGCTAATATTATGCCTAGCTAATATTATCCCTAACTAGTATTACCCCCTAGCTAATATTAGACCTAGCTAACATTATCCCTAACATATTATCCCTAACATATTATCCCTAACTAGTATTACCCGCTACCTAATATTATGCCTAGATAATATTATCCCTAGCTAATATTATCCCTAGCTAATATTATCCCTAGCTAATATTATCCCTAACTAGTATTACCCCCTAGCTAATATTATCCCTAACTCAGTAAGTCTGTCACAAACTTCAGAGACAATCTTCGGTCTCGAAATCCGTGTTTATTTTAATTGATGAATCTCCTCTCTAGGTGGTCCAGTACCTGCTGCTGACAATCATATTAATCTATTTTACAACATATTATATATATATATATATATATATATATATATATATATATATATATATATATATATATATATATATATATATATATATATATATATATATCGTGTCTTCGTCTCTGCAACATTACCTGCACCTCCCTCCCTCTCCCCAAGTGGTAAACCGGTAAGTCAACAGAAGGCCTCGGCCAGATGACCAAAAGCTGTAGTGGTGGGTCATCGTATGACAGACCCGTGTAAGGAACACTAATCTTATCGTAACCCATATCTCCCTGGCCATCACTAACACTATCGTGTCACCCTCTTTGCATTGACACATTGTCTGACTTTATTTTATCTCCTAGGTTTAATGAACATAAAGCATTACATATCTGAGGCCTAATGTAATCTCTGTTCTGGACACTGTAAATATTAGTTTACTTTTTCCCCCCTTCACCAACACTCGTATCTCCATTTCTCCACTAATACCTGCGTCTCCTTTCCACCACGAGCAGTAACCATCTCTTCCTCTTTCCACCAACTAAACACATGCACCTTGATCTCAATTGAATTGTATTTGCTTCGCTCAATTGCCCGTCGACGACGAACAAAAAATTGCCCCCATTTTCTGTTGCGTACTGAAGTGTGTCAAGTGGTGAGAGCTGCTCTTTTTTAACATCATTAAATAGAGAGTGTAGATACCTTTTACCGGAATACTTTCAGCAGGTGCTAGAGTTTTCTTACACATAGATGTTTCGTCCAGGATAACGTCTTCAAACTGGATTGGCGTTCGTGATGCAAGAACATTTCGCCAACGACATGAATTCCAAGAGGACTGGAGGAGGTTAATCACACGCAGTATCGTTGCTCACGATATGACTTCACGTAGAGCTGGAGTAACTAACACACATGCTGGGCCCAGTATATGACTTTTAACAAATGAGATAATGTGGGGTAAGATCTCATAGTAAATAAGCTGACACTGGGTAACAGTTCTCAGTCGGTAAATTCAACAGAGTAAAACAAGTAAGGACCATAAGAAGTGTTTTATAATCTCCTGTTATATGGTGGAGAACCATTCATCTTTTTAAGTGAAGTAAATAAAAGAGAGAAAGAAGAAATTTGATTAAAAAATGTAAAATCTAAGCCAAGGAAAAACTGAAAAGGAGGACAGATTATGAAAGTGGAGGGAGGGGAAGAGGAGGGAGGGAAGTGGAGGGAGGGAAGTGGAGGGAGGGAAGTGGAGGGAGGGGGAAATGGAGGGAGGGAAGTGGAGGGAGGGAAGTGGAGGGAGGGGAAGAGGAGGGGAGAGGAGAGGAAGGGAGGGGAAGTGGAGGGAGGGAAGTGGAGGGAGGGAAGTGGAGGGAGGGGAAGTGGGAGGGAGGGAAGTGGAGGAGAAGAGGGAAGTGGAGGGAGGGGAAGTGGAGGGAGGGGAAGTGAAGGGAGGGGAAGTGGAGGGAGGGAAGTGGAGGGAGGGAGAAGAGGAGGGAGGGGAAGTGGAGGGAGGGAAGTGGAGGAGGGAAGGGAGGGGAGGGGAAGTGGAGGGAGGGGAAGAGGAGGGAGGGGAAGTGGAGGAGGAGGGAAGTGGAGGGAGGGGAAGTGAAGGGAGGGGAAGTGGAGGGAGGGGAAGTGGAGGGAGGGGAAGTGGAGGGAGGGAAGAGGAGGGAGGGGAAGTGGAGGGAGGGGAAGTGGAGGGAGGGAAGGGAGGGAGGGAAGTGGAGGGAGGGAAGTGGAGGGGGGAAGTGAAGGGAGGGGAAGTGGAGGGAGGGGAAGTGGAGGGAGGGAAGTGGAGGGAGGGGAAGTGGAGGGAGGGGAAGTGGAGGGAGGGAAGTGAAGGGAGGGGAAGTGGAGGGAGGAAGTGGAGGGAGGGAAGTGGAGGGAGGGGAAGAGGAGGGAGGGAAGTGGAGGGAGGGAAGTGGAGGGAGGGAAGAGGAGGGAGGGGAAGGGAGGGAGGGGAAGTGGAGGGAGGGAAGTGGAGGGAGGGAGGGGAAGTGGAGGGGGGAAGTGGAGGGAGGGAAGTGGAGGGAGGAGGGAAGGGAGGAGGGAAGTGAAGGGAGGAGGGAAGTGGAGGGAGGGAGGGGAAGTGGAAGGAGGGAGGGACATAGAGATACAAATGTGGATGAGCGAAGTTAAGAGGATGGAGGGCAGTGGAGGGAAGAAGCAAGATAGGGGGGTAGAAGAAAGAAAAATGATGGAGCAAAACAAAGTGAAGGATGGAGGGAAGATGATTGTGTGTCAGAGAGAAATGAAGGAAATGAGAAACACAGTGTAGTGGAGGGGCACATACTGAATGAGGGAATAGTGAGGGAGGAGTTAGTGGTTAGTGATGGAGGGAGAAAGAGAAGAAGATGGAGAGATAAAGAAGAAATGAAAGGAGAGGATAGTAGATGGAGTGAGGTGAAGAAATTTGAAGAGGAAAGTAGGGAGTAGGAGGAGGAAAAATAGGAGAGGAAGACGGGAAGAAGTGAGAAAGCATTACTAACACAGGTAATGAATGGCCTGTGAGACCTGGTCGTAATGGAGAACTGGAGCAAACAAACTCAGCAGTAGACTATAATGCATATTTTGCCTTCACCCACTATATACAGGTATATACACTATGTACAATATGTACAGATAGAATAATAATAATAAGTGTACACCACGGTGACAGATGGCAAAGCAGAAGCCAGAGAGAGTGCACCGTACTCAACCAGCAGGTAGGCAAGTCTGCCAGTGCTGACCACAAGTGAACCACGTTGCTTCAGCTTTGGCGGACTTGCCTGTGATTGGTCAATGAACCAAGGTACTGATTTAACGACGGGTACCCTATTGATCGTTAAACCCTTAGCACCCGGTTCACTGGTTGGGAGGCAGCCTATGTGGGAGTGTGACATACGCCGAATATATTGTAACATACTCTTAGCGTGCCACAGAAAGACTGGAAGAAAAGAAGTGAGAGAGAGGACGGAACATAGAAGAAGTGAAGGAATGTTGGGGTGAGAAGAGGGTGAGAAGTGGAGGGGTAGAAGAGGGAGGGAAGTGGAGGGGACAAGAGGGAGGGAAGTGGAAGTTAGAAAAGGTAGAAGAGGGAAGTGAAGAGGAAGGGAAGTTGGAAGGGTAGAAAAGGGAGGGAAGTGAAGGGGTAGAAGAGGAAGGGAAGGAGAGGGATAGAAGAGGAATTGAAGTGAAAGAGTAGACAAGTTGAGTGGTGGGAGAGAAGGGAGGACAGTAGATGGGATTGCAACAGAAGAATAGATAAAATGAAGAAGAAAGGAAGACTGATGAGGCCAGAAGAATAAATCAGTAGATGGAGGGAGCCTGGGAGGGAGGAAAGAGGAAAGGTCACAGTGATGGAGGGTGGCTGTGTGGAAGGAAGGAGGGAAGGTCACAGTGATGAAGTGAGCCTGGGAGGGAAGAAGGAGGGAAGGTCACAGTGATGGAGTGAGCCTGGGAGGGAGGAAGCAGGGAAAGTCACAGTGATTGAGTGAGCCTGAGAGAAAGGAAGGAGGGAAAGTCATAGTGATGGAGGGAGACTGAGAGGAGGAGGGAGGGAAGGTCACAGTGATGGAGGGAGACTGGGAGGGAGGAAGGAGGGAAGGTCACAGTGATGGAGGGTGAGTGGGAGAAAGGAAGGAGGGAAGGTCACAGTGATGAGGGTGGATGGGAGGAAGGAAGGAGGGAAGGTCCCAGTGATGGAGTTAGCCTGGGAGGGAGGAAGGAGGGAAAGTCACAGTGATGGAGTAAGCCTGAGAGAAAGGAAGAAGGGAAAGTCACAGTAATGGAGGGAGACTGAGAGGGAGGAAGGAGGGAAGGTCACAGTGATGGAGGGTGACTGGGAGGGAAGAAAGAGGGAAGGTCACAGTGATGGAGGATGCCTGGGAGGGAGCAAGGAGGGAAAGTTACAGTATTGGAGGGTGACTGGGAGTAAGGAAGGAGGGAAGGTCACAGTGATGGAGGGTGGATGGGAGGGAGGAAGGAGGGAAGGTCACAGTGATGGAGGGTGGATGGGAGGGAGGAAGGAGGGAAGGTCATAGTAATGGAGGGAACCTGGGAGGGAGCAAGGAGGGAAGGTCACAGTAATGGAGGGAGCAAGGAGTGAAGGTCACAGTAAAGGAGGGAACCTGGGAGAGAACAAGGAGGAAAGGTCAAAGTAATGGAGGGAACCTGGGAGGGAGAAAGGAGCAAATGTCACAGCTGGCCTCCACAAAGATCACCTCACAAGCACTGTAAATTCCTGGTAATACAATCTTATGCAGGGTCCCTGGCCATATACCACCACTCGACCCTCTAAATGTCCCCAATACAGCCAGCTGGTCTGTGCTCTCCCTCACTCTTTCAGCCTCGGTCTCAGTCTGTCTGTCTGTCTCTCTCTCTCTTTCTCTCTCTCTCTCTAGCTTCAACATGCGTTTTTCTTCCCCATTCGTTGTGATGAGAGAGATATATCTCTGCCGGCGGGTGAGAGACAGGGAGAGTGTAGTGTTGGTTTTTAGTAGATCCTGTGGTCATAACACCAGCTTCTTCCGTCATTACTCACCACTGCCTCGCTGAGGTAAAGATGTCCAGTGTTTGTGTGCGTTTCCTTGCTGTGGTGCTTACCTATCTTAGATTGCAGATGCTGGTCCCCTTTTGACCTGCACTTTCAAACAACAAGTTTGAAAGTGCAGGTAGCTGGAGTAGGGTCAGTTATGATAGGAAGACTGGGTCGAATGACAGTACATTTATTTGTAACTCATTAAATACTTAAGCATTAAGTTTTGCGTTAGTTAAAATTTCTCCAAGTGTGTTTTTAAGGTAAATAAATCCTCCACCCTTACACTGTTTTTCATTAGGCCCAACTTTATATGCAACGGTGGAAGGCATATATTTTGAGGATGTACCAGTGGCATAAATAACAAAAAAGGCACAATACCGTGACTGGAACAATACACACACAACCCGCACATGCAAGAGAGGAGCTTACGACGACGTTTCGGCCCGACTTAGACCATTTACAAAGTCACACTACATACGTTGTATGTTGAATATTCTTGGAATACTGTCTTTTCTTGGCGGCCATTCTTTGATCTAGTAATAGTTGGCATCATCACGACTATTTCAGAAAGGAAGTATACATGTGTTTTGTGTATACAAGTTGTAGACCAAGTATTAACTCTATCACTTTTAGGCCCCACACACACACATCCACTTGTACTCGTGGTATTTTGTCATGGACTCGTATGTTTGCTTTAACCCTACAGCATCAACCACTGGCACTGAAGGCTTTTTACTGCCATTGTGAAGAAGCGTTGCTTTTAAACTGTCCTTGTTGGAATCAATGAATAATCTCCATTCATCAGAACAATGTTCATAGCCTAGTTGCTTTATAAGACTTCAGTGCAGAACCACGCACCATTTTCCACTTGATAGAATGACACCAAACTATTTTGACGTTCACGAAAATCATATATTTTTTATCCTTTTGCTAAAAGATTCACTGATGGAAGAGAGAGTCAAACAGTTCTGTCTTCATATAAAGCAAAAGAAATCGAACGTAAATATAGATATGTGTATGTTGCAGAGAAATGAAATTTAAGGAAAATAAACACCAATGTACACAATGACTAGTAACCTTTTGTAAACATGTCCGAACACTGGGACAGCTAGAAGTCAACCGATGCTCTCTGACTCTTCCTGACAAGTAGACATAATGCATAGAATTCATGTCTATGGTTGTAAGTAGACAGCTGCAAGGCTTTCCTCGATGTATCCAAGCTTATCCGTGTATTATAGAACCCCATGTGTCGCCAATGTCTTGCGTGATGCGTTAATTCTGGTTTCGGATTCAGTTTCTGCGGGCTAAAAAATCTAAAAACTTTCATTTATTGAAGCAGCAAAGTTATTGTCATTCGATGTTGTAATGTCTTCCTTCTTTCTGGCTCAGTGATTGTCTGTTCATGTTCACCGTCTCGGCGCCTCCAAGAATTTTCTATATCAAGATCACAGTTTCGTACAGTTTGTATTGGTGGGTCATCTTTTTCAACTGCAGAACCACCCACTGGAAACAGTTTCAAGCATGATTTACTTCTTGAGTGAGTGTTGTCTTGAAGGTGGCACCGCATACTCACTGTGTATTTTTTATTATACTGCTGAAAGCTGTTTTATTTGCAAGCCTCGTGTCATACCCCAGGGAATTTTGTAAACACATTCCTTTGTAGTCAGCGGCAAACCAGTCTCTTTAAATGAATATTTCTTTGGGTTTATATAAATTGGATTCATTTATAATTAATAAAATTTGGGAAGAATTTAATGATAAATTGGACTAATCTTAATTCTTGGGAAGAGTTTCAGGTCCTTTCTTATGTTCCTCTTCACAGAGTCGTGAGATGTTACGCTACTGTGAGGTGTTGTCTTTGTTAGTGTGATGTGACTGTGAGGTGTATTCTGCCCCTTTATAAGCCTTCTTCTCACGTTTCCTTTTATAGTTCCTTGATAATGTGAGTAGTCACGAAAGCGCTTGGAATTCTTCTATTTTTCATAGTGGTTTGTATTATATATATATATATATATATATATATATATATATATTGGAAGTAAAAGAGGAAAGAATGTATGAGAATATTTAGATATTAATAACAACATCTATATATTATGGGTAGTAAAGCATAATGAGAGTGATGGAAAATGGGGTTGGCCAACGAAGAAGAGAAAAAAAGCTGGGAGGGAAGAGGAGATGTCACTTGGTGTACTGAGAGTTCAACAGGAATGGGAGAGATATAGTCAATTTTTAGCAGAGAATTCGGAGTTTGGAAATTAAGAGGAGGTGCGGTATTACCAAAACTATTATTCAGAGAGCTGAGGAGGGATTGTTGAGGTGGTTCGGACATGTAGAGAGAATGGAACGAGACAGAATGACTTCGAGAGTGTATAAATCTGTAGTGGAGGGAAGGCGGGGTTGGGGTCGGCCTAGGAAAGGTTGGAGGGAGGGGGTAAAGGAAGTTTTGTGTGCGAGGGGCTTGGACTTCCAGCAAGCATGTGTGAGCGTTTTTGATAGGAGTGAATGGAGACAAATGTTTTTTAATACTTGACGTGCTGTTGGAGTGTGAGCAAAGTAACATTTATGAAGGGATTCAGGGAAACCAGCAGGCCGGACTTGAGTCCTGGAGATGGGAAGTACAGTGTCTGCACTCTGAAGGAGGGGTGTTAATGTTGCAGTTTTATAACTGTAGTGTAAAGCACTCCTCTGGCAAGACAGTGATGGAGTGAATGATGATGAAAGTTTTTCTTTTTCGGGCCACCCTGCCTTGGTGGGAATCGGCCGATGTGTTAATAAAAAAAAAAAAAAAAAAAAAAAAAAAAATATATATATATATATATATATATATATATATATATATATGTCGTGCCGATTAGGTAAAACTGGTCAATTAGCAAGAACTCATTTAAAATTAAGTCCTTTCTAAAATTTTCTCTTATACGTTTAAAGATATATTTTTTTCATTTATGTTAATGTAAGAATTTATAATTTTGTACCAAGAGAAACTTTGAAAACCTACCTAACCTTATTTCAACAAGCTCAATTTAATTTAGCCTAACCCAACTAAATATATTTTAGATACGTTAACATTAATTTAATAATAAACAAACAAAATGAAATATATTTTTTTCGTTATGTTCAGAATGATTTTGGCGAAATTATTGCATACACAAATTTTCACTTGTCTTATATGGCAAGGTGAGCGTTGCTATTTAAGCCAAAATCGCAAGTTTTACCTAATCGGCACGACATATATATATATATATATATATAGGAAGGCGGGGTAGGGTCGGCTAGAAAGGTTGGAGGGAGGGGTAAGGAAGTTTTGTGTGCGAGGGGCTTGATTTCCAGCAAGCATGTGTGAGCGTATTTGATAGGAGTGAATGGAGGCATATGGTTTTTAATACTTGACGTGCTGTTGGAGTGTGAGCAAAGTAACATTTATGAAGGGATTCAGGAAACCGGCAGGCCGGACTTGAGTTCTGGAGATGGAAGTACAGTGCCGGCACTCTGAAGGAGGGGTAAATGTTGCAGTTTTATAACTGTAGTGTAAAGCACCCTTCTGGCAAGACAGTGATGGAGTGAATGATGATGAAAGTTTTTCTTTTCGGGCCACCCTACCTTGGTGGGAATCGGCCGATGTGTTAATAAAAAAAAAATATATATATATATATATATATATATATATATATATATATATATATATATATATATACATGTATATATATATATATATATATATATATATATATATATATATATATAATATATATATATATATACATGTATATATATATATATATATATATATATATATATATATATATATATATATATATATATATATATATATATATATATATATATATATATATATATATATATATATATATATATATATATATATATATATATATATATATATATATATATATATATATATATATATATATATATATATATATATATAATATATATATATATATATATATATATATATATATATATATATATATATATATATATATATATATATATATATATATATATATATATATATATATATACTATATTGCAATAATGGAGAACTATATAAGATGAAAAAAAATCGGAGGGAATTGAATGATAGCTCTAGGCCTTTCGTATTGCATTCAACACATCATCAAGGTGGTTCTTTTCAAATCGCTTGTTCTCTCTAGGCTGGAATATTACTGTACTCTAACGGCCCCTTTCGAGGCAAGCAAAATTGCAGACCTGGAAAATGTATTAAGTACAATATAGCACCTCAGTTATTGGGAATGGCTGAAGACAATCTTGCAGAAATAAGTAAGAGGTCCAGGAAGATCCGTTCAAGGGAACGAATCTAACTAGAATGATTCGGCATCAAGCAGACCAGTGCCAGGTACCACAAAGATGAAGGCAAGATATTAAAACGGCGGTATTTGAGGCATAAAGAAACCCATCAACATTAAATATCTGATAATGACCTAGCGAACACAACATTAGTGCCATGACAACTATCTCCACCATGCTGTCATATCGCATCATTTTACAAGACTTTAATATTCTGATCTATCTCGCATCTATCAGTATGGGAATTTTCCATCGTATAATGAAAATGGGGAAGCATCAAAACCACTCAGATAATCACAATACACCACTACGACCACACACTCAGATAATCACAATACACCACTACGACCACACACTCAGATCATCACAATACACCACTACGACCACACACTCAGATCATCACAATCACACCATTCACTAAATGACCACACACTCAGATCATCACAATACACCACTACGACCACACACCCAGATCATCACAATACACCACTACGCCCGCACACTCAGATCATCACAATTCACCACTACGATCACACACTCAGATCATCACAATTCACCACTACGACCACACACCCAAATCATCACAATACACCACTACGACCACACACTCAGATCATCACAATACACCACTACGACCACATACCCAGATCATCACAATACACCACTACGACCACACACCCAGATCATCACAATACACCACTACGCCCGCACACTCAGATCATCACAATTCACCACTACGACCACACACTCAGATCATCACAATTCACCACTACGACCACACACCCAGATCATCACAATACACCACTACGACCACACACTCAGATCATCACAATACACCACTACGACCACACACTCAGATCATCACAATTCACCACTACGACCACACACCCAGATCATCACAATACACCACTACGACCACACACTCAGATCATCACAATACACCACTACGACCACATACCCAGATCATCACAATACACCACTACGACCACACACTCAGATCATCACAATACACTACTACGACCACACACTCAGATCATCACAATTCACCACTACGACCACACACCCAGATCATCACAATACACCACTACGACCACACACTCAGATCATCACAATACACCACTACGACCACATACCCAGATCATCACAATACACCACTACGACCACACACTCAGATCATCACAATACACTACTACGACCACACACTCAGATCATCACAATTCACCACTACGACCACACACTCAGATCATCACAATACACCACAACGACCATACGCCAGACTCATCACAATATACCACTACGACCACACGTCAGGATCATCACAATATACCACTACGACCACACTCTCGGATCATCACACAACACCTCTACGAACACACTCCCGGATCATCACAATACACCACTCGACAATACTGCCAGATCGTTGCAATACACTACTCCGACCACACTCCCAGATCATCATAATACTCTACTACTACGACCACACTCCCTGGTCATCACAATACACCACTATGAACACACTCCTGGATCATCACAATACATCACTACGACCACACTCTCGGATCGTCATACAACACCACTACGACCACACTCCCAGATCATCACAATATACCACTACGGCCACACACTCCGAACATCAAAATGCACCACAATGACCATACGCCAGGTGTTACAAAATGACACGATATCTATTAATAATAGATATCTCCAGTGAACACTAGAAAGGAAAGCCCTTCTAGCATCCAGCCTGTTACTGGGCTTTTGCAACAAAGTCAGTATCCTGGTTCAGTTATCCGACATATTATATAGATTAAGGGGATTTCAACTGATAGGGTACTAACCAAAGTAAATGATTTAAAAGATTTATTAACAAAGTGAGAAAATCTAGGGTAGCAAAGTAAATCAAATATGAAGATACTAATTAAGATATCAATTAGGATAATTAGGAGGGTAGCTCCTACACTGCTCTCATATACAATGAGTCTGTGCTGAGGGCACATATATATAACTGACTGAGAAGTACCGACAGGTACAATGTCAGTAATAACAATAATATATACAAATAATAATATGTGTACGAGTGTGCTCCCGGTAACTATGACTCGACTCAACCAGTGTACGACAGAACAACTTCTCATAAGCTAGCTGTACTAACAAATTGACAACCAGAACAGCTTGATTGTCTAGTAAAATGACCACTTCGCAGAACAGCACTATAACAGGCAACAGCAACACAGCATCAGGAACAAGGAGATAGAAAATCGACCCTAACTGGGGACCATCAGTAGATCCTCCAAAACAGTCCCAAAACTCCCTTTCTACTGAAACTAGGTTCAGCATAAACAATCCCAAACTGTGGCGGTGCACAGATGCCTTATCGAATTAGGTCTAGAGCTAGAGCTTGAGACCTGAGTTATCAAAGAGTGTCAAAGTGACACACAACCCAGAACAAAGTCGAATAATCACTGTCTAGTCTATTCTCTGTGAACAGAGTTACACAGAGTTCTGAGAAGTATGATTCGCCTCACCAACGAATTCATACTCTACCCAACAGAGTCTAATGTCGAGAACAACAAGAGTGAGGAGTTGACTCGACGAGGGCAGCAGGCCAGAGAGCGAGATGAAAGAGGAACCACCACCCAGCTCAGGTGTGTCCAGAGACTGACTCTCCCCCCGCAACAAGAAGCCGGCAGCCTAACAGTCGTTTGCCAACACCAAGGCAGTTACTACACACTCTCGAGCACAACATAAAATATAATATCCTACCTAATATATATAGCTAAGTTAAATAATAGTCTAATAATAATATAAAGCAAAATATTAACGATTTAGCTATAATCGAGAATATTCGCAATATAAAATTATAGAAAATTAAAATATACATTATATACATTGAGGCCCAGTTCAAGGGGCGCAACACCAGGCTCATCACAATACAACACTAAGACCACACTCTAGGACCATCACAATACACCACTACGACCTCACTCCCAGATCATCATAATACATCGCTACGACCACACTCCATCACAACTCATGGAACAAACTTACCTCTGTGGTCCCTATCATTGTCGTTCCTTTATCTGCCTTTTCCATTTGTCTTCCCCTTCCCCTTACCTGGTAGAGACATAAACTCTCACACTCCATCAACCATTACCCCACACCACCTTCTGCTACTTCTATATCTACCACACACCACCACCCTCACCACCTGCTACTGCTACAACCATAACTACCACACACTACCACTACCACCCACCACTACCACAACCACCACTGTTTACCATACAATATATCTGTTAAGTTAAACTCTAAGAAATGTTAGAAGAAAATCTATTAAACCAATTTATGAATTTAGTAAGCATGTGTATGTGATCATACATATGTATTCATGTGTGTGAACAGTAAGCTAGCGCATGTATTTGAGAACAAAAGTATGCATACAACTGTCACTTACCTTCACAGAATAGACATGAAAAAGAGAGTAACAATGAATATATTTGATCAAAGAATCACAACATGACTTACTCTTACGAACACTCATGGAAGAACACAAGTGTAAAGATTATTTTTGAATTATTGACAATAAGAATCAGGATACTTAAGCTCGGCACTGACTAGATATCCCAAATTGAATATATATCCAACAGTGACTAGATATCCAACAGAAACAGTGACTATCTAGATATCCAACAGTGACTACCTAGATATCAAACAGTGACCACCTAGATATCCAATAGTGACTAGACATCCAACAGTGACAACCTAAATAACAAAAAGGCACAATACCGTGACTGGAACAATACACTAATAACCCACACATAGGAGAGAGAGGAGCTTACGACGACGTTTCGGTCCGACTTGGACCATTTACAAAATCACACTAACAGAAATGAGAGAAGGAGGGAGTATATATAGGCCAGCAGACGGACGGGACAACAGAGGTAGTAGGAAAGGAGGAAGAGTGGTAGAGGTAGTAGTAATAGTAGTGGAGTCAGTCAAATACTAAGAAAGAGGAGCACTGCAAGTGACTACCTAGACATCCAACATAGATATCTAAAAGTGACTAGATATTCAACAGAGACTAGAGATATATATATATATATATATATATATATATATATATATATATATATATATATATATATATATATATATATATATATATATATATTTCCTCTTTTCAAATGGGTTCAGAGTTAATGTTGAGAATTAACTCTTCTATTAATAGATTCAAGGTCAGGTGTTGACCTTTGTAACCATTAAAAAAAGCACCTTGTTTCTCGGTTGCACGGCTGTTTAGTGCAACTATTCATTTCATTTAAATTTGGCTGCCTTATTAGCTGTTTCCAGTACATTTGTTTTTAGTTGGAAGGAGCGATTACAATGTTTTATGAATAAGACACATGGGCAACATTTGGGTATCTTTATTATAGAAACTCTTTGCCACACTGGCTTCATCAGTCCAGTGGTGAAGATCAGAAGGAGTGTGAGGTAATCAGTCCTCAAACTCCTTCTAATCTTCACTATTCTTCTTTGTACTGGACTGATGAAGTCACTGTGTGGCGAAACGTTTCCTCAATAAAGATACCCAAGTGTGACACGTGTGTCTAATTTATCAACTTGTCGGTTCTGTAAACCATTCTATTTTCTATTCTATATGATCTGCCGGTATGGATCCCGGCCCGGGTCTCTTCCAATTTGGCGACCCGGCATCGGTTCCCCTGTAGGGAAGTGTCATGTATCGACGTTAAAGGTACAAATGTGGTATTCCTTTGGTGGGAAGAGGGGTCCTCTCCGAATCTATGGACAAACGAAGTCCCAAAAGGTAGTTGCTCCAATGGTAGTTGGTGCAGGGTGCAACGAAGGCCCTCAGCAGGCCTTCACAGTGACGTCAGCGGGGGGGCGGGTGACAAGTAATGACTGGGAGTAAGGTCTCCAAATCTTTAACAGCCAAGTACACCAGATGTGCCGCCTCATCTTCCCGGGCCCGCCCCACCGGGGTCATCGGGAAGTGTCTGCGGCGAAGGGGCAATGTAGCTGGGCAGTCTAACAGGTAGTGCACCAGGGGAGTGGAAACCATCCGGTCACAGTGGGCACAGAGCTCCTCTCTTGCTTGTTCAATGATCTGTGCAGTGGTGGGATACCCTAAGCGCAGTCTGTAAACCATTTATCTACATAATGTCTTATGATTTTTTCGCTGCTTCTTCGCATTATCATTTTTTTATGTAATCTCTAGTGTATTTCATTACGTTTCTCTTTCTTTCACTGTGATATAAAAATGTTAATTGTTTACATTCACATTTACAAGCTTTCCATCATTGTTTTCTTTATCTTCCAATTTCAATATTTTCTCAGTTGGATGTTTACATTTTGTAGCTTAAAGTATTTTACCCTAATATGTAGAGTAAGTTGCCTCGTTGATTTTCTTCTGTCGCTCCCTAAACTGTTAAGATACTCTTAAATTCTACCTCATTTAGAAGGCGATTTTCTAGTGTGGCTTCAGTTAGACACTATTATCAAATTACTTCTCTATTAAAATGTTCCCTAGTTCTAGTTATAGTTTTTTTATATAAAAATTTTTTATATAACACGTTTTTATATAAAACATTTTATATAACAACTTATAGAATGTTTGTATTTACGATTCATTTGTTTATTTCCTCCAAGTTTTACTTTGATTGCTGTCTACTTTACAAGAAGGTATGGCCCCATTTCTGGGTTGACGAAATGAATAATATTTTATGTCTCCCTGCTTTCAAAGGTTGTTTTTGTGGCTGTTTCCAAAAATCTTAATTTGAGTGAAGGTCAGTTGTACTGGCCTGGTGCTGCCTTCACAAAGACAAGCCTGACATATGACTGCATATGTTCTTTTATGATCCATTATAGTGTCATAAAAGAACATATCTTACTATGCTCGACATAGTGAGCATCTTTTTTTTTTACGTATTTGACTTCACAAGAAGATTCATGGGAAGAAGAACCTTCATTTATAGAGGAAAACGACGTCTGGTTCAAATGTAATAACCTCAAGTGGGTCTACCAAATCAAAAGAATGCGTCATAAAATTTAACGTTGGAGAAACAACTAGAAGATGATGAGCAAAACATGCGCAAAACTACGTTTCTCTTACCCTGCAGGCGTCATCAGTCGAATACAATGATTAATTCAGTCCAGAAGACAGTGAAAAATGAATAGGAAGTTTCTAGCAATCACTTCCTCATCCGTGGTAGAAAATAATCAGTCTCTTACCCTAAAGCAAATGTATGAGGCCGGAGATTTATATACCGGAAAGTGATCTGTATCGGTCAGGAGAAGAAAGCTTAGGTACTGATTACCTGTCATTCTACAGTCGCCCGTGTATGTCCCCGTATTGTATTGATTAAGCAACCGGATGGCGAAGTGTCTACAAAATAAATATATCCAAATAGAGAATAAAAAGACACAGTTCAGTGACTGGAACAATACACAAATAACCCAACGTGGGAGAGAGGAGACTACGACGACGTTTCGGTCAAACTTGGACCATATACAAAGTCACACTAACAGAACGGATTACGTTAGGTTAGGTAAGGTTCGTCAGGAAACAGGAAAAGTGTTTCCTGACGCGGGTCTTATTCAGATGATGATTCGCCGTTGGAGCTTTTTGGTCATCTGGCCGAGGCCTTCCACTGGCTTACCGGTCCACCTCTTTAAAAATTATGGTCATAGTTATAACCATTTTATTAATGAGTTAATAGAAAGTATAGGAGGAGCCAGATGATGAATTAGACACATGTGCATAGTATCCCCTGCAAGAGGATATTTTCGTGCTGCTGTCCCAAACAAGTATGGTATTAATGGTCCACAATACCGAAGAGTTGAGACACAGGAGACTAAAGTTATTGCAAAACGGAAATATGTTTCTCGGCTCGCCCAGTGATCGGTATTCATCAAGTTTTCTCTTGTTCCATAAGTTGTCCAGAATTACCACTCCTCCTTTATCCGATAAGGAAAGTCTGATGCTTGAAGTCTTCCCAAGACTTTCCAGTGCGAGGATGTATCTCACTGGTGTTCACTACTATTCTCACTCTACCTTCTTCTTTAGACATTAGTATTATTATTATCATGGGGAGCGCTAAAACCGTAGAGATTACACAGCGCCTGTGGAGGGACGGGACGGGTTTCTTCAGGGAAGTTTCAAGCCTCTCTCCACGACGAAAAGGATATGCATAGATGTTGACATATTTATCATATTTTCTCCCACTAAAGTTTCCGTACTTTGACTTAAGAATGCCTCTTCTGATCGGGATCAAACTTTCAGCTACATTGTATCGTACCCAAATTAAGAATGGGATTGTTATTAGTCTGTGTTCGTGTTTTTTTTTTTTAATTTGACAAATTATATTGAAATATTTGTTTTCGTGTAATAAACTTAGAATGAATCTTCTAAAAAAATAATAAATTATCTGTGCTGGAGATCCAGTGTAGTTGAAATTTTGCCAATTTTATTGTATATTTTTTGTTCTTTTTATTTTTTTTCCGATAACTCTTAAAAGCTTCAAGAGAATTTTTTGAGAATTTTATGGGTTTAACAACTTACACTTGGTATTTATTTACTGTAATTTGGACTGATTTTTATTAGCGATGATAACCTACATAAAATGTTAAGTTAATTATTTCTCAATGTAAGGCTCTGATGTTTTATCATAAATAACGTCGACTCTTCGCCATTTTTCTGGACTACTTATTTTTTAACTTAAAAAAAAAATAAGCTGAAAATAAGAAAGCCAGCATTTTATTATTTCGGTGTCTTATTTAATATATTTCTACACATTTTCATTTAACCGTTTTTTACGAAATTGATTAAAATATTAATCAATCTTCTTCCCTTGAAAAATTTAAGATTAATTAAAACTGTCCTTTAAATACTTTAAATCTGAGATAAACGAGCAGAACCGCAGAACTGTGCTAATGTGCATTGAACCTTCGTTAACACTCTGGAGATCACAGAGGAGCTTCATACAAGAGATCATTAATCAGTTACAGTGAATGGGAGAAATATTTCTTACAGGTAAATGAAATCGAATATAAGTGGATAAACAGAAGGTTAAAGCACAGCTTAGGGTGGAACAGAGGAATATAAAAACGGATCGACTCCGAGTACATCGTTAGTTGTACAAGGAAGTTAAGTTGATGTTAATGAAGGGTCACTATACCTTCTACTGTGTCAAAGATGTTCATAAAGGGTCACTATACCTTCTACTGTGTCATCACAGCTGCATCATGTCATCTGCACTCAGCTGGGTGTCTAAGTATGTGATAGACAGTAATATAAAATGCTAATAGAAACCTCTGATGCTCTTATAGCTAATGAACCCAGGTTCATAGGCTTCATTAGCGTATGAAAAAAACCCTCTCCTGTGTGATGGAAGATGACAGAGGACACAAAGGTAGCTTTTGTTACCTCAAAGTACCAGTCACATAGAAGATAACGATGCACTGTTAGTGTGCCGAAGCTTATTAAGAATAATAGCCACCTTGACTGTCCCTTTCTCCCATCTTCTCTGTTATCCTTCTCCTTTCTTCACTTCTTCTCTTCCATTTCTTCTCTTTCTTTGGCTTACTCTACCACATTGCCACCCTCGATGCGATCATCCGCTCTCTCCCATCCCAGCATTACTAACCTTGCCTGCCAGTTACAGTACATCCCGGGTATTATGGGAGTATATCCGAGCAAGGAGAAGCATGGAAGTAGGAGGGGATTCCAGAGATGCTTTACACACTATTAAAATGCATGAGAGATACCCCGGCGCTGTGCGTTATACCGTCTGACCAACACTTATGCTGGCGTCTCTGAATGCTGACGACCACACAATACACGACTTTGTATGCCCTCCCCGGCATACGCATTTGTGAAAATTGTCCGTAATTACAAAATGTGTGTGTGGGGGTGTACTCACCTATTTATGGTTGCAGGGATGCGTTTTTACTAGTTGCTACTAGGTCCATTCTTTCCCTGTGTGTGTGTGTGTGTGTGTGTGTGTGTGTGTGTGTGTGTGTGTGTGTGTGTGTATGTGTGTGTGTGTGTGTGTGTGTGTGTGTATGTGTGTGTGTGCCGGGGCGCTCGTGTGTGCGTGAATTCGTGAGTGGGAATCTATGCGTATGTCCGTAGATATGTAAGTAAGTAAGTTTATTCAGGTATACACAAATACAGTTACATAGATTATCATACATAGCAGCATATGTGTAGAGAACCCAGGATAACCCAAAAAGTCAGACAGAGTGACTTATTTCCATTGGTGTCCATTTAATACCTTAATATTAGACACTAGTAGATACTAGTTATTATACTAAAATTAAAAGGAATAAGGTAAAAAGAGTTATTTACATGTACATGTATGTTATCTAAAAAAAATAAAAATCATTCTCCTCCCTTTCTGTCGCTACATTCTTTAGGTACCTTTTAGCTCTCTTCTTGAACTGGTTCATGCTATGACTGGCTTTGACATGTGCAGGCAGTCTGTTCCATTCCTTTATTGCTGTACAATAAAAGGTGTTTGAAGCCTGGCCACTGACTGTGGGTACTACAAAGTTGTGCTCTCTCCCCCTAGTACTATGACTGCTTTGGTTCCCAGCCTTGTAGATAAGTAAGTACATGACTGTAGGTACATATATAAGCACATACCTACAGACATAGGTGCGTATGTGCATATTTATGAGGGGGAATACAGTTTGTGTGCGCGTATTGGTGTATGTGTGAGATAAAGCTATATAAATATCATGTGTGTGCATGTGTGTGTGTCTGAGGGGATAACACGGTGTGTGTGCATGTACGTGTCTGAGAAATAACACTGTGTGTGTGTACGTGTCTGAGGGATAACACCGTGTGTGTGTATGTACGTGTCTGAGGGATAATTCCGTGTGTGTGTGTGTGTGCGCGTGTACGTGTCTGAGGGATAAGACTGTGTTTGTGCATGTGCGCGTCTGAGGGGATAACACCGCGTGTGTGCGTGTATGAGGGGATAACACCGCGTGTGTGTGTATGAATGGAATTTGTTATAACATATGTATGGTTGTAACAGTGTGTGAATTGTGCCGAGTCAAGTAGCAAAGTTATGTGAATATTTACACACTAGAGAGGAAAAGACAAGTGTGTATCCGTGTGTGTGTGTGAGAGAGAGAGAGAGAGAGAGAGGGGGAGATAGAGAGAGACAGACAGAAAGACAGACAGAGAGTAATGCACATAATAGCCTTCCTCCATTTTTTCTAATATTCTGACGAAACTTTTCACCATCTTAATTACTAACAATACCAAGATTGGATGGAGAGAAGTCCAGGTGTGAAGGAAGAAAGTGTATTTTCAGGGGCATACGGCACCTCAGTGCTCTATGGTCTTATATCATGTGTTACACTAACTTGCCGTACTTGTTTGTTCTGTCTTACTAGGAAGTTCTGAATAACTGCTCTGAAAGCTTCCCATTAAACCAGCTCCAGTCGGGTCAGTTTTGGTAGGGTGACAGTCTGATGACAGTTTTGGTAGGGTGACAGTCGGATGACAGTTTTGGTAGGGTGACAGTCTGATGACAGTTTTGGTAGGGTGACAGTCTGATGACAGTTTTGGTAGGGTGACAGTCTGATGACAGTTTTGGTAGGGTGACAGTCTGATGACAGTTTTGGTAGGGTGACAGTCTGATGACAGTTTTGGTAGGGTGACAGTCTGATGACAGTTTGTTAGGTGACAGTCGGATGACAGTTTTGGTAGGGTGACAGTCGGATGACAGTTTTGGTAGGGTGACAGTCGGATGACAGTTTTGGTAGGGTGACAGTCTGATGACAGTTTTGGTAGGGTGACAGTCTGATGACAGTTTTGGTAGGGTGACAGTCTGATGACAGTTTTGGTAGGGTGACAGTCTGATGACAGTTTTGTTAGGGTGACAGTCGGATGACAGTTTTGGTAGGGTGACAGTCGGATGACAGTTTTGGTAGGGTGACAGTCGGATGACAGTTTTGGTAGGGTGACAGTCGGATGACAGTTTTGGTAGGGTGACAGTCGGATGACAGTTTTGGTAGGGTGACAGTCGGATGACAGTTTTGGTAGGGAGCGGTCAAGTCACTAGTAAAACTGTCACTCCTGTCTGGAATCCAGTCATAATTGCACACAGGATAGTGTACTATCCCTGTGATGGCTTTTGTTCAAGTGGTAGTTCCTCTCCAGGGGACGCCTTGTTGAGTAAAGACTGTTTGAAATGAGTTATGCCATCTCTTGATGTCACTTGCCGCCTACAGAAAGACGTCTCTGTAGCAGCTAGTGCTTACTAGAGTGTCTGTTGTTGTGTTCCAGATAGTGATATTATCCCAGTTGACAGTAAGTCCTTTGCAGAGTAAAGTGTCGTGTGTCGAGTAATTATTACCTGCAGTAAGAGATAGTGAGAGCCGTTCTCCTTTGCTCATACTTTGTGTTATTGAGCTATCTATTTCACCCGGGGAGAGTCCTTCAACTCCACTGTGCCTGTTCATTCCTTCAGTAGGAAAGTGTTCCCAGTTCTTAGTGAATATAGAAAACTCAGTTTAAGAAATTAGTTGTATGTCCTAATCCAATCCAGATCTTTCCTACTACTAGTGAGCCATGGGAAAGAGTTGCACTAGAATCTGTTGACCAACTTCCAATGTTCCCTCAGTGGAAACAAACATCTGTGTGTGATGGTTGATCACTTTACCAGATATTGTGAGTTAGTTCCTATCCCAGATAAGACTGCCGAAACAGTAGCAAAAGCATTCAAGGAACGTATAATCTGTAGACATACCACTCCTAAGTACCTCATAACAGATAATGGAGGTGAATTTTGTAATGAGATCCTAGAAAACTTGTGTAAACTATACAAGATTACAAAATCAACCATTGTTCCGCACCATCCTGCCAGTAATGGGTTAGCAGAAAGAACTAATAAGAAAGTCCTTGACGTCTTGAGAGCTACCATCAATCCCAATAGTGTAACCTGGGATGAAGTCATTCCTGATGTTCAATGTGCCATAAATTCTGCCTTTAACGCTTCAATAGGTGATACCCCTCATTATGCACTGTACGGTGTCGATAAGCGTTTGCCTTATGAGCTGTTATATTCCAATCCGAAACCGACTTACAATCCAGATGATTTCGTAGCAGTTCGTACCAGTCAAGCTCAAAGTGTTTTCAGACGAATTCGAGAAACACTTCATAAGTCAACAGCAGAATTTACTAGAGTAACTAATACTAGAGCGAAACCGACTAAAGTTCAAGTAGGGTTCAGAGTCATGCTGTTCAACTTTAATAAAACGTCAGCAATGCCAAAACTCGATCAAAAGTTCGTTGGTCCTTATAGAGTAGTCGAACATATTAACGGCAACAAGTATAAAGTTAGAGAAATTAGCACGGGTCAGTTTAAAGAATCGCATTTAGATCATATGAAGTCAGTATGCGATGATGATGACGAAGTCCCTGACACCCCTGACAATCAGATAAGTGAGACAGAATCTGATATTTCTCCTGTTGCTGTTCCCTCTACATCTAATGATCAGTCAGATCAACCTGAATGTCGTTATTCCCTACGTACAAGCCAAGTGTTGAGAAGTCCTCAAGTATCATTTGTAGATACCAGTGTAGATCCTCCTCAATCAGAAGTTGAGTTACCTATTGTAACAGAGTTTGATCCACCCAGAGATGATAATTATACAGCCTATATCAATCTCACCCTAGCAGAGTTGGGGTTAAATGTAAATAACCTGTATAGATAAATATGTAGTAAGCGTTTAACTGTGTGTTATATATCTACTTAGTATTACTCAAATTTTTTTTTGTGTTCACGTTCTCTCCGAGTTCTGAGAATTAACAGTATAGATTTGAGTGCACCATATCTACCTTGTCTGTTAATCACTACCTTCTTGTAAATATATTTCCTCAGAATTCGTAGATCACATGAAGACAGTTCGATCGAACAAATTATTTTTTTTTTATCTCTTTTATCATGATTTTCTTGAATGAGCTCATTTAGATAATTCCTATGTATCATGATGCATCATATAGTAATGTAGATTATTCCGTCACGATAATATCCATGTGAAGTATAATGTTCAACTGTTGTGTACTTTGACATTGTATAGAATCAGCTGAGAGTTGTTGCCTGTTGTCCTTAGTTTGTATAGTTGTATGTCGAGACGCCATACTTAGCATGCCCGAGCTGTACGGTTCGTACTTCTAACGGCTGCGCCATAGCTGTTCACGTGATTACCATGTGACTTGTGTTAGCCAATCATAGGCCTGCCTTTTGAATGCCTCAGTGCCGGGCGTCCTAGTAGTCAGTACCATCCGAGTAGGCATACGAGACGGACACAGGCATAGGCTCTCAGCTCCCATATATCCAACGCCTCATTAAACGCTACCAAAAACCAAGCTCATCGTCTGTTAATATTACCAAATCTATGAAAAGAACCCCACAACACAGTTTTGGTAGGGTGACAGTCGGATGACAGTTTTGGTAGGGTAACTGAGTCAGTTAAAACTCCATCAAATTTTTCCTTTATGTAAATAAATCCTGCATTTTCACCATCAATAGATTTTTCGATGTTTTTCATTAGGTCCAACTTTAAATGCAATGGTGAAAGAAATATCTTTTGAAGGTGTCGAATTTTACTGGAGTACTGTCTTTTTTTAGCCATCTTTTCTTTGAACTAATAATGGTTAGCATCGTCACTACTATTTCACAAACAAAGGAAGCAGATGTGCTTTGTGTAACGAAGTTGTCGACCACGTATTAATCCTACCACTTTTAGATTCCAACACATATTCCTCTTGTTTGTGCCGTATTCTGTTAGTCTGTGTAGAATTTTCATGGACTCGTATGTTTGCTTGAATCCCACAGCATGAACCTCTGGCACAGGTTATTTTTCATTGCCGTTGTGAGGAAGCATTGCTTTCAAACTGACCTTGCTGGAATCAATGAATAGTCTCCATTCATCAGAATAGTGTCCATAGCCCAGTGCCTTCCCAAGACCCTTCTCACCAGTGCAGAGAACACGTCATTCTCCATTTTGATACAATGCCGCTAAATTAGCATGACGTGCACGAAAATAAAATATTTTTGTTCCTTCTATCTACCTTGTTAGGTCGTAGTCCTAACAAGGTCATTTGACTCCTGTAGAGTCATTAAGTGAGGTTGTTGATTGTGATGGTTCATTATAAATCAGTGTTATCAGTCACTTCCCTACTATCACGTTCAGTGTCATAAGCAACAAGTGCAACAGGTATAGCAGTGTCCTCACTATGTGACGTAGCTTTAAATGCTGACTCACAATCTTGATATGTTATCTTATCCTTGTTTTTCTTCGAGAAATTAACCACATTAACCACGCTTCTCGCCGCACCACTGAGAGTACAAGTGACATTGACGTACCTGACTCACGAAATCGTAATGACACGATTGCAAACAAAAAAAAAACACGGGTGGGGTTCGAACCCGCGGTCAGAAAGTCTCAAAACTCCAGACCGCGGGTTCGAACCCCACCCGTGGTATGGTTTACATTGACGTACACTTGCCATTCAACCACTGTGTCTAGAGGTACAAACAGTACAGTATATGTGTGGAGTTCATGGTTTTATCTTGTTCAACTGTCTTGCAACCGAATCAGTGCTTGTATACAGTATTGACAAGATATCTTAAGAATTTCCGTTGATCCTGTGGTGAATACTTGCCACATACATGGCCGTAGCTACCTACAATACTCAGGCTTGCTTGTCTGTTTATGTTAATTTGAAATAGATATTTCATACAACAAAGCAAAAGAAATCTAACGTAAATATGTGTATGTAACAGAGAGATGAATTTAAGCAAAATATACACCAATGTACATATGTCTGATCATCGCGACAGCCAGAACACAACTGATGCTCTCTGTTTCCTCCTGACAAACAGACATGAAGCATATTATTCATATTTATATATACAACCTTTCCTCTGAGGTGTATTAAAGTTTATACACGTAATATATAACGACATAAAATAATGTAATGGGTTGATTCGGACTTCAGATTCAGTTTCAGGATGTTACAAATACCGCAAAAAGCTTTCATTTACAAAAGCAGCAAATTTCCTGTTGGTTGGTGTTGTCTCCCACCATCTCATCTACGACAGCAGTACACAACAGAGAACAAAGTAAAACAATTTAGCACTCGACTGGACCCGACTTGGATAGATCTACCATTCCAGGAGTCTACAGCACGTGAGATGAGGTTAGTCATACAGTCATGTACAATTCCAGTATTGTCCAGATACCACTCTTCACTTTGCTGACAGCGAGAAGTCAGCCTCTATACAACAACTTCTATTCTCAAGACCATCACGTGATCTGAGATCGTTCTTCCCTAGAATAACTCGAGTTTGGAACATGTTTGCATAGCATAACAACATCGATAAAATAAAGTCACATGACCAAGTGAATGCTTCGTAAATATTAAAAGGCTCTGAGGTAGGTAGCAGGTGTCAGCTTGTAAATAAAATAAGAGGGAGAGACAGATAGGCAGACACAGAAAGCAGAAACTGCCTCCTGTTTCAAACTACCACTCAATAGATATATAGAACATCTTAGAAAAATTGCTCTCTGTTAAAAAAACTAACATCACTCAAGATGTAAACATTAAATTAATCCTTTGATTATTGTACAATGACAGCTTAATAATGTGTGGGAAAAATATTACCTAATGAAGTTTAAAGAAAGCACCTGTAAAAAAATATAAGCGTATGTCTCGTTGTTTTTCCTTACAAACTTTCGTTTAAGTCAGGCAATATTGGAGCCAGAACACAGTGCAAAAAATATGCATGTAGCTTCCAGTTTATCGTCGACACGGACAGCCTCTAAACATATGCAATTTCCTTCTGCAGTTTGTGTGTACAAGTTTTGCAGCCTTTGTCTCGACATTTCTGCCTGGCGTTGGCCTTACCTTACGACCTTAGTACTCGTAGATTGTCCTCGACATTCTTGTCTGGTGTGGGTCTTCCCTTATAACCCTAGTACTCATAGATTATCCTCTATATTTCTCTCTGGTAAGGGCATTCCCATACAACTTCAACACTCATATATAGTGTCCTCGACCTTCCTACCTGGAGTGAGACTCTCGTACAACCTCAACAATCTTAGTGTCCCCTGATCTTCCTTCCTAGCGAGAGATTCTTATAATCTCAACACTAATTGTTGTTGTTGTACGTTCGCCGGTACATCCGGCCCGGGTCTTCTCCAAATGGTGACCCGGCATTGGCCCCCTAGGTAGAGGGTGTCGGTCATCTTCTCTCTTGCTGTGGCTCCCCACGGTGGGGAGGGGAAGAGTTTCAACACTAATAAATAGCGTTCTCGACCTTCGTGTCTTACGAGAACCTTTCTCTTACATCTTCAACACATAGTATCCCGATCTTCCAGACGAGAAAAAATTACATCGTCAACACTCGTTTAATGACCATAATCTAATACTTATTGTGCACAGTATATGGTAATTTTTTCGACAAATATGGTAGAATGACACAATCTGCATGGCATACTTCTATTTCCAGAGCAAAAGAGTCGTGCGTAAATAAATGACCCGTGAAGATGAGCACTCAATTGGGTATCTTTCTTGTCGAAACGTTTCGCCTGCTGTGCAGTCTTCTTCAGTCGAATACAGAAGGGACAAATACTGCGGATAGCAGAAGCAGTGGAGAGTTAATTAAAGAATAAGTAATATCGAGACAGTCAGACCCTCAGCACTGAGAATTGTTCAGCTCTATAGTCTCTAACAAATTGAAGCCAGGGGCCAGCAGTCTTACCTCAGTGCTCCTCAGTTTTTGTTTTGACTTCTACTAGTGAGACTCCTACGATACCATCTGAAAATCCATTTTCTCCTCACCTGTGACCCCAGTATATGCCTGAGCTTCACCATGATCGTGACTATGGGGCTGAAACTAGCTCAAAACTACCTCTTCAAGGCTGTGAAAAAAGACACGGGCAACTAATCTGACATTTTACTGTGGCAATGTTTCGCTGTCCTTAAAGCTCATGGAAAGCGAAATGCTGCTGCAATCAAATGTCTTGTTAGTCACCCATGTGTTATGAAAACGTCGCCATTACCTCTCCAATGCCTCTGTTCTCTATCCACCTCTTCATCCCACTAAAGAAACCTACAGATCAGGTAAATCGTTTCCACAGTTCAGGTACCCAGCTGCTGCACACTTGTCTTACTCTTCTAGTTGTCAGCATTGTATTCCACTAATGAAATGATAAATTACATGTATAAATAGACGAGGTGCGTAAATAAACAGCGTATGTAAAAAAAATGTGTAAATATTCTAAGTGGTTAAATAAATGATGAATATAAATATACATCGTGTGTAAATATACATCGTGTGTAAATATACATCGTCTGTAAATATATATCGTGTGTATATATAAAACGTGAGTAATTATACTATATGTGTAAATGAGTACGACGTGTATAACTATAGGACGTGTGAAAATAGATGACGTGTGTAAATAGACAGCGAGTGTAAATAGAAGACGTGTGCAAATACACGACGTGGTAAATAGAAGACGTGTGTAAATAGACGACGTGTGTAAATAGAAGACATGTGTAAATAGACGACGTGTGTAAATAGAAGACATGTGTAAATAGAAGACGTGTGTAAATAGACGACGTGTGTAAATAGAAGACATGTGTAAATAGACGACGTGTGTAAATAGAAGACGTGTGTAAATAGAAGACGTGTGTAAATAGACGACGGGGGTAAAGAGCTTCTTTAATCACTTAGAGTTTTTGAACGTGATTTTTATTTATTCTTTCATTGTTCTTTAAAATTTCTTTTAGGCGACCACACCTATACTTGTGTGGAGTAATTTTAACTGTTGTTTCTTAAAATTTGCTCTCTCTTCCTCCCTGAGTACTGCTTTCTCTTCCTCCCTGAATACTGCTTTCTCTTCCTCCCTGAGTACTGCTTTCTCTTCCTCCCTGAATACTGCTTTCTCTTCCTCCCTGAGCACTGCTTTCTCTTCCTCCCTGAGTACTGCTTTCTCTTCCTCCCTGAGCACTGCTTTCTCTTCCTCCCTGAGTACTGCTTTCTCTTCCTCCCTGAGTACTGCTTTCTCTTCCTCCCTGAGTACTGCTTTCTCTTCCTCCCTGAACACTGGTTTCTTTTCCTCCCTGAGAACTCCTTTTTCTTCCTCTCTTACTACTGCTTTCTCTTCCTCACTTAATATTGCTTTCTCTTCCTCCCTGAGTACTGCTTTCTCTTCCTCCCTGAGTACTGCTTCCTCTTCCTCCCTGAGTACTGCATTCTCTTCTTCCCTGAACACTGGTTTCTCTTCCTCCCTGAGAACTCCTTTCTCCTCCTCTTTTAGTACTGCTTTCTCTTTCTCACTGAGTATTGCTTTCTCTTCCTCCCTGAGTACTGATTTCTCTTCCTCCATGAGTACTGCTTTCTCTTCCTCCCTGAGCACTGCTTTCTCTTCCTCCCTGAGTACAGCTTTCTCTTCTTCTCTGAGTACTGGTTTCACTTCCTCCCTGAGTACTCCTTTCTCTTCTTCACTGAGTATTGCTGGTCCACCAGAGATACTGGTCCCACCCAGGTACTGGTCTCTCCCAGGTATTGGTCCCACCCAGGTACTGGTCCCACACAGGTACTGGTCTCTCCCAGGTACTGGTTCCACCAAGGTACTGGTCCCACCCAGGTACTGGTCCCACACAGGTACTGGTCTCTCCCAGGTACTGGTCTCTCCCAGGTACTGGTCTCTCCCAGGTACTGGTCCCACCCAGGTACTGGTCCCACCCAGGTACTGGTCCCACCCAGGTACTGGTCTCACCCAGGTACTGGTGTCTCCCAGGTACTGGTCTCACCCAGGTACTGGTCTCACCCAGGTACTGGTCTCTCCCAGGTACTGGTCTCTCCCAGGTACTGGTCCCACCAAGGTACTGGTCCCACCCAGGTACTGGTGTCTCCCAGGAACTGGTCTCTCCCAGGTACTGGTCTCACCCAGGTACTGGTGTCTCCCAGGTACTGGTCTCACCCAGATACTGGTCTCACCCAGGTACTGGTCCCACCCAGGTACTGGTCTCTCCCAGGTACTGGTCTCACCCAGGTACTGGTCTCACCCAGGTACTGGTCTCTCCCAGGTACTGGTCTCACCCAGGTACTGGTCTCTCCCAGGTACTGGTCTCACCCAGGTACTGGTCTCACCCAGGTATTGGTCCACCCAGGTACTGGTCCACACAGGTACTGGTCTCACCCAGGTACTGGTCTCACCCAGGTACTGGTCTCCCCAGGTACTGGTCTCACCCAGGTACTGGTCTCACCCAGGTACTGGTCTCACCCAGGTACTGGTCTCTCCCAGGTACTGGTCTCACCCAGGTACTGGTCTCTCCCAGGTACTGGTCTCACCCAGGTACTGGTCTCTCCCAGGTACTGGTCTCACCCAGGTACTGGTCTCACCCAGGTATTGGTCCCACCCAGGTACTGGTCCCACACAGGTACTGGTCTCACCCAGGTACTGGTCTCACCCAGGTACTGGTCTCTCCCAGGTACTGGTCTCACCCAGGTACTGGTCTCACCCATTTACTGGTCTCACCAGGTACTGGTCTCTCCCAGGTACTGGTCTCACCCAGGTACTGGTCTCTCCCAGGTACTGGTCTCACCCAGGTACTGGTCTCTCCCAGGTACTGGCCTCTCCCAGGTACTGGCCTCTCCTACACAAAGAAACTCATTAATTATACGGATTTTCAATGAACAGCTGAAAATTCATATTTGTGTCCATGTTTTCATTTTTCTTCTTGTTGCTTTCAGAAACATTTACATGACACAAGGTCTTTGATGTCTCTGAGAGACTCATGAAAACACCACTCAGGCCCCTGGATACAAAGAGAAAATTCTATATCCCTAATGTGCTCCATCAAGTGCTAATTGGTCTTCGGCGAATGAATAAGAGCATAGCTGAACTGTGATGAAATAGTGACCTGTCCTGGTGGCTCCAGGGGCACTGCTCTTGATGCCAGGCACTAGATGGGTCGTTACGGCTCTGTAGGACGAATTAATTTGTAATGGAGGAGGGCGAGCATATAGTCTGTGTGGTCTTCATGTACTCTTTTTTATATCAGGATTGTTTTCCTGCATTAGTCTGTATGAAAGTTATATTGTGGCAACAACCACAGTTTGCTATTACCCTATTCTTGATGATAGTTATATTGTGGGAAGACTCGCATTGTGTTGTAGAGTATGCTATCCGGTATTTACTTTGTCCGATTAAAAGCTGACTTGTTTCCCTTTTAAATTCCTTGATATAATATCGGTTTGGTACACAAGGTAATGAAATCCATCAATCTGGTCTGGGAGACTTTGGAAAAGCAACGTCTACACTGCAGTATGTGTGCATTAGCTATGGCAACTTGAAAGGTTTTGTTCTAGCAAAGTTGGAAATAGTACTTAGTTGTAATTATTATCTCAGGTTGGCCTACCCATCACACGCGGAAATTATTGAGAGAGAGAGTACCACACTTCGTTCCACTTCGAGAACAGCGAGAAGCAACCTTCTATACCACAAGACGGGCAGAAAACAGCAACTTCATTCTGGCTGAACCCTTCTCCAGAACATCACTTCATCTGAGATCATTTATCCCCAGGATGACTCGAGTCTGGAACACATTCGTACAGCATTATGATGTCAACGCAATAAAGTTAGTTGATCAAATGAAAATGCTGGCCCACAGATGGCTCCAACTTCATCCTGTTCCCTACTTGTATGTTTCATAAAAATAAAAATTCTTTCAAATGAGCTGATGTAGGTAACAGCTATTAGCTTGTCAATAAAGTTCGGAATCCTTAACTTGTCAATAAAGTTAGGGAGAGAGACAGACAGACAGAGACAGACAGACAGACAGAGACAGACAGACAGAGACAGACAGACAGAGACAGAGACAGAGAGAGGGGGAGAGAGAGAGAATGACAGAGCTTGAATTTAAGGGAAAAATTTGCTTGCATATATTAATTTCAGAGTAATAGTGTGAATAACTGTGGTGTTGGTTCTGTGACTATTAGATTCGCTTGTTTTCAGAGATGTGTTACTTCAGCGCCACCTGTCGGTCTCTTCAGGATTTTGCCAGGTGGCTGTTATCTTCCGTGGAAGCTAAGAAGCAATTATAGATCACTTATCTCCTGTTTCTCTGATTACTTGTACATCATCCTCTGTGCTGTTCACTTCATTTACTTGTCTGTTTTTTTTTTCTTTTGCATTTGTTAACTGTCTTGCCTTTTTTTATTCTGGTCTATTATCTTAACTAATTTTTTATTTCACAATTATTCCTTTAAAATGGGCTTCAGCCTACTGCATAAGATTTTAGTATTTATAGTAACCTATGTTCTTTCTCCCATTCAACCCGTGACTATTCATAACAACTGTCCGATGTCCACAAGTGGGGTCATGGATACTTTCTACTGTTAACTAATTTCTCGTTTTTTCCTACGATTGAGTTAGTTTTCTATTAATCTCTGGTAGTCAGCTCAGTGTAGGTGGGAGCTACAAGGGCGTAGGCAAGTGTAAGCGAATTCTTGCTTGTCTACCAGAGGTGTTCTCTATCCCATAACCGCCATTACTCAAGGTTAAGAAGAATTTAGCATGACTCCATCTATAGATTCCATACCATCACCACTTCTCAGCGTGCCTCGCTCACTCCACGCTAATTCTTCTACTACGTAGTACTGATTCAGCCTGTCACAACTATGTGGATCAATGAACGAGTGTTGTTACCCTTGCTGGCTCTGGTATTTCTGCTGCACGATCATCTGATCATCACCTACTTACTGCCAAGAATCAAAACTCCTAGTTCGCATTTCATGTGTTTCTGCTGTTCGCCTTTAGTTCACATATAAGTCTATTGTTTGTCAGTGAAGATTACATTTCATCTATAGTTAATTTTATTCTTGACATCTTATAATTAAAGTTTTGTTATTGTACGTCTACATCTTTTACTTTTCCTCCTTATGATCATAATTCGCCATTATTTTTGTTCTGTTTTTTCCTATGTGGTTACAGCTTGGATCTTCACAATAATAATAATAATAATAATAATTTTATTTCAGCATCATACAATGTTTGCTCAGATGGGTGGCATTGAGTTGTCTCTATCGAGAACTTATTTCTCACACTGGAGACACCAGTAGAATGTTGACTCGTGGGTGTCAGCAGTGATGGTAACATTAATGGGTGAAGGATAATTGGACTTGATGCAGTTAATCCTTGAAGAATTAAAAGAAATTAGTAGTTGGCAAGGAAATCGTAGACGCGTTAGTGAGTTATCAGGAAGTAGAAGAAAGATAACGGTGACTTTGAGATTGGGTTACAGTGACTGAGAGGACTGGGGAGAACTGGGGAGAAAAACAGAAAAGTGAAAAGCCTTGAGAGATCTTATGCAGAAATTCTAAAAGTGTGTGTTAGTGTGACTTTGTAAATGGTCCAAGTCGGACCGAAACGTCGTCGTAAGCTCCTCTCTTTTTATATGTGCGGGTTGTGTGTGTATTGATTTTGAGGTTATCAAAAAAACTGCTTGAGAAATAATAGTGGACAATCGTAAGACACAGATAGATATTGCAAAAGATAAGTCAGTATTGTTTATAAACTTGGAGGAGCATAAGGGAGAGCAATAAAATGTATAACGTGAGAAAGAGAGAATAGATATTTAAATAATTACAGCAATATAAAAGAGAATTAAAATGGAGAGAATTACAGGTTTTCTCACTAACCTCACAACAATAAGAGAAAACGTCTGAAGGTGGTATTTTTAATGAAGCAGCAAGAAAACGAGATGCGAGGAATTTTGTTATATAATTTATTCGGAAAGGAAGATCAAGACCTGAGGCAGAAGAGGAGAGAGGAACAGGGGACTAAAAAAGTAGCCAAATACTTCCTGCAGAAGAGAAAATGAAAGAGAGAGCCTAACACCAGAGAATCGCTAGATCCACACTTAAAATGATACCAACTTCCATGTGCAGCCTCACTCTTCCATGTGCAGCCTCACTCTTCCATGTGCAGCCTCACTCTTCCATGTGCAGCCTCACTCTTGACTCATCTCACACATCTCTCAACTCCTCATCACCAACTTATCACAAAAAACCTTCTCCAAATATCAACGTCTTTCTACCTACCTCTAATACTATGAAGGAGGAGGATAGGCACTGATGATTAAGAATCCCTAGAAATGTGTGGAATTAGATAGCTTAAACAAAAGAGAATTAAAAGAGAACACAACAAGAGCACTAACAGCTGAACCACCGGAGGTAATAGTATCAGTAATAGAATATACCAACCATCACCCAACATCAGAAGACCTGGGCATGATAATAAGAAAACAGGACGACAATAAACATCGTGCAATAAACAACACGAGAAGAGAGTATGTTTAATACATAATCAATAATTATGAGGAATTCAAAACCACATGGAAATAAACTGAAAGAAATTAGTCTCTTCCTAATGGAGGAACAGAATAATGGAGAACAGAGCTAATGAAGGCAGTTATTTGAAATTTTAATAGCCACCATCTTAATGGGACTACAAGAATGAGATGAGAATATTAGGCAACAATAATTGACTTGATATTCTCAATGAATGAATTAAATATAGAAGTAGTTAACATCTAAAACCCTTGAGGGACCACTGATCTCACAACACTGATATATTTTAATATTTAATAGAGGTTGGATTGGAGACGAGATTGTAAAATAGGGATAACTGGAGAGCCGAATCCTCCCCAGGGAAAGCGTTTTAGCCTCAGAAAGATTCCTATCTCTCAATAGGATTGTGTTGATTGAACCATATTGTGTAATGCCGTAAGGTTCATTTTGGCATTTACTTTATTTTTTTGTTTAACTCTTTGTTTAAATTCTATACATATATTTAATCTTTATATTTCTGCTCATCCGAAGCTGAGATATGACAGATTTAGCTATTATATTAGGAATGTGGAATATGTATGTATATTTTGTAGTGTAAGAGTAGGGGGTAGGAATGAACACACACGAAAGCTGACAGGCTCATGGCGGAGACAATCCCTGTGTATCTGCGACAGCTGCTTTTTTTGTGCGTCGTTGTTTAGCTATGTTATTGGCTCCTGTGTAGTGTTGCAGACATACATCATCACACGTCACACATTACCACCATTGAGAGTTGTCGTCCTGTTGTTGACGTTGCTCGAGAATTCTCCTCCCGGTGGGTTGAAGGTTAGAGAGAGAGAGAGAGAGAGAGAGAGAGAGAGAGAGAGAGAGAGAGAGAGAGAGAGAGAGAGAGAGAGAGAGAGAGAGAGAGAGAGAGAATAAGAGGCGAGAACATCTTTCTTGATGGAGAGGGAGGAATGAGTCTTGCTTTTGTTTAGGGATTTAGGGACCGAAATGTCGTCGTAAGCTTCTGTCTCTATATACGGGTTATTTGTGTATACCTCCATGCAGTATTCTGTAGATGTCTGTGTGGACACATATTTAGAGTTTTGAAGCTCTCTGTTTGACACTTAAATCTTGTGTTCTGAGAACACAGTAACTGTGAGAACTCGGCGTGTTGTGAGAATCTTTCTATATGTGTCAGTAGGGAATTCAATAGTTTTCATTTATATTCCTCCTCAATTGGTTGTTAGATAGTGATTCAGTAGAGTCTAGGATTTTGCTGAGGGTTCTCACCACAGTTCAGGGTTGGTAAAAGATTTATTCTTTACAAAGACACATAAACTTCCATAGTATGTACTAGATACTCTGTACTTCTTTGCGAGAGAGACATATGCTTGGACTTCCAGCCATTTGTAAATGTTATATATATCGTGCCGAATAGGTAAAAACTTGCGATTTTGGCTTAAATTGCAAGACTCTTCTTGCCGAATAAGGCAAGGGAAAATTTGTGTATGCATTGATTTCGCAAAAATCATCCTGAACCTAACGAAATGAAAATGGAAATAAAATTACAGGATTAGAATCTGTAAGTTTGAACCCTTTCCTAAACACAGTAACCTGTCTTTACAACGCTGAGGACGATCGGAGGTGTTCTCAAGTTATAAACAAACGTTCGAAAGAAGAAAAATTAAATCAGGCAATCACTTCAATGTTCCCCTTGTGGATTCTGAAGTTAAAAATTATGTAATCCCAAGTTTTTAATTGGTCTTCACGTATTTCATAAATTAACTAAAAGTAATATTTCCTAAACTCTAAAAATCTAGTTTATTTCAAGACAGAACTGCTAAACACACTTCCGTACTGCAGGCGAGTTATTTGTCTTCAAACTGAGGTTTAATTTGCTTTGGCTCAGTATGCACAGCGCTATCACAGTAATTGTTTAGTGTTGCTTTTGTAGTAGCTGCGTGCATACCAATAACTAGTGTTAATTTCAGACCATGGCTTGATGAGAATATTATACGTAATATGATGTACACTTGGTAATAAGAGAAGGCACTGCACGTTGTTGAGTAAATCAGCCCCTGGTAATTGTGTGTCATTCCCAAAGCTTTGTGAACAGTTTCAACTGTTTTTGTTCAGCATGTGTTTCAATGAGAAACAAGGTCAATGGCTAACCCGTGTAGATCGACCCTCGGCTCCTGCTTCAAAGATATATAGTAGCAGCTCGGAACTTGGATCGTCGTGAAACTTTCTTGTCCGATATGAACTCTGCGTTCATCCTCCAGTTCTCTTTGACCCAACTGGACTTATATGGAAAGCAAACAAGCCAGAATTTACTGATGTAATACGATATTTCTTATATACCATATACTGAGTATATACTTGATGATATCTCTATTCTATATAGTATTTCTTGGCCACACATAGTTATATAAATTATATTAGTAAACTTTGCACAAAATGTGTAGAAATAAAGTATGGTAAGCCAATCATTATATATTTAATTGAAATGATGAAGGACATTTGAAAACAAAAGTTCCACTCATGTTTGAACCACAAAAGAACATACTGAACCTACGGTGAAATTCGCTAAAAACAAAAGGCCTTGTGCTGATGAAAATAAAAGTTCCTTTGAATGTATTAAACAAAGATTTGTAATAATTAGCTGAAACACTGCAGTGTCAGATCAATGACACCGGCCAAGTAAAAACATACATCGATTAGCTAATAGCGAAAACAAAAACGGAGTCTTCAACTCTTCACTATGCAAGTCTAGTAGGTGTGAACTCCTCTTCCAGTCAGATACCAAGCAAAAATGTGCACAGGAAAGGAAAGGTCATGAGCATTAAAGCACCGAAAAGCAACCTGATCAAGAAATATGTCTGAGCATAGTAAAATATTTCAGCATGCATTTCTTTGGTGTGACACCACAGAGCAGTGTTCACTTCTAAACCCAGGAAGAGTTGTTTTCAGCTAAGTTTCCCCTTGAGACTAACTGAATATACAGGCACTGACAAGGACGAAGACAAACTGGATAGTCTTTGAAATGAAAGATTTTGTCGAAAAGTAACTACAAAGTGGCTACATCTGCAGCAGCTAGTCGCTACCATACCTTGATCATTTATTATCAGTAAAACAATGGACGAGATTGTCTGAAAATTTGAATAAATTTGACGTGATTGTGCGTGACTTTCGAGCGAAAGATTACAAGAGACTGATTTTCGTTTCTCACTACCGTCTTCAAAGTGTTGTTAGATGCATATTCCACAATGGTTGTTCTTAATCACGATGCAGTTACAAAATAACAGGGCTCTGGTGGTCTGGTGGCTAAAGCTCTCGCTTCACACGGCGAGGGTCTGGGTTCGATTACCAGCCAGGGCAGAAACATTGGGCGTGTTTCTTTACACCTGTTGTCTATGTTCACCCATCAGTAAAATGGGTACCTGGGTGTTAGTCGACTGGTGTGAGTCGCATCCTGGGACACTGACCTAATCTGCCCGAAATGCTCAGCATAACAAGGGACTTTCTATATAGTAGTATGTCATTGATGTCAGCTAGGCCTGTATACCATGTACATGTGCTTGTAGTAAATAAAGATATTATTATTATTATTATTATTTTGACTCTGAAGACTGCAAAGGGATAGGTTGTAACCCGCCTCAGGTGGACTCACCGAGTACCTGTATCATTCCGGGTATCCTTCATTATACACAAAGTCTATGCTGCTGATGATGATAATGATGATGATGATAATGATGATGATGATAATGTTGTTATTACTGTTGCTGTTGTTGTTCTTTTTTTCTTCGTCTTCTTTAAAATATTATGGTGATGAGGGCAGTGAATGTTGAGCTCCTCTGACATAATGATGCTCTGAATAAGTATTTACAACCACTTGTCTTAGAATGTCCTCAACAACAATTAGTTTTGCATATTTCATCATTCATATTGTGTGAATTTGCTTGCAAGATACTAAATTTGTATTTCTAAAGATACAATACAATGCATTTACCTTATTTTGTGTTAGAAATTTCAATTACTTTAGTTATGTTCCAAAATCAGTTTTGAAGTGTTAGACTAGATGTAGAGATATAATCTCTTAATTCTGACAATAATGCAACAACTAAAGTTTTCTAGGCATTTGATATGTCAGAGTAATGTTTTCAAAGGTTAAAACCTCAAAACAATATTGTGTTTTAATTAGTAATTGGCTGTGTTATTTTGTCATAGGCTGTCTAGAGTAGGTTGAAAGCTAAATGCAACTGTATGTCACAGAGATGTTAGGAAGTATTTATTTGGTATTAGGGCTGTAAAATTAGTAGGAAATTAACTACAAGATGAGGAAGAAGCATTTTTCATCTATTTTTTTTTTTTAGATTACATAGGACAGAGACGAAAGAATATAATATAGGCAGTTCGATTGAATGTTAACAGTGGGATCCAGAAGCTAGGACTCGACCTCCCTTCACCCACAACTCAGTGAAATTTGAGAAAATACGAAGAGCGTCGAGACTGGTGTTAAAAATGAAGGTAATAAAACTGTTTAGAAGGAAAGAGAGAGTAAAGTTTGGTGTCACCGGAGGAACAACGTACACCATGAAAACTGATCACATCTCAAACAATCAGAGCCACAGACATGGTAACTAAGTCAGCCTCGTCACCAGGCACGAAGTAAAAGCAAACTGTACACCAGAATTATACTTAATGATATTGCAAACTAATTTTTCTACAACATGAGTGATAAAGAAATGAAATGAAAAATAATCTAAGGAAAGTGGACTACAAACAATAGGAATAAATATTCCAGGCTTATTTCTGGTGAGTGGGTTGAGAATAAAGAGACTGGATCAGCAGCTAGAGTTCTCCTTCTTCCCCGAAGATTCAACTAGATAATTTCACGCACTTCAGCACATGCAAACACACACATTAATCTGTTGACATTAGTGAAAAGAAAGAATAGGAGCGATACGATAACTGTGGAATTATGGTAGCAATGACACACCTGGAGGGACTAATATACTTATATTGGCTCACCACTGCCTCCTTTCCTTCTGTTCCGTAGTTCGAGTGCTAGCGTACTCAGCTCACACACTGAGGTCCATGGTTAGAGTCCCGGTACGGGTGTAAATATTAGGACGTGCTTCCTTAAGACACCTGCTGTCCCTGTTCACCTAGCAGTAAAATAGGTACCTGGGTGTTAGTCGACTGGTGTGGGTCGCATCCTGGGACAAAATTTACCTAAGTTGCCCGAAATGCTCTGCGTAACAAGGGGCTTTCTATATAGTAGTATGTCATTGATGTCAGCTATGGTCTGTATACATTGTACACGTCACGTGACTCCCAAGTATGCATTGTACATGTCATGTGACTCCCTGTATACATTGTACATGTCAAGTGACTCCCTGTATACATTGTACATGTAACAGGACTCCCTGTATACATTGTACATGTAACAGGACTCCCTGTATACATTGTACATGTCACATGACTTACTGTATTAACTGTACATGTCACGTGACTTACTGTATTAACTGTACATGTCACGTGACTCCCTGAATAAATTGTACATGTCACGTGACTCCCATAGGGGTGACGCATAGTACAGACTACATAAGTACTGTGCCACTGACATAACATATGTACAAAATAATACTGAGAGGAACACGAGGTCACACCTGGGATGTCATGAAGTACTTCTTCAGTGTTAGGTTGGTCAAGAAGTGGAACGACCTGGACAGTGGAGTGGTAAGAGGAGCATACATAAACGACTTTATTAAGAGGTACCATAAAGCTCACAAAGAGAGTGCGACCAGTATATTATATATATTATGAACAACAATGGGCTTAAAACTGATCTCTGTGGAACTTCACTTATTACAGAACCTCACTCAGATTTTACCCCACAACAGACTGGGGCAAAAAAAATAGAAGTAGACAGGAATAACAAAGAATTCGCTACAATGGATCATGGAGTATCTTATGGGAAAGAGACAAAGAATGATTGTCCGAAGAAAGATTTCAGTATGAAAAAGTATATCAGGGTATATGAGAATGAGAAGAATAAAAGAGAATGAGGAGAATAAAAGAGAATGACGAGAATAAAACCATCGAGAATACAAAAATGATGCAGTGACGCGGAGTATCTGTAAGACTGGTGAGACAAGTGGCTAAGTGAATTCAACCTCGGCGAAAGCAAGATAATAAAAATTGGGGAAGCGGCAGGATGACCGGAAACAAAGTATAGATTCCGGGGACAGAGAGGCTGCGAACTTGACTCAGCATGAACCACCTCGAGGTGAGTATAGTGTCAAGCCAGGGACACACATCAACCGAGCATCTTCTACATCCGTTGCTTGTTTAGCAAGTCTAAGAGTAGGTTCCACGAATCTCAGCAGAGTAATTTACAACTCTTTATGCAACATATGTCAGGCCTATTTTGGAGAGTGCAGCACTAGAACGTTAGAAACTAGAGAATGTTAAGAGGTATGCAACAAGACTAGTCCCAGAGTTATGGAAAAAAGAAAATATGAGGAGAGATTAAGGAAGTGAACCTGAAGACATTAGAAGACAGATAACCAAGGCAGACATGATATATAAAATATTCAGAGAAACTGGTTAGGGGAATAAGGAACACGAGGGCACAACAGCAACTTGAAAACACAGAGGAATCACAGGGATGTCAAAAGGTATTTCTTCACCCACTAAATGGTAAGACTGGAATTACCTGGATCATGATGTAAACATTGGAAGGTTCTAAACACAGTGTTACTAACAGGTATGACTGGACCCACGAGACTGGGAGGGAATAAACCTGGCCAGCATCACGTTGAGAGGGAAGCCCATCAGAAGAGACACGACCCTTCTAACCATAAATAAGCGAATACACGAACACGCACCACACAAGCAGTGCTTCTCGTTAAAGCAGAGAGCTAACGTAATATTTGTGACCTGCTGAGCGTAATAAAGGACAGCAAAAAATATATTCTTTTCAGTCTTGTCACAGGTGACTCCCATAAGGTGTACACTAATTACTCACTTCAACTGCTTCCTTGAAGTTTTCCTAACAACACAGCAGAAGCTAATTAAAAATTAATGATACAAATAATAATAATAATAATAATATAATAATAATAATAATAATAATAATAATAATAATAATAATAATAATAATAATAATAATAATAATTTTAAAAGAAAATTCATTTTGACCTAAGGAAGATTTTCTATTTTATTATATCTCTTCTTTTCTTCGCTAACTTCGTCACCCCTAAAAAATTTCTATATTTAATAACTAGTAAATTAATGTAGTAGGTTGGTAGACAGCAACCACCCAGGGAGGTACTACCGTCATGTGGTAGTAGGTTGGTAGACAGCAACCACCCAGGGAGGTACTACCGTCATGTGGTAGTAGGTTGGTAGACAGCAACCACCCTGGGAGGTACTACCGTCCTGTGGTAGTAGGTTGGTAGACAGCAACCACCCTGGGAGGTACTACCACCCTGGGAGGTACTACCGTCCTACCAAATGAGTGTGAAACATAAGCCTGTAATTGTTTTGCATGATGGTAGGATTGCTGATGTCTTTTTCTGTCTCATAAACATGCAAGGTTGCAGGTATGTCTTGCTACTTCTACTTACACTTAGGTCACACTACACATTCATGTACAAGCATATATATACTAACCCTTCTGGGGTTTTCTTCTATTTTTCTTCCTAGTTCTTGTTTATTTCTGCTATTTCCATGGGGAAGTGGAACAGAATTCTTCCTCCGTAAGCTATGCGTGTCGTAAGAAGCGACTAAATGCCAGGAGCAATGGGCTAGTAACCCCTTCTCCTGTATAAATAACTAAAAATAAGATATGGAAAAACTTCATAAAATTGGGATGTTTGAATGAGCGTGGATGTAGTGCGGATGATAAGAAAGAGATGATTGCTAATGTTATGAATGAAAAGAAGTTGGATGTCCTGGCCCTAAGCGAAACAAAGCTGAAGGGGGTAGGCGAGTTTCAGTGGGTAGAAATAAATGGGATTAAGTCAGGAGTATCTGAGAGAGTTAGAGCTAAGGAAGGGGTAGCAATAATGTTGAAGGACCAGTTATGGAGAGAGAAGAGGGAACATAAATGTATAAATTCAAGGATTATGTGGATTAAAATAAGGGTCGGATGCGAAAAGTGGGTCATAATAAGCGTGTATGCACCTGGAGAAGAGAAGAGTGTAGAAGAGAGAGAGAGATTTTGGGAGATGTTAAGCGAGTGTGTAAGAACGTTTGAGCCAAGTGAGACAGTAATCGTGGTAGGGGACCTAAATGCTAAAGTAGGAGAAACATGTAGAGAGGGTGTGGTAGGTAAGTTTGGGATGCCAGGTGTAAATGATAATAGGGAGCATTTGGTTGAACTTTGTATACAAAGGGGTTTGGTTATAGGTAACACATATTTTAAGAAAAAGAGGATAAATAAGTATACAAGATATGATGTAGAGAGATATGACAGTAGTTTGTTGGACTATGTATTGGTAGATAAAAGACTGTTGAGTAGACTTCAGGATGTTCATGTTTATAGAGGGGCCACAGATATATCAGATCACTTTTTAGTTGTAGCTACAGTGAGAGTAAAAGGTAGATGGGATACAAGAAGAATGGAAACAGCAAGTAAGAGAGAAGTGAAGATTTATAAACAAAAGGAGGAGGCAGTTAGGGTAAGATATAAACAACTGTTGGAGGACAGATGGGCTAGTGAGAGTATAGGCAATGGGGTAGAAGAGGTATGGGGTAAGTTTAAGAATATAGTGTTAGAGTGTTCAGCAGATGTTTGTGGTTATAGAGGGAAGGGAGGGAAGAAGAGCGATTAGTGGAATGATGATGTAAAGAGAGTAGTAAGAGAGAAAAAGTTAGCATATGAGAGGTTTTTACAAAGTAGAAGTGATGTAAGGAGGGAGGAGTATATTGAGAGAAAAAGAGAGGTTAAGAAAGTGGTGAAGCAATGTAAAAAGAGAGCAAATGAGAGGGTGGGTGAGATGTTATCAACAAATTTTGTTGAAAATAAGTTGAGAAAACCTAGGGAAAGAATGGATGTGTCAGTTAAAAATAAGAGAGGAGAGTTATTAAATGGAGAGTTAGAGGTATCGGGAAGTTGGAGGGAATATTTTGAGGAATTGTTAAATGTTGATGAACATAGGAAAGCTGTGATTTCGTGTATAGGTCAAGGAGGAATAACATCTTATAGGAGTGAGGAAGAACCACTTGTGAGTGTGGGGGAAGTTCGTGAGGCAGTGAGTAGAATGAAAGGTGGTAAAGCCGCTGGGATTGATGGGATAAAGATAGAAATGTTAAAGGCAGGTGGGGATATAGTTTTAGAGTGGTTAGTGTTTTTATTTAATAAATGTATGGAAGAGGGAAAGGTACCTAGGGGTTGGCAGAGAGCATGCATAGTTCCTTTGTATAAAGGCAAAGGGGACAAAAGAGTGTAAAAATTATAGGGGAATAAGTCTGTTGAGTATATCTGGTAAAGTGTATGGTAGAGTTATTTTTGAAAAAATTAGGAGTAAGACAGAGAGCTGGATAGCAGATGAACAAGGGGGCTTTAGGAAGGGTAGGGGGTGTGTAGACCAAGTGTTTGCAGTGAAACATAAAGGTGAACAATATTTAGATAAGGGTAAAGAGGAGTTTGTGGCATTTATGGATTTGGAAAAGGCATATGATAGGGTGGATAGGGGGGCAATGTGGCAGATATTGCAAATGTATGAAATAGGAGGTAGGTTATTGAAAGCGGTGAAAATTTTATACGAGGATGGTGAGGCTCAGGTTAGAGTATGTAAGCGAGAGGGAGATTTATTTACCAGTAAAAGTAGGCCTTAGACAGGGATGTGTGATGTCACCGTGGTTCAATATATTTATAGATGGAGTTGTAAGAGAAGTGAATGCTCGGATGTTGGCAAGAGGTGTGGGGTTAAAAGATAAAGAATCTAACACAAAGTGGGAGTTGTCACAGTTGCTCTTTGCTGATGACACTGTGCTTTTGGGGGATTCTGAACAGAAGTTGCAGAGGTTGGTGGATGAGTTTGGTAGGGTATGTAAAAGAGGGAAATTGAAAGTGAATATAGGAAAGAGTAAGGCGATGAGGATAACAAAAAAATTAGATAATGGAAGATTGGATATCAGATTGGAGGGAGAGAGTATGGAGGAGGTGAATGTGTTCAGATATTTGGCAGTGGATGTGTCAGCAGATGGGTATATGAAGGATGAGGTGAATCATAGAATTAACGAGGGGAAAAAAGGTGAGTGGTGCACTGAGGAGCTTGTGGAGACAGAGAACTTTATCCATGAAAGCAAAGAGGGGAATGTATGAGAGTATAATTATACCAACACTCTTGTATGGGTGTGATACATGGGTTGTGAATGTTGCAACAAGGAGAAGGCTGGAGGCAGTGGAGATGTCATGTCTGAGGGCAATGTGTGGTGTGAATATAATGCAGAGAATCCGTAGTTTGGAGATTAGGAGGAGGTGTGGGATTACCAAAACTATTATCCAGAGCTGAGGAGGGGTTATTGATTGAGGTTTGGACATATAGAAAGAATGGAAAAAATAGAATGACTTCGAGTGTATAAATCTGTAGTGGAGGGAAGGTGGGGGTAGAGGTCGGCCTAGAAAAGGTTTGAGAGAGGGGGTAAAGGAGGTTTTGTGTGCGAGGGGCTTGGACTTCCAGCAAGCGTGCGTGAGCGTGTTTGATAGGAGCGAATGGAAACAAATGGTTTTTAAGATTTGACGTGCTGTTGGAGTGTGAGCAAAGTAACATTTATGAAGGGATTCAGGGAAACCGGCAGACCGGACTTGAGTCCTGGAGATGGGAAGTACAGTGTCTGCACTCTGAAGGAGGGGTGTTAATGTTGCAGTTTTGTAGCTGTTGTGTAAGAACGCCTCTGGCAAGACAGTGATGGAGTGAATGATGAAAGTTTTTCTTTGTCGGGCCACCCTGCCTTGGTGGGAAACGGCCTATGTGTTAATAAAAAAAAATTATCTAAATTATTTTATGAAGAAAAAAACGAAATCGGAAGTCACAAAATAGGTTGTTGTGTGACCTGAGCGAATTTCACGAAGAGTAAGATAAGAAACTACTGCTGTTCAACCACAATATAACCTTATGGTGAGGAATAAGTCACAATACTGTGGCTGGAACAGTTCACCAAGAACCCACACATAGGAGACAATAGTTGGTTATTCCCCTTATATACGAAAATATATCATGGAAATTCCTTAGGGTCTTTTTATAGAAATCTCTTACTGATTTTTTTTTGGGAAAGATTTATAAATTTTAAAGAAAAACAATTATCTTAAAGAATACACATGTGCATTATCTGGGCATTTTTATTTGTAAACGTTTCCCTCAGCCTTGGAGTTGGGTTCGAATCCCACCCGATCTGTGAGTTTTAGTTAAGACTTCGATATCGAAACTTAAATAAAAAGGTCCTGGCTCCTAAATGGCTGCTCAGTCTGCTGTCTAGGGGCATTTAAATTACATTGAAAAAACACAGCAACTCTAGAACCATCATGCACTCATATTAAATATTATTATTATTAGGAAGGAAGGAAATATAAACTCACCTATATAAAAATATATCTATATTAATAACTTATATACAACTTACAATCTACTCCACTACAACATCACCTTAACTCCAGTTCACATTGACTCACTAGCACACTCCTACTATTGTATAAAATAAATGAACATTTTATGAACAGGGAGGCTCCCTGACACCCCCCCCCCCTTTCTGCAGGCTACTTAGCCTAGTTAAAACGTTAAATGCTCTCCAAAATACAGGCCATTGCACACACTAGGGCCTTACAAATAAACATGAGAGAACTTTAATAATCGTATACACCAAAAACTTACCAAAAATACCTACTCACACTACCACCCAAACACGTCTCGTACTAACTACCCAACACCTCATCTGCTCCTGTCCTGGCCACTGCCTGACTGACAGGAATAAAACGCGTCCGGATTCAGAATAATACCGAGGCTATTAAGTATTATTTTTTTGTTATATAAATTTTACTGCAGCACACTGCGTAACAATTACTGAATGTAATTATGATTTAGCTATACAAGCTAATGTTGTGGTGGGAAAAGTTCAACGTTCACTTGTGCAAATTCCAAATAATTTGGAATAAAATAAGTTTTGACACCTTTAAACTAATAATGTAGACCTCGGTCATATCGATTATGCGAAAACTTTAGGGACCTTGGGGATCAAAAATTTGAAGCCATGAAGTCTATAATAAATCTAATAGACTGGTTTTATGTCTAGAAGCAGAAATAAGAGGAGTTCAGAGTAGCACCTTATTTATATTAGTGCGGCATAGTTCGGGCCTCCATATTATTATTATTATTGTTGCTAATACTATAATTATTATTACTATTATTATTATTTTGTTATTATTATTATTTTGTTATTATTATTATTTTGTTGTTTTTATTATTATTATTATTATTATTATTATTATTATCATGAAAGCTTTCATGTGTGAGTGCAAACACGGAAGGGTTATTCAGCTCTTAGGGAATGGGAATTAATCAGAGTTGATTAGATGAAGGGGTAGGTAGGTCACTGTCTCTGTATCACAGAATATCAGCGGGTCTGAAACAAAAATGAAAACGACAAAATCAATTCTCTACATCAGGAATCTTTCATACGAAGAGTGATTGAATTTATATTCTCTTTACTCTCTTTAATGGAGTAGAATGAGGGAAGATGTGACTAAGATACATTTATACAAGGATAGCTACGTGGTGGCTATTTGACTGACTGACTGACTGACTGCCAAGTCTGGTGGTAGACGAGTCGTTCGACTTGACTGTTGGTGAAGTGTGCTAGCGTAACGACGATACTGTAACTTCCTACTTATAGTGTGTGGCTGTGTGGTTGTTTTTGTTACAATAATAAGAGAAGCTTCCAAACAAAATTATGCGTACAGATTTGCCTTTGTGAGGATCTGTGTGTTGGTCCAGTCTATTAATGGACTGGATATTTAATGAACTGGACCACAGCATAAATGAACATCACAGGACCACATTTCTACAGCTGTGATTATCTGGAAGCTTCTCTTATTGCTATAACAAAAACAATTACACATAAAGCAGGAAGTTATTGTATTGTCATCACGCTGGCTCACTTGATCATGCCAAATATCGCCCCCGACCACCAGCGGACATGATAGACAGGTGAAAAGTTCTAGATTTCACTTCCCCTGAGGAGTTTTTCTACACTTTCTTCAATTTGTAGTGTTTTCCTACACTTTCTTCAGTTTTTAGTGTTTTCCTACCTTTTATTCAGTTGTGGTGTTTTCCTACCTTTTATTCAGTTGTGGTGTTTTCCTACCTTTTATTCAGTTGTGGTGTTTTCCTACCGTTATTCAGTTGTGGTGTTTTCCTACCGTTATTCAGTTGTTGTGTTTTCCTACCGTTATTCAGTTGTGGTGTTTTCCTACCTTTATTCAGTAGGAGTGTTTGGAGTGACTAAACCTCTGGACCGAAACGTTTCTATTAAACATGTCTGAAGGCGAGTACATTTTGTGTCTTTTTACTATTAGATACGAGTAATTTGCTTAATATAACTCGACAAACGTATTTAACTTTCATAAATTTATATTTAGAACGGATCTAGGAAAATATTGATTTGGCACTCTAGTCGTAGATGGGCAAAGAAATTTATCAAATAGCATCATTGAAGCTAATACCTACAGTAGTTTTAAAAGTTGATTAGATAAATATTGAAATGAAAATGGTTAGGTGTAAGTAAGACCTGCCTACCATGGGTCTTTAGGCCTACTGCAGTGGTCTTGCACCCAGTGTTTATATAGTTGTTAAACAACAGGGAGCCAACAATGACCTTTGAGAAATGCTACTTTCGTCTTGTCCCTCTATGATTTACCTTTTATTTACACTGTTATCAATCGTTCAGTCATGTCTCGATTAATGAAAAGAGTTCTCCACTAATACCATGTTCTGCTATCTTACTCAATTTTCTTTGTGGAACTCCATTAAACGCACTAATGAAGTCTATATAAACATTGTCGTGCTATCTATCGCGGTCTACCAGCAGAAATTTCGGTCTGAAAAATGACAATGATATTCCTTTTTCAAATTGATGCCAATTAAAGGAGTTTTTAATTGCATCTTAAACTATTAATTCCAGAAATCTTTCAAGTTTTGAAATCAACGTTATAGAAGTTTATACTAATCGTATCTTTCGAAATTTAGGTAAAGGAGTGGTTGGAATTGGTAAGGACGTGCACGGCAGAGTTCCAAAATGCATACAATATATATATATATATATATATATATATATATATTATCTGCTGGCAGTGTTACTGTTTTCATTGCTCATTTCTTGTCGTGTTTTTAAATGCTGAGTATCTACACTGAAACACATTCACAAAAACAAATATTTATGGTAAATATTTTGGCGTTGTGTACGGTAATCCACTCTCCTTGTTTACAAAACACACATATTAATATTAAGCCTTGATCTCCAACCGTCTTACAATATTTACATAGTATCTATCGTTGTAATGTTAGCGTCAGTGTAAATATCTTCTGGTAAATACGAATGTACTGTTCCTCTCATTCACACATTAGATGTATATCTACTCTCGATGTTGACAGATGTAGCTACCTCTCTCAGTAGACGGCATAAAAATTTAAATCCACTAGTCCATTTTTAGCTGCAAACAAAAAAAAATCTGACCCATCTGTCACAGGAAAGGTCTTGCATATCGATCTGTCCCGCCTTACTGTGTGTACCTTCATTCCGACCTTTCCAGCCTTAGGAGAGACTTTCTTCAGAACGATTTTTCCACCCATAAGAGAGATGTTCGTACAGACCGACCTTTTCCTGCTATAGGAGAGGTCTTCAGACCAAGGTCTTGAGTGGTCCGCCAGAAGGCCAGTGTCAGTGCCGCTGACAGACGCACCTGGCGATAGAAATTGGATTCCCTTTTGCTGACGCTTGCTGTCTTTTGCGTCTCCGTCCCTGTGAGCGCTCGTGTGTGTTTGTGTGTGTGTCTGTGTGTGTACACTCACCTAGTTGTGGTTTCAGGGGTCGATTCACAGCTCCAGATCCCGCCTCTTCACTGGTCGCTACTAGGTCACTCTTCCTGCTCCATGAGCTTTACCATACCTCTTCTTAAAGCTATGAATGGATCCTGCCTCCACTACATCACTTCCCAGACTCTGACAACTCTGTGACTGAAGAAATATTTCCTAACATCCCTGTGATTCATCTGAGCCTTCAGCTTCCAATTGTGCCCCCTTGTTGATGTGTTCCACCTCTGGAACATTCTGTCTCTGTCCACCTTGTCAATTCCACTCAGTATTTTATATGTCGTTATCATATCCCCCCTATCTCTCCTGCCCTCCAGTGTTGTCAGGTCAATTTCCCTTAACCTCTCCTCGTAGGACATGCCCCTTAGCTCCGGGACTAGTCTAGTTGCAAACCTTTGCACTGTCTCTAATTTCCTTACATGCTTGGCTACGTGTGGGTTTTAAAGTGGTGCTGCATACTCCAATAGAGTCCTGATATACACGGTGTACAGGGTCCTGAACGATTCCTTGTTGAGATGTCGGAATGCTGTTCTTAGGTTTGCTAGGTGCCCATATGCTACAGCAGTTATTTGGTGGATGTGCGCCTCAGATGTGCCCGGTGTTATACTCACCTCAAGATCCTTTTCCTTGAGTGAGGTTTGTAGTCTCTGGTCCCGTAGACTGTACTCCGTCTGCGGTCTTCTTTGCCCTTCCCCAATCTTCATGACTTTACACTTGGTGGGGTTGGACTCCAGGAGCCAGTTTCTGGACCAGGCCTGCAGCCTGTCCAGATTCCTTTGTAGTTCCGCCTGGTCCTCGTCCGACTGAATTCTTCTCATCAACTTCACATCATCTGTAAACTGGGACATTTCTGAGTCTGTTCCTTCCGTCATGTCGTTCACTTATACCAGGAACAGCGCCGGTCCTAGGACTGACTCCTGTGGAACCCCGTTCTTCACAGGCGCCCACTCTGACACCTCGTCACGTACCATGACTCGCTGTTGTTCTCCTGACAGGTATTCCCTGATCCATTGCAGTGCCTTCCCTGTTACCCCTGCCTGGTCCTCCAGCTTTTGCACTAATCTCTTGTGTGGAACTGTGTCAAAAGCCTTCTTGCAGTCCAAGAAAATGTAATCTACCCACCCCTCTCTTTCTTGTCTTACTGCTGTCTTACTGTGTGTGTGTGTGTGTGTGTGTCTTCAAGCCCTCCCTTTCAAACAGTCTGTTTTTTTCTGATCTATTGAAACTTCTCATTACTTTATACATCGTTATTGTCCCGTCTGGTCCTTTTCTCTATCCTCACTGAATAGGTTAATCCTTCCTCTCAGTTTCTGTTATATATATATTTATCACTTGTCTTCAGCGAATGCATCACTGTTGAGCAGTTTCTGTTCTGATTTGGCTTCTGATGCTATATTATTCTAGAATTGGCATTATGCTTACCTTATAATCATTGCATATCCATTCTTAGTTCATTCTTAGTGCAACTTACATCATTGTTCTCTGACATTTTCTGAACTCGATACTTTTCCAAGCTATTTCGCTACTACCAATGGCCTCTCTGCAACTCTGATTACTCCAAGATCACTTTATATTTCACATGTACAAATCTTCTGATTAATAAGAACAATTCTGTATAATCTTGGCCCTTCTCTTCATAGGCCCTTAATAAAGTTGTCCGACAGTTCAATTAAATGGAGTCCTTTAAATGGGCTCCATTTAGGAAATATCTCATCCATTTATAGTATCCGTTTTAAGTCTGGTCTTCTTCCTTTCTCTCCACAACCACTTCTACTATGTGTGGTAACCCGTCTTCTAGATGTCTATAATCTCTCTCCATGTCAGATTCTCGTAGGATGAAAAGCAGGATGGAATCTTGCCATACAATGTTTTTACCTCTATTGCCTACGAGACAAGTATACAGCATAAAGACCTGAGAAAACAAGGATATCAAGATACCATCAAGGCTATCAGGAAGAAAACTATGACAGGATTACTGTCCATTTCACCATTCCACCTTGAGGGGCTTCTCCAGAACTGTGTCTGGTATTACTGAAGTCTCTCATGTCAATATGAATGATTTATCAACAGTTGGCACAAAGTTACAGTAGAGGAAACAGTTGAAGGCAAGTAAGTATTTACATTTCGTTGCCTGGGAAGTGACAAGCTGTAGACACTTGAATTTGCTTACCGTGTCAAAATTACCAATGACATAAGTATTGACTCAAGGTGGTTATTTGAGTGAGTGATGCTTATAGTAAATGCTGGCACTGCCAGCCTTTATAATACATTACAGTATGAGCCTTGTGCCTATCCTCCACCCTTTTATAAATCTTATAATAGCCTTCGCAGGGCAGACAAAGCACCATTAGCTTAAGGTATTTCACAGCGTGTCAAAGTCGAAAATGTGACGCATTTGTCGTCGGAAACACCTCACCGGAAGCATCTACCTTGTCCATAATTACTATCGCATTTGCTTTGTTTCGTAAGGTGAAGTCCAGGATCTTTACTTAATTCATGGTATAACTTAACAAATCTTTGAGGACAGTTGTGTTGTAGAGGTCTGAGCTTTCCTCAGAACTTGCGTGCCTCTTAAGTACGGAATCAAGACTCTTCTCCACAGAATACCATGTCGTAACGTGACTACATAGAATTCCATAGAAAATTCCAATACGGATCTCGCTTCCCTTATCTATAGTGAAGCCTTTAGCTATTTATTTTATCAGATATTAAATCCCGGAGAAGAACGTGCCACTTCCAGTTCGATAGAACTGATAAACAACGATTCCTTTGTTTATTAAGTAAATACCGTGCTGAAACAGAAAGCACATTCACTCATTCTTAGATCACCAATACTGACCTTATTCTCCTTCCATATCACTGCAAACCTAGCAATATCATTCTGCGTTATTGTAGTGATAACAAGTTGAAGCAAATAGATAAACATTCGATATTTATAGCATTAGAAAATGATTGAGCAAACACTGTTTTATTTGTGACTTGATAAAGGCCATTGTGTGGCCGAAACGTAGTCAATAAAGGATTACATTATACTGCATTTGTGTCTATTTTTCAAGTTGCTATTGATACATGCTTTCGCAGAATATGACGGTACATCGTGACTATATGGCATAGAAAATTTTAAGAATTTACATAAGCTGATTCGTGACAACAAGCTTTCTAGTTTTGGAGAGCGGCTCTGGTCACTGCTGCCTTGGCCGGGAAAAAGGCATAGCTCTCTCTGTTTGATGGCCATCCAATGAAACACTGACCATTTTGCATTATCGTACACTAACAGAGAAGGTTGCTGTTGATCAATGTTTTCTTACCAATGTACGTCTGCCCTCTTGATTAATCTGCAACAAAGTATCGCAGGTTGTGTAGTTATTACAAAATTCAAGAATGGAAGCTAGAAGCCAAATCGAAGAGTCCATGTGACTGGAGGATGGACACTGAAAAAAAAAAAGAATCCTACCCAGCTTCATGTGAGCTGCCATCCCCCTTGCTCCTCCATCCGTACTGTTTACTGTTTGTTGCAGCCACATTATGCTCCAGTATGTGTTGTGTCTGCAAGAATAATTGTTTGCTGAGTATAAAGGCTTCAGATCATTGTTACGAAGATGGACGAGGAAATAAATTGAAAACTGAAGACACAGCTGATAGTGAGTGATTGAAGAAGAGTTTCTCTGCTGAAGATAATTTTTATAATGCCTAGTTTTCTTTTGTAATATTTTGTTACGTAATGTAATACAATAAATTTATTACTTTCTCACTGTATTTGTTAATTTTCCTGTGGAGTTTATCTTCACTGTGGTTTGAAAGTTTAAAAAAAACTGTACTGACTCTGGTAATACTCCACAAAATGATTGGACAAATTTAATATATCACAAACCAAGGAAGCATTACCTGTGCTTAAAAGCTCATAGTAATGCCACTTTTCGGCCATTTTAGTTTTCGTGGTTAGGCTGCTTTCCCAGGCTTGGAATACTCTGGTATTTTCAGATGTTATTCAGGAGTGTATTCCAAATCAGAATTTGTTTTTAAAGCGTATCATTGCGCATATTTTATGGTTCTCAGTTTTTCTGCATTTTTCCTGAACTTGTCTGTTCTTAAGACGTGATTATTTCTGCCTCATAATGAGTCAATTAGATTTTCCTCTCCATCTCTTTATTTTACTTTCAAAGTCTTCATTTACGAGAGCCAAGATCGCCATTTTCCTTCTCTCGTCATCTAAGTGTTCATGTTACATGTCTTTAGGTACTGACTTCGCATGTTCACCCTGTTTCCTCACTCATCTCAGTCGTGCTCTCTTTCTCACACTGCCATTCATATTTTTTCTAGTTGCTTACTTCGCTGTTTATTTAAAGAATCTTTTTACTGGCTGTGTTGCTACAAGCGCCGCTTTAGCTCGTTCTAATGATTATCTTTCTCACCAAACAAGATGCTCAGTAAATGTTAATCTAGTTGTTTAAATTTTCTCAAGTCCACTGATCTGGTATGACTCTGCCTCAAGTAGTTGAGAGTTCCTTAGGCAGGAGGAACCTCAAAAACTAGCAAGTGGAATCCCACAAACATGAAGTCCAAACTCTGTTGGACCAAGACCACAGTGGGTGGTGTCTCCAGGAGGCTGAGGTTTCAACACCCTCTAGGCCAGTGGTTCTTAACCTTTTTCTTCCTATGACCCCCCGAGACTCTTCAGGGTATTACCGTGATCCCTACAATAAATTTTGAAATGGTGAGCCTTGTGAAAAGGTAAGATAAATCAAAATGATAGGAAGACAATGGTTTATTGAAAATGCCACATAACAAAAACTTTGAAAAATTCTGCATAGCCTCTACAAATGCCAGAACATTGCAAATTCAACAGAACTATTGAACATCATACTAAACCTACTTCTCATTCACTCAATGGGAGGGTTGAAATTGTTTTGCAACCATAAGTCTATCAAAGCGAGGAGCAGTGCTCGACAGGCAATACCTCATGTCAGCATCGATCACAAGCCTATTGCGTGCTTTTGTTTTCAGTGTTACCATTGCTGAGAATCCAACCTCGCAGCGATAAGTTGACGGGAACTGGATCAGCATGGTCAGTGCAGCAGCGAAAGAATGGGACAGTCGTCCTGCACTTTTGCCCAAAATGTCGGGAGCTCTTGTTCAGTAAAGTCGACTTTCAGCTGAGAATCCTCACGAATTTGAAGAAAATCTACCTTTATTCTGTTAGTTTAGCGTTTATTCTGTTAGTGGGTTAGATTTGTGAAGGACTTGCCTAGTATGGGCCAACAGGCCTACTGCAGTGTTCCTCCTTATGTTCTTATGTATCACTAATGGCACTGTCCTTGACTGTAGATCCACGCATCAGTACAGCGGTCGTCCAGTCCTGGAAAGTAACTTTTGATGGGGCCATTCACTGTCAAAAGATGAGCTGAGATCTCACGGAAACTGCAATCAACATCTGGCATAGAATCCAGGAGAGTCGTCATCTGTGTGAAGAAAGTTGTGTCACCGTCCTCAACTCTTTTCAGCTAACGTTGAATCTTACACTTGAACGCTTCCACTTTGTCACGAGCTGTGTTCAGCATTGTAAGGTTTCCTTGGAGTGAAATATTCAGGGAATTCACTTCAGAAAAGAAATCTGCCAAGAAGGCAACCTTTGTTACAAAACAGTCATCCTGCATCTTTTATGAAGAAGATTCTTCTTCGCCGTACGACCTCGTTCCAACAGCATTGTTATTTCCTCACTAAGTTGTAGCACGCGATTTAGAATCTTGCCACGTGAGAGCCAACATACCTGTGTGTGAAATAGAACAGAGAAGTCGGCACCCATTTTTTCACAGAGCACTTTAATAATCCTTGAAGTCGTTGCGCTCCCTCGGATATGGTTCACAATATTTACAACGCCTGTGAGCACTTCTTGAAGTCCAGGTGGGAGAGTCTTTATCGCCAAAGCATGCCGATGAATCATACAGTGAGTGAAGGAGACATGCGGAGCGACGTTCTTCACGAAGGCTTTGAAGCCTCATTTGCAACCTCTACACACTCCACAAGTCGTTGTGGCCAATGGTTCAGAGAACAAGTACTCCTCCTTCATAACTTCGCTGTCAAGGTAACGAACGTAAACAAGAAGTTGGAAACAAAAAGCAACATCCGTTGACTCGTCCAGTTGCAATGAATACACTGGACTACTCTTCACAGCAGCCACTACCTGCAGCAGAATATCTTCACTTTTGTCCGAGATCCGACTTCTGACTGTATCATTCGAAATGGAAATTGTCCTCAACTTGTTTGCTGCTGTTCTCCAAGAACCACCTTCGTTGCTTCCAGAATGCAAGACTTAATCAGGTCTTCGCCAGTGGTATGAGGCTTCTTGGTCTCCACGATTTTTAGAGCAATTCTGTATGAAGCCTCCAACGCTGCTTCATTCTGACGAGTGAAGTGACCAGTGGAATCGATTCGACTGGCCTTCAGAGAAGCTTCTTTTCTGTTGAAAAAGTGCAAGCTTTTGTCCACCAGATGGCTGTGGCAAGACTCAAAATAAACCTTCAGTTTGCTTGGCTTCATACTCTCGTGACTCAAAACTTTGGTGCAAACAACACATTGCGGCTTGACCACAGAGTTCTGAATGATGCTTGTGAAACTCATCTTGAGGAAGGCTTCATTGTACGTACGCTTCTTGCAAACAGGAAACCGCCTTGGAAGTCACGGAGCAAGAGCGACGTACAGACATCCTCCACCGTAGCTATGAACTGACTGAGTGACTGGTTGTGGTTGATGTGTTTACTGTAGCAGACCCACACGTGTGATCAATGTTGCCACTCACCAAACTGGTAAAAGCCCAACTGGCTAATTCAAATATATGAAAATAAAGTACACAGACTGACTCATGTTGTAGTAACCAGGCTGAGGCTTGGTTACAAGTACTTCTGGCAGTTTGGCAAAGACACACAGATTATGATCAAACCAAATGCAAAGTATGTGGCCAGCCCTATGGAAATTTTCAAAATTTACTTGCAAGAGATAAGTGAAATGTAGATATAAATCCAGATGTGTTCCAGTAAACCCTTTTGGGTCCTAGTTCCTAGGGCTTTTGTACATCCATTTGCTTTTGTGCTACCGTCCACTGGATGGATATGGGGTACACAATAAACTAGCCGCATCGGCGGCTAAATCTAAAATCCTCTACTATGTTTTGATGAATTTTCCCCTACTTTACCTGTTCTTTCTTCCATCTACCCTATCTACTCAATCTTCAAGGAATTTATTATTTTTTTATTCATTTACTCTATAAATTATCTCTTCCCAAAATTTATCACTTCTCTCTTGCCTCTATCTTGCCTCCCCCACCCATCAAACCATCACGCCCAAAAATCGCACCTCCATCAGAGATGGTGACCAACTTGGGCGGCCGAGAGTGTTGTCGCAAGAAAAACACGCTTATTATCTGAGAAAATGGAAGCCAAACACCAGCCTCAAGTTCCCACAAGCATCAAAGCCGCCCCGTTTACCTGCTCCTCCTCAACTTAACTCATTAATTAGCAAATTCTACCTGAAGCATTTTTGGGGGAATGGGAGGGATAGAAAAAACTCGCATGTGCTGGGCTAGTAGCGTGTGGTGCTGATGGCGTGTGGTGCTGTTAGTTTGTCGTGTTGCGAGTGTGTGGTGCTGATAGTGTGTCCTGATGCTAGTGTGTCGTGTTCCTAGTGTGTCGTGTTCCTAGTGTGTCGTGCTGCTAATGTGTCTGCTGCTAGTGTGTCGTGTTGATAGTGTGTCATGTTGCTAGTGTGTCGTGTTGCTAGTATGTCGTGTTGCTAGTGTGTCATGTTGCTGGTGGTCGTGTTGCTAGTGTGTCGTGCTGCAAGTGTGTCGTACTGCAAGTTTGTTGTGCTGCAAGTATGTCCTGCTGCTTGTGTGTCGTTCTGGTAGTTTTTCGTGTTGCTAGTATGTCGAACTGCTAATTTGTTGTGCGGATAGTGGGTCATGTTGCAAGTATGTCGGGCTGCTAGTGAGTCGTCTTCCTAGTGTGTTGTGCTGCTAGTCTGTTGTGCTCGTAGTGTGTTGTGATCTCCTAGTGTGTTGTGATCCTGCTAGTGTGTCCTAAGCTGCTACTGTGGTCCGCTAGTGTGCAGTATTACTAGTGTGTTGTGCTCCTAGTGTGTTGCGTTGCTAGTGAATTGTGTTGCTAGTGCGCAGTATTCCTAGTGTATTGTGATCCTAGAGTATTGTTTTGTTAGTGTGTTGTGCTGCTAGTGTGGTGTGTTACTAGTATGCTGTGTTGCTAGTGTGTAGTGTTCATAGAGTGTTGTGATGTTAGTGTGTTGTACTTCTAGTGTATTGTGTTGATAATGAGCTGCTGCTAGTGTATTATACTGCTTGTGTTACGTGTTGCTAGTGTTTCGACCTGCTAGAGATGTTCTGGTACTGAGTTGTACTGATTGTGTGTTGTGTTGCTATTGAGTTGCGCTGCTGTATTGTTCCAGTCACGGTCCTATTAGTGTGCGTTGTTACTAGTGAGTTGTGTTGCTAGTGTTATACTAATAGTGTTTGGTGCTGCTTGTGTGTCATGTTGCTAGTGAATCGTATTCCTAGTGCGTTGTGCTGATAATATGCAGTACTTCTAAAACACCTATTTGTACTCACCTATTTGTGGTTGAAGGGGTCGAGACTCAGCTCCTGGCCCCGCCTCTTCACTGATCGCTACTAGGTCCTCTCTCTCTCTCCCTGCTCCATGAGCTTTATCATACCTCGTCTTAAGACTATGTATGGTTCCTGCCTCCACTACATCACTTGCTAGACTATTCCACTTCCTGACAACTCTATGACTGAAGAAATACTTCCTAACATCCCTTTGACTCATCTGAGTCTTCAACTTCCAGTGTGTCGTGATGCTAGTTTGTTCTGTGTGTTATGCTGCGAGTACGTGGTACTTTTCATGTGTTGTGCAGCTAGTCTGTCGTGTTGATAGTATGTCGTGCTGCTAGTGTTGTGATGAGGCTGTGTTGTACTGCTAGTGTGCTAGTGTTGTGATGAGGCTGTGTTGTACTGCTAGTGTGCTAGTGTTGTGATGAAGCAGTGCTGTACTGCTAGTGAGGTAGTATTGTGATGAGGCTGTGTTGTGCTGCTGGTGAGGTAGTGTTGTGACGAGACTGTGTTGTGCTGCTTGTGTTGTGATGAGGCTGTGTTGTACTGCTAGTGTGCTAGTGTTCTGATGAAGCAGTGCTGTGCTGCTAGTTAGGTAGTGTTGTGATCAGGCTGTGTTGTGCTGCTTGTGTTGTGATGAGGCTGTATTGTGCTGTGCTGATAGTGTGCTAGTGTTGTGATGAAGATGTGCTCTGCTGCTAATATGTTAGGTAGCTAGCGTTGTATTATGTTGCTACTTGCTAGCACATGTCAGACTGCTAGTATTGTTTGTCGTGTTACCAATATGTGTCATGCTGTTGAGAGTGAGGTTTGCAGTCTTTGGCTACCTAGACTATACTCTGTCCGCGGTCTTCTTTGCCCTTCCCCGATCTTCATGACTTTACGTCGGTCCAAGTCGACCCGACATTTCGGTCCGACTTGGACCATTTACAAAGTCACACTGCATTCAGTAATACTGTACCTATACGTGAGCGCAGCATCGTCTTTGGAGCTTCTCCTGGGAACCTTTATTGTTCCTTTCCAGTCACTGGTGTTATACGTCGCGACAGTTACTAGTGTATGCCAGGTTGCTGGTGTTGTATGTCGTGTTACTAGTGTATGTCAGGCTGCTAGTGTTGCGTGTCGTGTTACTAGTCCATGTCATGCTGCTACTGTTGTGTGTTGTGTTATTAGTGTCTTGTTGTTTATGAAGTATCGATCTGATTCTCAGTGTTTCGTGTGAAGTATATGCGTTACCAGTCTTGGTATCTGGTTCCTAAAGGTATATATCCGAGTAACCTGCACCTGGTACCAGTGCTTGTATACTTAATAACATATATCTATTACATTCTCAAAGGAAAGTTGAAGTTCGAGTCTGTCAAACCAGTGGTGAATGTGGCAGACCAGTGTATTAACCAAGCCTTCCTACTAAAATTCGCCCAACTTGTTATCTATCTATGCACACTAAGGAAGTTAAAAATACTTTCATGTACTATAATATTCTTGGTATGGTATCTAATCAGCTAGTACCTTGTATCTATTTGCTTAAACTCTGACCATATTTCCATGTCCATAATAACTAATGAATTGCGTTTTTAAATTACATTGTGGTTGGTAGCAGCAAATAGCATTAAGATCATCGTTAGGAACTGCTGTTATAAATGGCCGGAACAGCCTAATTGCAAGGAAAAATGCCGAGAAGTAATGCTGGTGCTGTCGGGGCTATGCAAGAGCCCAGGTGTGCTCTTGGATGGATCGGGGCTCATGACCCCGGGAGGTTGTAGCTGCCATCCACAACAAAAAGAAAATTAATAGAAGAAACCATTTTCTAGACAACTTATCGCTCGAAGGTGAGCTTTAACAAGACAGGGGGAAAAAATCTCCCCTTTGATGGAAGTGTTGACTACCTGAAGGATTGATCTGATATATGTCTTTGTAGCAGCCTTCTGGAGCAGCCACTGAACGCCTCAGGAGAGTGTCCTTTCTCATTATTTCCTCTCTTTCTCTCCACCCTCAACCGTTTTTAAAAAAAACTTAATGGTTCAGCAGTGATTGTACTCCGAGTTCCTTCATTTACAAAGCAAGAACTATTGTCTCTCCTAAACTCATTTTCAGTCATTACACCAATAAATATTTGATATCCCAGATGGCAAACCTTCAAGAAGTAGCCAGATTTTTTCTTCTTCCTCCAACTTTCCGATTTTATTTTCCTCATGACTCGAGAACACCTTGTCCAATCGGTTTCAAATTTTCAACACTTGCGTACGGTAACAAGGACCAAATTCCTGGAGCAATTGGCATGATCACCTGCCATATGACGACATAGTTTCAAACGGTCAAATACAAGATACCAAAAAATTCATCGATGGTGATGAGTGAAGTTGAAAATGCAGGAGCAGATTTGACCATTTTATGTGAAAAATGGCTTGAAAATTTTATTCCTGTTAAATCCCGTTAAATAATTTTCAGTTCACCTCTTCTGAACAGTTTTAATATTTAATAGTTGATGCAGATAAAGGCGATTGTAGTACCTATTAAGTCTGGTTTGTGTGCTGACAAATTTGTTGATGTAGCGAAATAGTAATAAGAAAAAAATTTAAAACGGTGGAATCTATGTCATAACTAGAGAATGACTCATCTGATCGGCTTCAAATTTTCATGATTCTCGTGGTTTCCTGAAGACAAGCCTACGCTACTTTTGGGAGGTATAAGGCCCAGTTTGTCAGTTTTATGTAATAAATGCTTATATTCATTATTATTTTTATTCTGGCTTCAAAATATTACTAACTGTGCATTCTGTAATAAGAATGATAACCCATGAGTTTAGTCAGAGTTAAAAACTTGGAATCGTTGAAATCAATTACTGGAAAATTCCATTTCTGATTGGCTTAAAATTTTAACCACTGCTGGTCTTTAATAAAACACAGCTTGCCATTTACAATGAGCTGTATAAATTATTATTAACCAGTTTTATTAATCAAATTATTTCCCTTGAAACATCAAGTAAATGCCTCTGGTGATCAACCTCAAATCATGAATGTTTGTGTATTTTTAATTAATTTTGGGCTATGTGGCTGACAACTTGACATTTTTTGCTGTCTTTCTAAAAACGGATTTAAAAATAATGATAATCAAATATTTTTTTTAATATTTTTTCTTACAGGATTGTAGAGAAATTTTAAATGGAATGAATATGCAAATGTGAGAAGAATACCGGAAAAAAAAAATCGCGATTTTATGATGGTTTTTATGCTTAACAACGCGAAAGATTTTCCAATGTTGGGGAACATTCTCAGCAACATTTCCGTTTGTCTCTCAAAAAAATCCATTTAATACCAGAGAACGCCTTATTCGATCGCCTCCAACTTTTCAACACTTGTGTAATGTGTCTCGAGCGAGAGTGCTGAAACTATTAGCACGCGTTGGTGCCCTATGCACAGTGCTACATAGCCTATTCCAAAATTTTGCTCCCACATGATAGGGGGAGACAGCCTCCTCTGATCGGCTGCAAAATTTCAGCATTCAGGTATCCTACCTAGTGAAGGTTTGTGTATTTAATAGTGTGTGTAGATGTCATTTAGCTCCTTATAATGTTGAAATGGTATAGCATTATTTCTACAGGCGCTATATGATCCCTATTGGTTTAGCGTTTTACTCTAACATTGTGAACGCCATCAATGATCAACGAATGGAGTGGATGAAACGTGTCATGATTTTCGACTGTGTAGGCACAAATTTTGTTGGATTCTGTGTAATAACTAGAAAAATGCATCTGGTCAGCTTTAAACTTGTAGTGCTGGTGGGTTTTTCTCAAAAGAAGCTGTCTATTTATGTTAGGTTATGTAGGTAATAATATGCCAATTTAATTAATCTAATTGGTTTATGTGATATAATTGAAGAATCTCTTTTTATCAGAAGTTATAGTGTTTGACTTTATTTAGATATCCTCGATTAATTTTACCTAATGTTTTTATATGTTCCTATAAGATTAATGTGCCCTCAAGATCATTGTTATCAATTTGAATGCTAAGTACTCCAAGCTTTCAAAAAATTTACATACTTACTCTTATTACTTTCATAAAAGCTGGTTAGTCTGATTTTGATTCGTGTAGTTTACAATTTACATTTACGGGGAAGTTGGAACAAATTAAATATTGGTTTAAAAAGACGTGAGTAAATACTAGGACATATTTATTAGAAAACCTTGATCATTTTTAACACAGAGATTAATATGAAATTATATATGTGTGTGTGTGATATATATATATATATATATATATATATATATATATATATATATATATATATATATATATATATATATATATATAAACGGAGAGTGGAGTATGACACATGGTAACTAGGAAAAAGGCCGTATAGTTATAAGGACAGGTAGACAGTGAAGTCATGTGACTTGCGTTGTTAGGTAGGTGGTGCTTTGCCTGGTTGAATATCCTGTTTGCTAATGTTTTGAAATTTTATAGTTTCCAGTATTATGTTCTATGGTGTCGGCGACGTTGATTAGCGAGCTTCCAGACATCGTCGGAGTCTAAGATCTTGTTCGGTGAGGACGAGCTGTGCCTCATTCCAGTTCATCAAAGGTCCCGTAAAGTTCCTGTGCAGGACACAGGCGTTCCTTAAGTCGTTTTTGTTGCTGGAGTTTCGATGTTAAGTCAGGGAGACCTAAAGATTTCTGCCTTTTTTCTCTACATATTTCTTGAGACAGCATCCACAGGTGTGGACGCCCGTTGTGGACACTACAGGTGTGGGGCTACTTTGCGTAGCCAGGTCTTCATGGTGGAAATATTTATTAACGAGCTTGTGTATTTTAGGATATTAGTCTCTTTGGTCTCTTTATATCCTAATTTATCATTTTATTTAAAAAAAAAATGGATGTCGGTTTCCATATGATGACTTTTGAGCCTCTTCTAATTTCCTTCAGATATCCAATGTTAATATTCACATGCATTATTAACTTATGCATGGCGCTGGGATTGTGCAATACGGGGATACCTTTCTCGGATCGCGCAGCGACTGAAATACATCTAGTTTATTTTGAAGTAGCATGAATGTATGAAACAAAGAAAAGTTGGGGTCGGTTTTTTTGTCATAGTTTTACTTTGGCGACTTTAACAGATTTTTTTAAATGTTCATCTGTTTTGAGAAAGTTCTAGATGCAAGTAACTTAGGGAGTTGATGGTCGCTAGTGATTTTCTGGAGAACAGTAAGCAGTGAGGGATCGCTTGAGGCGGTGGTGTAATAACTGTCTTCTGGCTGTCCACGATTCTCAGAGAAGCAAGGATCCATGAGATCATTAGCTTCACGTATAACAAAAGGGTTACTGACGTCTATTCTATTTTGAAAACTTTTCTGAAAAGACAGACTCGAAAAAACTCTTCTCAAAAAGTGTTCATTGTCCATTTTTAAACCCAGGATTTTGAATCCGAGTTCAAATCTTTTCCATTCAATCGCATACCATCTTCAACACTAACATCATTCTGTCTAGAGACTATCTATGTTTTCTCAGCAGATAATACAACATGACATCGTTTCCCGTGAGCATATGTAGGTGCATGTGTGAGTGAGTACCTGAGGGCAGTAGTTATCAACAATGCTGTTAGAAGGCAGTCACTTGAGGTGAAGTAGATCTTTGAGATAGACATGCCATATTAACTGAAACTGAGAGGTGTACAACATATACAAAATTTCCTAGTGTCTGAAATTCTATTAGGACTCCCCTGATCAATACCCGGTCAAAATCGTCAGTAATGTACAATGTAGCTACATATATGATCATATTTTAACCAGTACTAGTGAGGTTCGTCAGAAAATTTGACGGTTAAGTTTAAGGAGAAATCCAATTAATGCTGCCATTTACTAACAAATTATTGTCTCTAGATTTGTTTCGGTTATTGACGCAGCAACACTGGTCTGTAAATGTTGGTCATCGCTTGGCTTTTCCTTTGTAAACTTTTAATACATTTAACATATGGAATATTTTAAAAGTAGTCCACTGACCTTTCCTCTCCTACTGTTTGTCTGTTGTGTGTCCGTCTGCATATATGTTGCTCTTACTCTCTGTTTCCCCTCCCTCTCTCTCTCTCTCACACACTCACACAGTACATGCTATACTCACTGTTATTCCTGTTCGTAATGTCGCCACGTTGTTCTGGCCAGTAATGTGGCGTTAACACTTTGTAAACGCTGATGTTAATGCTACGTTATTCTCTCAGCAGGCTGCGGCAATCACTGCTTCACGGGCTAAGCTCAATACAGCCCTGCTGTGTAGTCTTGGGAAAACAGCAGTCTTATAGCCTAGGGTACAGCAACCACACAGCAATAGGGTACAGCCTAGTGAATAGCAGCAGCGCAGGAGTGGAGTAGAGGAGCCTCATGGTAATGGAACAGCACCCTACCATTAAAGTATACCAGTACATTAGAATAACTGCCAGTGCCCGGGGTGTGGAAGAGTTGTTCCAGCAGTAGTATTGCTTGGGTATGAAGCGCTAGCCGGCCAGTGCCCGGGGTGTGGAAAAGTTGTTCCAGCAGTAGTATTGCTTGGGTATGAAGCGCTAGCCGGCCAGTGCCCGGGGTGTGGAAAAGTTGTTCCAGCAGTAGTGTTCCTTGATCATGAAGCATCTACCCGGCCAGTGACAGGGATAATGACCAATGTCATTTATATATGAAGCCAACATTCCTGAACCCATGAAATAGGCCGTGAACCAACACAAATAGGTGTACAGGTGCCAAGAAAAGTGCCGTCCACACGGGCAGTAGCAGACCTCATTCAAGATGAATGCCTATTGGTTTGTGAACGGCTGCTGATTCCAGGCACTGGTTTCACTTTTCCCTTCCTTGGATCAAAACTGATTTCCTCCTATTTACCAAGTAATGAATACCCCCTCCCCTCCACAGGTTTAGCATTTTCTCTCAAGTTTTTAAAATTTATTTTGGTTTATTTACCGGAGGATTAGTGCGACGGGGGAGGTATAAGTTAGTGTTGCGATTATTGCTGTGTAAGCTAGTATTAATGCTTGTGGTGTTGGACTTTCTTACTTCCTCCACACTCATTAGAGCATGTCTGTCAGCGCCACCTATGATCCAGGTCCTTGACTCACGCGGTGATTCACCTGGTCACACGAAAGTATTCCTTTCTTTTTCCTTTCTATTTTCTACTAATTGTTCCTGTCATGGGTCAGTCTTCACTTCATCCTCCAGTGAAACCCTCAGCTGCTCTGTCTTTATTAGATACATTTTTATATTTTGAATGAAAAGGCACAATGCTGTGACTGGAACAATAGTGTGACTGGAACAATACACAAATGCTCCAAACGTCAGAGCACTCGTCATTTGACCTGATCTTTGTCTCCTCCTCTCCTTACCTCTTCTCCATTCCTATATTTTCTTTGTCTTTCCTTTCTTCTGCCTAGTCGAGTTCTGTCCTATGAGTTCCTCCTTTCCCTGTGTTTTTGGTCCCACCCTCGTGGGCCATTAGCTCTCTGCAGTGCTCCCTTCTTTTTTCCACTGCCCCTTAGACTGCCTCCCCTACTACTTCTACTATTGCCCTGCTAACACTCCACTCTCTGACTCTTAGTGTCACTACCACTACTCCATTCTTATTACCACCTCTGCCACTATTTTTGGTTACCAGTAATGATTGCAATATTATTACTGTATACAGTATTAATTTTTAAAAGTGTGCCTGATAGAGTGGCCACCCAGTGCCCACTTTATTAGGTACACTTGTACACCACTATGCCTAAAAAACATACACACATGGTCAAGAGATTCAGTTGTTGTTGCTCAGACTAAAACATCAGAATGGGGAAGAAATTTGATCTAAGCTGCTTTGACTGTGGAATGATTGTGCCAGACGAAGTAGTCTGAGTATCTAAGAAACTTCTGATCTCATGGGATTTTCACACACTACAGTTTCTAAGGTTTACAGAGAATGGTGTGGAAAACAAAATATCCAGCGAGTTGAAATCCTGTCCGCAAAAACGCCTTGACAATAAGAGAGGTCGGAGAAGAATGGCCAGACTGATTCAAGCTGAAGGGAAGGTAACAGTAGCTCAGATAATCATGCATTACAGCAGTGATGCTGCAGTGCATCTCTGAATGCACAATACGTCGAGGACCTCAAAGATTCCACTCCTGTCAATTAAGAACAGGAAATTGAGGCTACAGTGGCACAGGCTCCCCAAAACTGAACAGCAAAAGATTGGAAAAACGATGCCTGGTTTGACGAATTGCGATTTCCGCTATGGCATGCAGATGGTAGAGACAGAATTTGGCGTAAATCATTGGGATGTGGTGGAGCGGGGAATTTGGAGCATGAATCTGCAGCCAACTAATCAACAACTGTATCATGCAATCATGTCAACATGAACCAAGATGATAGATTAGACACATGTGCAACACTTGGGTATCTTTAATGAGGAAACGTTTCGCCCACATAGTGGCTTCATCAGTCCATACAAAGGAGGATGGTGAAGAACAGGACATGTGTCTAATCTATCAACTTGTCGGTTCTTTGAACCAGTCATCTACATTCCTGTTTGACACACAATATCTTGGGATCTTAATACAGGGAATTCTTCACTTGCCTAACCCTTGGTCATGGCCTACTTCCACATTTGTCAAATGTGATACCACCTACAACTGCTGTAACTCACCTGCCCACAGTATACCGTATTCTTTTCAAGATTGATGGACTGATTACATCGACTCAAGGTTGAGGGACTGACCACCTCAAATTCCTCCTGTTCTTCACGATTCTCCTTTGTATGGACTGATGAAGCCACTGTGTGGCGTAACGTTTCCTCGATAAAGATACCCAAGTGTTGCACATGTGTCTAATCTATCAACTTGTCAGTTCTGTGAAAGATTCATCTATATGAACCAAGATCTCTAAGGAATGTTTCCAGCACCTTGTTGAATTCTTGCCGCGAGGAATTCAGGCAGTTCCATGGCAAATGGGTCCCAATTCAGTGGCCACTGAGTGTATTTCTCCTAGCCCACTGGTGTGGCTTACATCAACAAGCCGTGAGTGTTTAGGATGGAACTGATGTGAGTGTTTAGGATGGAACTGATGTGAGTGTTTAGGATGGAACTGATGTGAGTGTTTAGGATGGAACTGATGTGAGTGTTTAGGATGAAACTGCAGCAGTTGATGCCACAATTTATAAAAGTTGTCCATCATCCAGTTCTTTATGACGACCGTTGATGACTATATTTTTTTAACCACAAATTTACTTTACTACTCAAGTATCATCTTGATCAGCTACCCTTATTCTAACTTCATCATTATTAACACTCTTGAGTGTGTCAGAGTCCATCACAAGCTCTACTGTCTCAAAGCTGGACTTACAGTGGCCCTTACCAGGGATACTCATTATTTAGAAGCTCAGGTTATCTTAGTCTGGAAGATCATTGTGAGAGTATGTGTTATCACTTTAACTGAAGATATTCTTTGCATAATGACAAAATTACGTCTTTGTTCGCAACACATATACTGGCTTAATTGTTACTAGAATTGTTCCTGGCCAATATGTTTCTCTTCATTGTTTAGATTTCTTACGTATAGGAATACATTCATTATTCACCGGTTTTATTCAACTTATCTACCTTCCATTGTGATCATTTACATTATTTTTTTTATTAATTTTATTTGGTATTATTGAAGACAACTCCATATACAGCTTAACCTAAGAGAGCCAATCAGTGTCACTTATTTCTACTGGAGTTGCTTGATCTTCTTCTGTCCCACAACAGACAGATAACACCAAGATATATACTTACTGTTAGGTTAACAGGGTCACTAAGAATAAGGAAAACTGTCAAATGTTTCCACTCTTCCCTGGATTAAACCTGGACCTTTCAGTTGTGATCCGAATGTGCTACCACTGAACCTTGAGCTTGAAGAATATACAACTTCCTACTCCAGTGACCACCTGTGTGTGATATGACTGAAGAAAACTGAGGCACTGCAGAATCCAAAGGGACTTCTCCACAGCGCCGCTGTGCCTGTCACTGTGCTCTCTTCACGCTGTCATATATGTCACTGTGACCTGTACTCAGCACTGCACCATGTTTGCTGCATGAATTCTGTACCCAGAATTATATCCCGCAGCCACGAATGAGAGAACACTGTATCCACAGCCACAGCATTCTCTGCCCACAGACACAGCATGCTGGCAGGCTTGCCACAGTACTCTGCACATCTGTCACACTTTACTGCCCTGTTAACTACCACGAGTTATAAGCATCCAGGGACCTGACGCGTCCCTCAAACCCTTCAGCGTTCCTACTCATTGTTTTTTATCTATGCTGAGGTATAGAGCAGAAATTGTGGTACGATTATTCCATGTAGGAGTGTGGTGCGGGTACTGTGTGGTATGCTTGGTCCATACATAAACGTGGTGCGGATATTGTGAAGTATGATTGTTCTGTGTAGAGGTGTGATGCGGGCACTGTACGTAGCAGTGAAAGTCGTGGTATAGTGTAGTCTGAAGAAAGACATTGTGAAAAATATAATTTTGGCAAGAAAAATAATGATTGAGAGTTAGAGCAGCGACAAATGTATAACTATTGCTGTAAAACAGCACGAAAGCTACAAAGTTAGGGATGCATCAGCATAGTAACAAAAACAGAACTTAAGTAGCCATATAGCTAAAAGTAAAGTTGGATTATAGTTGAAAGTATATTTTAATGTTACAGCAGACTGTAAATTAGTATAGCTGCTAGCACAACATCGAAATAGCTGAGGTGTAGCAAAGTGCAGCTGAAAATATAGAAGCCATAAACCTCAACAACAGATGAACAAAATCGTCCCCAAGGAAATGGCAGTGGTATAGCTGGGAAGGAAGGAGCAATATAGTCGAGGATATAGCAACATAACCTGAAACAGGGCAGCGTTATTGACCTGAATATAGCAGCGGGATAGTCAAGTATATGGCAGCAGAATCGTCCCGAAATAGCAGCAATATAGCCGGGGACAGAACAGCCACTAAGAAAAGATTAGTACAGCCATAGAGACGCGTCTCCAGCAGCCGCCGGGAAAGTGTTGGAGAAACACTGAACACCTTACAACCACTTGAGATCTCGCCTTCGTAGAGGTGTTGGGGAAGTGTTGGAGGAACAGTGAGCACTTTCCAGTGACTCAGACGTCTCGCAGTGCCTTGATGGACGTATTGGAGAAATCCTGGAGGAACAATCACCACAGTTCCCGAGGAGTTTCATAGCACCCTGGAGGATGTGCTGCAGACATCCATGACAATGATGTAGCATCACTGAAGACCTTGATGTAGGGTTTGAAGCATCAAGGAAACATTAAAGGTGGGAAAAAAAATTGAGGCCATCCTTTTATTCCTTCTTGAAAGATGAGTTCATGGTTCTATAAGACCTTAAAAATGCTCAAGATTATCTAAGACCTTATTCTCGTTAAAACTTCTTTAAGACCCCCCAGGGAATATACTGAAAGTTCTTCGAGGTCTCGAGAATTTCTTGAAGGTGCTGAGGGATCACTGAAACCATCTTGAAAGTGTTAATTGTTTTTTAGTTTCTTCTTGAAGTAAATGTTTAGGGGTCTTGAGACCTTCCTGGAGATGGTGTTGAAGGGTCTTCCAGAACATCTGAAGTTATTGAGAGTTGATCGATATATTTTTAAAGGTATTAAGGGTTCTTGAAAGCCATTTTTGAAGGTACTGAGACTTTTGGAAGTCTTAAGTGTAATTTGAGTTATTTTTTAATATAAAGATTTATTGAGACTTTGAAGAAAGTGCTGAGCATCTTATGGAAACTTCTTTCCTAACTGAGGATAAAAGCTTTTCTATCGTTAACGGAGACATTTTGGCAAGAAAGACACTGCTGGATACCCTGGTGGAAATAATGGTAGTAATTTGCCTAAGAAAAAGAGGTGATGGAATTTTTTTTAACTAAAATGTTAATGCCTGAAGCAATATTCCATGCAAAAGATGTGTTTCGGAGTTCTTCTCCACCGACGGTGGTGACAGTGTCAACGACTTCTAGCCAAATAATAGAAGAGAGTCAAAACAGAAAGCCCTCAGCACCCCCAACAACTTCCAGGACCCTTCCCCACTCTTACACGCCACAACCTGACCTAAAGTACGACTGCCACACCTTCCTCCGCTCGCCATCCCCACACACCACCACACTTCCTTTCCGCAAGCCACACCCATACTTTAACATCACGGACACCACACACCTCGGACGCCACCACCAGAAAGCACCGCACCCCTTTCCCACACACTCCACAACAACCACTCACTCCAGCACCACAATCGCCTCCAAGACAGACCACTACATACTCCATTACCCCGCACGTCGGTAAAACAGCCCACCCAGTATGGCGAACACTAAAAATAACAGTAATTCACACAATAAAATAAAAACCATTTTACATCTGCATACTTCACTCTCATTAATAATGCCGCCACCACCACCACTGCAACTATTCCAGCGCAAGTCACTATTACCATTGTTGGTTCTATCTCTAGTACTAGAACTACTACTGTTATTCCACCATACACACCACAGCTTACCACCTGTTACCACCACTACAGCAACTGCCTCTACCACTAATAACACCACTACACAAATGGAGACACCTACAATCCTACTCTTAAAACAAATAAAACCTTCAACAACCCCCTACCTGAACCACCACCACCACCACCACCACCCTCAACAACCACCACCACCACTCTCAACCGCCACCACCCTCGTCCACCACCACCCTCAACCACCACCACCACCACCCTCAACCACCACCACCCTCAACCACCACCACTCTCACCCACCACCACCCTCAACCACCACCACCCTCACCCACCACCACCCTCACCCACCACCACCCTCATCCACCACCACCACCACACTCAACCACCACCACCACCACACTCAACCAAAACGAGCTTTGCAATACAATGGTGGGGAAGATATCTGAAGAGAGCAAGAGTGGGAGTTACAAGCGGTAGCGGCTGAGGCAAAGATACAGAACCTGGAGGAGGAACTGGAAGTGCTGAAGCACGATATAAAGACGAGGACTAAAAGAAACAAGATGATGGAAATGGAAACATCAGCAGACAGCAAGGGGACTGAAGAAGGGGAAGGAGCTAAGAAGTCTCTTGCAGAAGTAATATCAGGTCACCTGGGAGTCCAGGATATGATAAGGGAAACAACAAACAAGATGCTTAAATCAGATCCAGAAATGGTAAGAAGAGAGGGAGAGATCAATAATTATTCATAGGATTCAGGAAGCTGAAGGGACAATATTTGATAGAAAAAAAACATTAGGATAAAACAAAAATTGAGAGCATCATAGCAGGAAAGAATGACATGTCCCAGGTAACAAATTTTCACAGACTTGGGGACATTTGAGGGGGAAAAAAATGTCGCCCAGTCAAATTGGCATTCAAAGAAAAAGGGATATGGAACAGACTACTACAATAAGAAGCCACAGTTAAGGACTCCCGAGAATATCAGCGACTGTACTGCGACTGCAACAGGACAAAAAAGAATAGGAACAACCAAGAGTGAGAGTAAGAAGATACCAGTGGAAGGAAAGAGAGACAGGGCTGGCATCGACAGACAGGAAAGCTCAGCCTCAGAGGAACACCAAACACAAATGCTCACAGAACCCCTCTCAACCCCTACAACCTCATACCAACCAAACACAATAACCAGAAACAAACCACACTCCACAGCTCCCCCTCCCCCAGCACTAATACCACCATAATTTCCCGCACTGTCTTCCACACCCCAGTCCACACCAACTCTTTCCTTCTTCCAAAATTCAGTACTGAAAAAGTTGAAGATATGGCACACCGTAACAAGTAAGATCTCTCCAAATGGATATCAGATCCTGAGGAAAGACAGAGGGGACAGAAGGAGAGGAGCAGTTACACTGTTCATTAAAACCAGTGGAGTTTTGAGGAAATGAGAGGACTGGATAGAGGGGAAGCAAATGACTTCTTAGTAGGAACACTTCAAACCGGTGGTCCAAAAGTGTTGATAGCAGTGATGAACAACCCACCACCGAACAGCAAGAGACCAAGACAAGAGTACGATGAGAGCAATAGAGCAACAGTGCATACACTAGCTGAGGTGGCCAGAAGGACCCACATGGGGGATTTCAATAACAAGAATGACTGGGAAACCCTACAGCCACATAAGGAACAAGAAACGTGGAGAGATAAGATGCTGGAGACAGTATTGGAAAACTTCATGCACCAACATGTTAGGGATACAACCAGTTCAAACATAGGTAATATCACACATAAAAAGCCACTTGGTGCTAATGACCACGTGGTCCAGAGTTTCAAATACCTTGTAGAGTTAACAGTGGAAAATGGAATCAGCACGAGAAGAATGAGAGAAGTCAAACTTCAAAAAAGGGAACTACACCGGTATGAGGCGATTCCTGCATGAGGTGCAGGGGAAAAGAGAACTAAAGATAAACATAGTAAGTGAAATGATGGAACAAGTAACCACAAAGTAGAGGGAGGCATACCAAGGGGGTAACATAAAAAATGAAAAGACGAGAGTGAGTCCAAGGTTTACCTGGAGGTGTTAAGAGGTCAAAGCCAAGCGTGTTAGGGCATAGAAAAAGTATAGAAGGCAAAAGACTCAAGAAAACAAGGAGTTGAGCAGAAGAACCAGAAATGAATATGCATGAATGAGGAGAGAGGCCCAGCAACAATATGAGAATGACATAGCATCGAAAGCCAAATCTGACCCAAAGTTGTTATACACTCACATCAGGAGAAAAATAAGAGTCAAGGACCAGGTAATCAGGTTGAGGAAGGAAGGACGGGAGCTCACAAAGAGTGACCAGGAAGTACACAAGATTTAGAGGAAGTATTCACAGTGGAGACAGAAAAGCTTCCAGCAGTCCGAGGCAGTAGGATGCGCCAGCAAGTGCTGGATACACTTCACATAACCAAGGAGGAGTTGAACAACTGCTAGGTGAACTAGATACCTCGAAGGTCGTGGGCCCAGATAGCAGATCTCCATGGGATTGGAGAGAGGGAGCAGAGGAAATGTGTGTGCCACTAGCAGCAATCTTGAGGAGTGGAAGACAGCAAATGTAGTTCCAATTTTTAAGAAAGGAGACAGACAGGCAGTATTAGACTTCAGACCAGTGTCACTTACATGTATAGTATGTAAAGTTCTGGAGAAGGTTATCAGGAGAAAAGTGATATAAAGGATCTGGCTCATTGATGACAATCAGCACGGCTTCAGAGATGGGAAATCCTGTGTCACAAATCTACATAGTTCTACGACAAGGTAAGAGAAGTAAGACAGGAGAGAGAGAGCGAAAGATAGGTAGATTACATTTTTTTGGACTTTAAGAAGGCTTTTGACACATTACCACACTAAACACTGATTAAAAAATTAGAGGAGCAGACAGGAATAGAAGGGAACGTACTGCAATGGATCAAGGAATACCTGACAGGCAGGAAACATTAAGTGTTGGTACGTGATGAAGTGTCAGAGTGGGCATATATGTCGAGTGGGGTTTCACAAGGGTCAGTCCTAGGTCTGGTGCTGTTTATTGTATATGTGAATGATATGATGGAAGGAGTAGATTCAGAGGTGTTCCTGTTCGCTGATGTGCAGCTAATGAGGAGAATATAAATGAACGAATATCAGGTAAGGTTACAAGGGGATCTGGATAAACTGTAAGCCTAGCTCGACAAATGGCTCTTGGAATTTAACCCCAGTAAGTGCAATGCCATGAAGATTGGGAAAGGACAAAGAAGACCACAGACGGAGTACAGACTAGGGAATGAAATGCTGCAAACTTCACTTAAGAAAAAGGATCTTGGGGTAATCATTATACAGAGCACGTCCCATAACGCGCACATCAATCAAATAACCGCTACAATATATGGGTGCTTGGCAAACTTAAGAAGAGCATTTCGACATCTAAGTAAGGAGTCATTCACAACACTGTTCACCAGTATGGAACCCACACCTTGTCAAACACGTCAAGAAATTGGAGAAAGTGCAAAGGTTTGCAACAAGACTAGTCCCGGAACTAAAGAGCTTGTCTTATAAGGAGAGGTTAAGGGAACTCAACCTGATGACACTAGAGGATAGGAGGGGTGGGGGAGAGACATTATAACGACGTATAAAATACTGAGAGGAACTGAAAAGGTGGACATGACTTGAATGTATCAGAGATGGGACACAGGAACAAGGGACCACATCTGGAAGTCGAAAATCCAGATAATTCATAGGGATGTTAGGAAGTATTTCTTTAGCCTTAGAGTTATCAGGAAGTGGAATAATCTAGAGAGGGAAGTAGTGGAGGCAGGATACATACATAGCCTTAAGAAGAGTTATGATAAGGCTCTAGGAGCGGGGAGAGAGTGACCTAGTAGCGGCTAGCAAAGAGACGGGGCCAGGAGCTTTGACTCGACCCCTGCAACCATATATAGGTGAGTACACACACACACACACGCTGCTAAGACCCTGGAAAGCCCAGAAAGGCTTAAGAATGCTCACGCTGAGGCTATTTCGTGCGGCTTAGATTGGCCCTGGGTGATAGTCATCACTACGAATGTCCTGATTACCAGCAGGCAGATGATGGGCGTGCTGGCAGCAACAATCATCACCCTGTTTACACCACACTAGCACTACACCACACCATCACAAAACCACACCATCACCACTCCATCACCATCACCACTCCATCACAACACCACACCATCCCAACACCACATCATCACTGCACTATACCATCACTACACCACGCCATCATCCCTCCATCACAACACCACACCATCCCAACACCACACCATCCCAATACCACACCATCACGACACACCAAACCATCACACCATTCCTTCACAACACCTTCGATATATCTTTGATGAGTTTAGAGAGTCTTTCTACTCCCTTAGCCCGACCATGGGCCAGGCTTGTCCGGTGCTAGCCTGGTCAACCAGGCTTTTGCTGCTGCTGGTCCGTCGCCCACATCTATCATAGCCTGGTTCATCTGGCACCTGGTGAATATACTTGTCCAGTTTCCTCTTGAAGACTTCTACATTTGTCCCAGCATTGTTCCTGATATCTTCTGGTAAGATGTTGAATTATCTCGGGCCACGGATGTTGATACAGTGTTCCCTTATTGTACTCACTGCTTCCCTGCTTTTCACTGGGTTTATTTTGCACTTTCATATCTCTCGCTCTAGTATATTGTTATGGTCGTGTAGAGATTTGGGAAAAGACCCTCGATGCTTTCCAGTTATATATTATCATGTATCTCTTTCCCTCCTCCTGGTGAAAAGTGTCACCATAGGCATTATTTCCTTGTTTTAAAGGTTCTCATCACTGGGAAAGAAACTTGGCTTGTGAACCAGACTGCCCAGCTTTTGAGGCATTTGTGGCTGAGTGGATAAGAGCTCTGCCTGGGAATCTTGCCCGTCTCTCAGTAGCAGTATCGAGTCCTGCTGTCTGTGATCTTTCTGTGTATATATATATATATATATATATATATATATATATATATATATATATATATATATATATATATATTGTCTTGAAATAAAGTTTATACACAATGAAAAGAGGGGTGGTAGGGTAAGTGGTATATGTATATATATATATATATATATATATATATATATATATATATATATATATATATATATATATATATATATATATATATAATATATATATATATATATATATATATATATATATATATATATATATATATTATTTCTATTGAAAATTATAAGTAAAAAATGTTGATAGACCCATTATTACAAGCAGGCACTGGACAGGCACCTCAAGTCGGTACCTGATCAGCCGGGCTGTGGTTCGTTCGTTGGACTGCGTGCGGCCAGCAGTAACAGCCTGGTTGATCAGGCTCTGGTCCAACAGGAGGCCTGGTCACAGACCGGGCCGCGGGTGCGTTGACCCCTGGAATTCTCTCCAGGTATACTCCAGGTAGACACAGGTGTAGTGTAGGGGCCTGCACACCTGGTTGTAGCTAGCACGATAATCAAAGTAGAAACGAGGAAAGAGCAAAAGACAGCAGAGAGTAAATACATATATATTTCCTTCAAACAACAAGCAATAATATTTACAGTATATATAGATAATATGTACAGAAAACAAAAAAAATGCAAGGAAGAGACACATGTCTTCGACCAGATTCGGAAGTATGTCTGCCAAAGTTGATTCACGAGTGTACCACATCGCTTCACAACTTTGGCGGTTTTCTTTGGGATTGACTAGTTGAACCAAGGTACTAGCATAACGAGAGAGGACCCCTACTCATTATACCCTTAGCAGCTGGTTCGCTGATCAGGAGGGCTAGCCTACATGGGTGTCTGTAACATTCTCTTAGCATGCCACACCCATCTCTAACTTCGTTCTATCTGTTGTTGATCTCTAGCTGCCAGCACTGGAGTGAGGCAGCAGGTGATGACCTCACATGTTGCTCACTTGTTGACTATGTGTTGATGATAATGAGGTCGCAATTGCCTAACTGTGCTCGGTTGTACTCAGCTACCTGTACTCATTATTGTACTATCAGCTACTTGTACTCAATTTTTTTACTACTCAGCTACCTGTATTCATTGTACTACTCACCTACCTGTACTTATTATTGTATTATTCGCCAACCTGTACTTATTATTGTATTCAGCTGTACTCCACTACTGATATACATGTGAGTACAAATATGAAACGCGTCTGTCAGGCTCTCAGCAGATGGAGGATCGAGCCTCCATCACGTTTGGCGCTGAATGACCCACATGGGTGTAGCGCTTAAAATGAATTATTAAAAAAAATGTACTTTATTATTATAGCAAGGAATATTCTACAATTGTACTCACCTAGCAGTACTCGATTATTTGTTCTACTCCACTGTACTCACCTGGCTGCTGTCATGATCAGTCAGACTGTCATGACAGCAGGAAATTTGTACACCTTTCTCCCAGATCTGGACAGGAATAAATGCTAAATTTAATTTGAAATACATTCTATCTTCTGGATTTATGAAAATATTCCTAAATATTTGCAAAAATTGCAATGCATACATTTTTTTCAACTTTATTTTATTAGGATTCGTAAAATATGTCCGGCATTTATATATTATAAATTTGTATATTAGTGAGTCTTCCTTGATCCAGAAGTGGAAATGAGGTTGATAATGCGGTCATCTTCGCTGAAAGTGAGGAGATGAGTGAGGGCGAGGGGGGGGAGGAAGATGACTATGATAATGAGAAGAGTAATGTAACAGTTCTTGACAGCTGAATGATAATGATGATGTGTGATGATGACCACCACCACTACTATCACCACCACCACCACCACCAGCATCACCACCACCACTACCATCACCATCACCACTACCATCACCACCACCAATATCACCACCATCACCAACACCACCATCATCAACACCACTACCAATACCACCATCACCACCCCCACCGCCACCACCGACACAACCACTACTATTACTATCTTTATTAGTATTATCTCCACCACACACTACGAAAGCTACTACCAACGTCATCATCTCCAACCTTACCACCACTACAACACACTATCACCAACACTGCTGCTACCACCACTACACACCCCGACATTACACTACCACTACGACCACCAACACCCGCTGCTCTTCACGGCTTTGCTCTCTGGTCACGTAGAAACAATATCGCTTAGGATTTGTGGAAATATAAGCCTACACACTGCTGCGTGTGTGGGTGTCAACACCAGAACCTTAACCATTTAAATATGTTCAATGTCAGAGTTTTAACTTGTGTCTCTGGAGAATAGAACGATCAGTGGGTGCCGGAGACTGGTGACTGTTAGTGGCTGTTGATAGAATGTGTGTTTATGTTTGTGAGTGTATGCATGTGTGTTTATGTTTGTGAGTGTGTTTATGTTTGTGAGTGTGTTTATGTTTGTGAGTGTATGCATGTTTGTGTGTATCTGTTTGATTGTATATTTGTGAGTGTGCGCATGTTTGTGGGTGTTTATGTTTGTGAGTGTGTATGTTTGTGAGTGTATGCATGTTTGTGAGTGTATGTTTGTGCTTGTATGTGTATGCATATTTGTGCTTGCATGTGTATGCATTTTTGTGTATGTTTGTGCTTGTTTGTGTATGCATTTTTTTGTGTGTATGTGTGTCTTCCTGGCTTCAGGAGTCTTATCGTACCTCTTCGTAAAGCTACGTATGGATCATGCCTGTGCCACTTCACTCTTCAGATTGTTCCACTTCCTGGCAACTCTAAGGCTGAAAAATTGCTTCATAACATTCCTTGGCTCATCAGAATTTTCAGCTACCAGCTGAGCCTTCTTGTTTCTGAAACTTTCTGACCCTGTTCACCTTCTCAGTTACTCTCAATATTTTGCACATTATTATCATATCCCCCTAATCCTCCTGTCTTCCAGTGTGATCGGGTTGAGTTCCCTTAACCTCTTCCTATAGGACATACCCCTTAGCTCCGGGACTAGTCTTGTTGCATGTCTCTGCACTTTCTCCACTCTACTGATGTTCTTGAGTAGGTGTGGGTTCCATACTGGTGCTGCATACTCCAATATGGGCCTGACGGTATTCAGTGTTGTGAATGTCTTCTAACTTAGATGTCGAAAAGCTATTCTAAGATTTACCAGATGCGCATTTACTGCAACAGTTATTTGGTTGATGTGCATCTCAGATGATATCATCAGTATGATACTTACCTCAAGGTGAATGAGGTTTGCAGCCTTTGCGTCCCTCTAGCATGTACTCCGTTTGCGGTCTTCTTTGACCTTCTCCATTCTTCATAACTTTGCACGTGATGGGGTTAAACTCCATGAGCTATTTGTCAGACCACACCCGCAGACTGACAAGGGGTACCTCTGACTATCCCTTCCGTCATGTTATTGACGTAAACAAGAAATAGCATCGGCCCTAGGACCGATCCTCGTGGAACCCCACTAGTCATATACACCCATTCCGTCACCTCCTCACATACCATCGCTAGTTACTTCCTTCCTGTCAGGTATGCCTTGATCCATTGTAGTTCTTTCCCTGTTATTCCTACCTGCTCTTCTAGTTTTTGTACCAGTCTCTTGTGCGCTAATGTGTCAAAAGTCTTCTTACAGCCCAAGAAAATTCAACTTCTTCACCCTTCTCCTACTGGTGTCACCTTGTCGTAGAACTCCTGTAGGTTTGTGGCACAGGATTTTCATTCCCTCAAGCCGTGCTAGTTATGTATGAACCCACACCTTTCTAGGTATTGCACCATGTCAGTGAAACTGGTTTCTAATTTAACGCTGCCGGTTTGTCCCCTTTATTAAAAACTGGGGTTACATTTACTGTCTTCCACACCTCTGGCAGTTGCCTTGTCGATAGACTTGTTGAAGATTGTTGCTGGCGTCACACACAGTGCCTCAACTCCCTCTCTCAGAATCCACGAAGAGATATTACCTGGTCCCACCGCCTTCCAGGTATCTGGCTCATATAGCAGCTTCTTCACCTTCATCCCTGGTTGTGTTTATTGTCTCCAGTACCCGCTGATGCACTCTTCCTCCTCTTCAGTGCGCTGGCAGCCTTCCTGACTCCTGAGAATGCCTCCCTAAACCTCATACTTACCTCTTCACAGCTTCCTGGGCTATCGTTGTGAGCTCCTGCCTTCCTTCATTAATCAGTTAAGCCATAAGGCTCATTTTGGCGTTTTCTGTAACTTAATATTACTCTTATTAAACTCCATATACATTTATTCTTTATATTTCCCCGTACTTGAAGCTTGAGATGTGAAAGATTTAAGAATGTATATTTATAAGCATGTTATAGTAATACTAAATTCTGTATTGGGGAGAAATACTAAATTTTGTGTTGGGGAGAAATACTAAATTTTGTGTTGGGGAGAAATACTAAATTTTGTGTTGGGGAGAAATACTAAATTCTGTGTTGGGGAGAAATACTAAATTCTGTGTTGGGGAGAAATACTAAATTCTGTATTTGGGAGAAATACTAAATTCTGTACTAGGAAGAAGGGATGAATGCATACAGGGTCATGCTGATACATCATAGGAACGATTCCTCTCTATCTCTGCTTTTTTTTGTGTTATTTTTCCTCTCTATTCGTGTATTCTCTGATGTCGTTTGATGTAGTCATGCATCATAATACTTCAGCTCTTTCCAGCCTTCATAGATGTCTCTCTCTCGTGACGTCGCTCAGTATTCTCCAGCCAGGGTTGCAATTCGTGAAATTATTATCGTATATGTACGATTATTTTGCCTTTGGTACCATATACGTACCTTTAGCTATTATCGTACGGTTTGTAGGATAATACGGGTTTCAGATCATGGAAATGTTATTTTTACATAAATACGGTTTTAGGCATAAGTGAAATCCAGTTGCGTGAAAACAAAATTCATATTGGTATATAAAACTGAAAGTGTGTCGGTAATTGCACATAATATAACGATAAATACAAATGCGTGACTTGCTTCCCACATGTTCCAAATTAAAAAAAATCACAATTCTATTAAATACAGGTATGATATCTGTCAGACTTGCTGCTGACTTGTTCCAAAGTATATTACTGAACAAGCTACGCTAATGCGTCAGCATTTCCACGACTTTGTATTTAAATCCTTAAAACGTAACGTTTATATTTATTTAATAATAAATTTCAGTTATAATAAGTAAAATAATTACGAATGAAAACAGACTGCTTTGTGAAATTGACTCCTATCAGTAATTTACCTCAATGGAGGATACCCGTGTGGTGAATTACTCTGACATGATGCAAACGATCTATGCCCTTGAACTATATTGGTCAACTCTTAGAATCAATAATTCTTGACCAATCAACGTGCTATTTTGAAGGTTCTTCGGCTTCCTCACTTAAATTATCAACTTGGGTTGACAGTGAGAATGTCCCTCCAGCAACACCAATAAAGAAAAAGGTGGGTTTTGTGATGTTCTCTGCATATAACAAAAAGGTAGACTTTTGTGAAGTAAATGTTGAAAAACATAGGCTTTGTGATGTAAGTCTACAAGTACTGGTATAAAACCTAGGCTTGGTTTTTACTGATATTGCATTCACATTAAATGGCATGTATGGAAATTAGCTTTTAATTTTAATTATTTAAAAGAGTTCTAGTGCAAATGGCTATTAGAAATCGTAATTTAGAGTAGTTTACCTTATACTTTACAAGGGAAATCACACATCCATAGGACATACTCACTGTACTCCGTCATGGGTGTATACAGTGGTTTAAGTACTTTAAGTATTTAATTTCTTGCATTTTCAAGTGCTAAGGCTCATTTTTTATTAATTATTTACGCATCCTTAGATGTGACGTAATAAATTTATATTAGTATTCATTAATGCATATTGTTAAAATGCTCCTTTAATTTGACTTCTTTATTAATAAGCTAAAGATTATAGAATTTTATGACGTTTGTTGCTAAGTTATCTTAAGAAATAAAGGACTTGTAAATACTTTAATTTTGCTTACAGTTGTATTCCTGAGTTTTACACGCCCTACCTTCCTTTTTAAATATTTACATAAATAAAATGCCTTCTACTGTGAGGCCAAGAAGGAAGAATGGATAATTGTAATACGTGTGTTTTTGCGTGTACTCACCAATATGTGCTTACTAATATGTTGCTACTCGGGTCGAGTTACAGTTCCTGGCCCCGCCTCTTCACTAGTGCGTCACGTAACAAACTCATAAAAAGAACAGGATTATCTCGTCTAGGGGTCATATACACAGGGTTCACTTATTGAGGAAAAGGAATCTTTATAGTTTCTGCTTTTATTAACTGCATTAATAATCACTTAAGGTTTCTATTATGAATTAAATAATTTAGTCTTTAAAACAGAACTTCTCATATCGTAATCACTATGAACAAAACATATATCATTAGCCTTATCATTACATCACTGTAATACGTCAAATATTTACAAACAGCTCCAACACCAAAACCTAGTGCAGAACTGGCCTACAAACAGTCAAGCTGGGACGGCCCCATCAATGAAAAGATACTTGCCAACATGCTTAGGGCTGTAACATCAGACAGGGAGACTGCCCGTCTCCTAGCTGTGAGTGCACATCACTCTGGGGACTTCCTCCAAACAGTTCCCATTTCGGCCATGGGAACACGCTTGATTGCAGTGGCTCTGCGCCTTGCTGCCCCAATTCACACGGAATATACGTGTATTTGCGGCGATGCGCAAGCCGACCAATATGGTCTACATGGTCTTAACTGTTCCAAAACCAAGGGCTGGCATGCAAGACACAATGAAGTCAACGACATCATAAAGACAACCCTTGCTACAGCTGGATGCCCAGCCGAGAGAGAGCCCTGATCACTAGCAGCCAACAATGACCACAACCCAGCAAACCGCCCCGACGGGATCACCATCTATCCTTGGAAGAAAGGCAAGCTCTTAGCATAGGACTATACCTGTGTGTTGACACTGGCTGACACCTATATCCATCACAGTGTCGGGCGACAGGGAGGACCTGCTGACCACAGGGAGGAGTACAAGATCGGCAAGTACAGGGACATAAGCCAACAATATCAATTTGTCCCAGTGGGATCAGAGACCTTGGGATCATGGGGAAAAAATGCAACACGTTTCCTTAAAGAACTGGGTTCCAGAATCATCGACACCACCAGGGACCCAGGGGCAGCCACTTTCATGTTACAGCGCCTCAGCGTGGCCATCCAGAGGGGAAATGCATGCTGCGTACTGGGCTCACGTCCGGCTTCGGAGGAGCTGGAAGAGATTCATAATCTTTGATATATAGTAATAATGTATTCATGTTCATGTTTGTGTTTTCTGTCAATGTATTATGTCTATTAATAAAGCACTGATTCAATATATATAGGGAGTGGTAGGAGAAGAAAATATTCAAACAGCTCCGGGGAGAACCTCGAGTTTTCCCTGAGGTACGTTTATTGTCTTCTGTGAGGATGAGGGTCCCCAGCAAGTTCTAGAGGTGGTACCTCCTATATATATATATATATATATATATATATATATATATATATATATATATATATATATATATATATATATATATATATATATATGTGTGTGTGTGTGTGTGTGTGTATATATATGTGTGTGTGTACAGACAGGCGCCACTCATGCAAATAACAGAGTTCTTCCTCGGGGACCATTCTACAATAATCCCTTTTCTAGATCAGAGTATATAAACGGCGTAACACTTAGACTCGTTCACTTATTCTTATTTTCCTCAAGAGTTTCTCAATCGCCTTCTCAGACCGAGATATACCCTATTAAAAGGCTTCCAAAATTCCTGGAACTTCTTGGGAACTTTAGCGTGACTTAAAGCCAGATTCTCCACCAGACCTTCCTGGACCTGTGGAAGGTGTGAACTACTCCAGGTATTAACACCAGACGTCAGCTCGGACTGATCTGCGGTTGAGTAACTAATTGTCCCCTACCTACTTACAAAGCTAAATATCTTTACGGCCAGATAATATTATAAAGCCGAGTAAATTCATTTTAGCTATTAAAGAAGATACTCCATATAATATTAAGTGAAAAAAAAAAAAAATCACAAGTATAAATATCTCGTTTCATTCTTAAAATGAGCAAAGGGCGTACCAGAGCGTTACAGTACCTCTTCTTAAAGATGTCTATGCATCCTACCTGTACCATCTTTCTGTTACTTCTTGAATAATCTGAAGAAACTGCAGAAATATTTCCTAACATTTCTGGAACTCTTTTGTATTTGTGTTCGTTTCCCTCCTCTCGAACAACCTGTCCCTGTCCACCGTATCAGTTCCTCTCAGTTCAAAGTACCTTGTTATCTTATTGCCCCTAGTCTAACTTTCTCGTCATCAAGCTTAGCTATTAATCTCTCCTCATAAGACATGCATTCTCCTTAGCTCCGGGACTAGTCTCGTGCGCGCGCTCGCGTGCGATTTTACCTAATTGCGTTCACTCAGCTACAGGTGCGTCCTCACGGCTTCCTGCTTGAGCCAGTCCCACGTATTCTTAAAAGTATGTATGTATGTATTACCCCTTACCACGCCACTCTCTAGGACGCTCCCCTTACTGACCACTCTGAAGCTAAAGACTCATCTGTGACTCATCAGTGTTTTTAAGCGCCCCAATTAACATAATCATTATTTTTAAAGGGGTGAACCGGTAAGCCAGCGGAAGGTCTTGGTCCGATGACCAAAAGCTCCAGCGGCGGGTCATCATATTACTAAGTCCCGCGTCAGGAAACACTTGTCCTGTTATCTAACAAGTCTTACCTAACCTAATGGAAGTAACTATCCTAGGCAATTTACATATCTTACTATGTATTATTATTGTAAGTCTTCTAAATTTGTGTAAGTGTACTTATGTGTACCTGTACCTAAATAAACTTACTCATACATAATTTTCTTCGGCAGGATACAGACGTATATAACAATGGAAGCAGCAGAAGTAATCTTGTTATGGTCATTTTCTGGGCATTAATACGAGGTTGTGTGTCCTTCAGGCTGACGGTTGTGGAAGATGTCTGAACCAAGTGTGTTGCTGTGTCACACATGTACCATTATATTAATGGTATTAAAATACCGACAAGCTGAGGAATAAGACATGTGCAACACATCGATATCTTCATTGCAGAAAAGTTTCGCCTGCACAGCAGACTTTTTCAGCAGAATAGAGAAGCCATTTTTTAAATTGGAGACAGTGGATATAGTGGAGAAGTTACCCTGAGGAGTTCCGTCTCTCAGCTTTGATGAAGCCATTTAAAAGAGTCCAGTCCCTGAGCCTTGAAGAAGCCATTTAAAGGAGTCCAGTCCCTGAGCCTTGAAGAAGCCATTTAAAGGAGTCCAGTCCCTGAGCCTTGAAGAAGCCATTTAAAGGAGTCCAGTCCCTGAGCCTTGAAGAAGCCATTAAGGGTCAGTCCTGAGCCTTAAGAAGCTTTAAGAGTCCAGTCCCTGAGCCTTGAAGAAGCCATTTAAAGGAGTCCAGTCCCTGAGCCTTGAAGAAGCCATTTAAAGGAGTCCAGTCCCTGAGCCTTGAAGAAGCCATTTAAAGGAGTCCAGTCCCTCAGATTTACACAAGCCGTGTAGAGGTGTTCATTCCGTCAGCGTCAACAGAGATCAATGTAAATCAGAGGAAGGAGGAAGGTGACTTATATAGTGTAGCTTGAGGTGAGGTGAAGCAGTGAAGACAACCTCTCAAAATAATATTTAGCATAAATGTTGTATGAGAGATCCTCTGTACCCCAGATTTTGTGATGCTGCTGAGTCATACATGTATCATTCCATTCATGTAATATGCTACCATTAATATAATAATGATTAAGATAATGGAAAACACTTGGATAACTTCTTAACGAAAAGTTTACCTGTATAGCAGACTTCTTCACTCTGTGTTACATTGATCTATGAAGCCTGAGGGACTGACCACCTGTAAAGGACGTCTTCGAGGCTGAGGGACTGACCACCTGTAAAGGACGTCTTCGAGGCAGAGGGACTGACCACCTGTAAAGGACGTCTTCGAGGCTGAGGGACTGACCACCTGTAAAGGACGTCTTCGAGGCAGAGGGACTGACCACCTCAAATTTACCTCTCCACTTTATGAACTGTCTCCAGGCCTCTGTGTGTGACTGTAGAAGCCTGTTGTACAGGTGAAACTTTTCGGCACTAAAGATATCCAAATATCGCACAACTATCTCATTCATCATGGTGTGAGTATTGCTTATCCATAATATAATGAACGAAATCATGAATGCAAAGGCAGGTCATAAAACCTTCTCCGGCAGGAAGTGACTTAAGGTCAAGTGTTAGAATCAGGTTTCGTCTAGTATAATGATAGGCTGAAAGTTGGTCATTTGAGTATTTTCCACTTGTATATACAATTACTTAGGAATTATACATACATTATTATCTGGGAAGCTGCATCTGTTATTTAGGGAATAAAAATGTTACAAAAGAGCAAAATAATCTGGTGGGTTACACTCCCATCACAAATTAAATCTAACCTCTCACAAGGTCAGTAGAAAATCTATGCTGTCACTGCTCTCACTAAGGTCATATGACCGGCCTTTGAGTATAAGTTTAATCTTATACAGTATATATCCTTTTGAAATTGCTGAAGGGGGCAAGTAATCATCTCTCCCTCTTCCCTCCTTCTCTCTCTCTATCTCTCTCTGGCTATAATATAGGATGCAAGGCGGCCGCATTTTGCCCCTCGGCAGCACTGGGTGGAGCCAGCGTCCGGCTTGAGATAAACTGCGGCTGGATAAAGCGGCGGCATTGGGAGTTAGGCGAGTGTGTTATCGTCTAATGCGAACTCTGCCGCAGGTTTTTGTTCCTCGCACAAAGGTTCACCGTTTTCTGTTGTTGAAGAAAATGGAGAGAGCATTAATAAGTAAGTGAACAGCGGGAAACGAATGTTGGTAGTTTTCTGTATATGTTGAGAGGGAGAGAGAGAGAAAGAGAGAATGTCTACTTCAATGACCTCCTTCAGCTCATCAAAGAATCACATGCATATGTAGACGACTGTACTCCAAAATTTACTTATCCAAGTGAGGAAGTACCAGCTGCTCTAAGTTACATCAATCACCAGCTTACAGCTAAATTAGCCTGTGGTAAACAGTGGCAGGTAACATTTGCTCCTGAGAAAATATAAATGATGATTGTCTCTAGGCACCATGATGGCATTGCAGGAGCAATGGTAAGAATGAATGGGAGAGTGTTGGTACCCGGGGATTAAGTTGATATCCTTGGGGTGAAACATGACTCCAAACTGACTATAAAGAATCATGTTGTAAATCTTGCAAACAAAGGGGCCACGAAGCTTACAGAAGTTATAAGTATTTCGCATCTTCTCGACAGTAGAGGTTGCAAAATTCTGTAGGAGACACAAGTATGCTCACACTTTGAGAATGCTCCACTTTCTTGGATTGCCTGTCCCCTATCTCATCTGAAACTTTTTGACAGAATAGAGAACAAAGCAAAATGGCTCATTTCTCGCCAAGACCCAGCCTGGACAGATCTGTCATTCCATCAGAGACTTCAATACCGAAGGGATGTGGGTGGCCTTACTGTTATATACAAGGACAACAATGTCAAAGAAGTACACCCGGTTCCACTCCTAGGACAGCGAAAAGTGAGCTTCTACACAACAAGACGGGCAGCAAACAGCAACTACGTCCTTGCTGTACCCTTCTCCAGAACATCACTTCATCTGAGATCATTTAGTCCTAGAATGACTCGAGTCTGGAATATGTTCGTATAGTATAATGACATCAACGAAATAAAGTCAGTTGATCAAATGAAATCACTGGCCCACAGATGGCTCCAGCTTCATCCTGTTCTATATTTGTATGTCTCATAACAATAAAAAGTCTTTAAAATAAGCTGATGTAGGTAACAGCTCTTAGCTTGTAAATAAAGTTAGGAACCCTTAACTTGTGAAACCTTTGTGTAAAAAAAGAGAGACAGACAGAGACAGAGACAAATACAGTATAGGTACCTTAAGTGTATCATCATAGCTACCTCTAAGAGTACCATCACAGATACCTCTAAGAGTACCACATAGATACCTCTAAGAGTACCATCACAGGTATCTCTGAGTACCATCACATAAGCTACATAAGAAGTACCACTATCAGATTATCCTCATGTTTCGAAAACGTTCATATTCTTTATCAGATTTCTGACCTTAGAAATATTTTCCTGTTTTGTGCAGAACCACGTTTGACTGCATTTTATACCCTGTATTTATTCCAAGTTCTTTTATCTTTTCATTTTGAAGCAGCTGGGATTTTTGTCCTTATGAATATGTTGTTTAGAGTGGACCGAATGAGGAATTTTTTTTTGGTGTCTGAAAGTAATGCCTCAGCTGCACGTACTGAAATGGATTTTATGCTTATGTGTTTATTAAATGTTAAATTTTGTACGAAACCGTGATTTTTTTTATTACAATGATTTGAATGATTTAAAATTGTTCTATGTTCATATGGATTTGCTTTTGTTTAGTTACCTATAGGTATATGGAAGTTTGAAAAATTATTATCCAATTATTCCTTATTCTGTAATTATTTTGACCTTTATCTATCACACAATAGCTACATTTATTAAATTCTTTTATACACAACAGTGTATCCCAGTGGTAAGAGTCGCGCCTCTTACCACTGGGGTCCGGGGTTCGAGACCCGGACGACCAAAAAAAAAAAAAAAAAAATTAAATTCTTTTTCAAAAATTTATGTATATCACATATGCATATTATTTACGTCTAGACTACTGGATCTCCATATCAGTAGGCGAAGTGTCATCAGTGTCATCGTGCACATGATATCAACTTACATATAAACAATGCATGTTATCAGCAGCATCAACATAACCAGAGATATTAAATGATTGTTAGTATCCTCGACCAACACAGGAGTGAAGAAGAGTTTCCTGGAACTGTTGCGCCTCGGGTCCTCAGACGTAGAGCACTGTTAAGGGGCACGGAAGTTTCCCCTGTCTTCTAATAACATGTTCATATTTATATTATAATCTACCTTGTTCATAATTATTATCGCATTTGCTTTGTCTGTTTCGTAAGGTGAATTCCAGGATCTTTCCTTAATTCATGAATTAAGGAAAGATCCTGGACTTCACCTTACGAAACAGACAAAGCAAATGCGATAGTAATTATGGTCAAGGTAGATTATAGTGGAAAAATGAACATGTTATTAGAAGACTCTTACGTGCCTCTTAAGACAGCCTACTGCTGTATTATGTTTCCGGGTTTACATCTTCACTTGATTATTTTTATTATTATTATTATTACTGTTTTCAAGTGAGCCTGAAATGTCCATCCATAGGTGGTCGTCGCTGACCATCAATCATTCCCCATCTATTCTCAATTGTATCTAAAACATCAGTTCATAAGCACTGGGTATATTGTATATTTATGTTGTTAAATAACTGAAGACAGATAATCTTTGCCCAATGAGGGATTCATAGATGGGGTAACATCTATCATGAATTTCAGCAGCAATCGTGAATTGAAGGGGAGAATTTGGCAAAACCACTTTCACTCTTAGAGCACGCTTGCAGAAATAGCCTTACAGAACAACAGCTGTTGTAGCACTGACGAGAGTTGCAGGGCAACACCACAGCTGGATGGTTGCCAGAAGTTGGTAGCAAACTCTTCTGAAAAGAGAAGAACACAAACTACACCAATTAAGCCGGAGACTAAGACATACTATGAGATAATCACATAATTTACTCCTGTCCCAGTTAATTTGCACACTGTTGTACCTGTCATGACAGTTGCCACCTACTGACTCATGGTTGTGTGGGAATATGAAGCTGTAGGCGTCATCAATTGCTGCTCTCAGCGCTCTCCTTACAGAGCAGGAGGAAAATCTGCATTGGATTCTGAGAGACACTATGTCTCTTCTCCAATGGAGCACTAAGAATTATTAGAACGGATGACCACGTTTCTTCGCTATTTCTGGAGAACGACCCATCCTCTGCGTTTGTTCTGTAAACGTTTTGGTGAGAGAGAGAGAGAGAGAGAGAGAGAGAGAGAGAGAGAGAGAGAGAGATATTCGCATTTGTTTACGATGCATTCTGGGTATCGTTTTAATTCTCAAATATTTCGATTAGTCATGAAGCATCACGTCACTATATTTTTCTATAGTGATACGTCTTAATAATTAGCTAATAATAACACACAATATGAACGTGAGAAATAAAGTTTTCCAGACAGTAGAAGTAAATTCAAACCAAGACTGCAAAAGAAGATATATCAGGATTCAATCACGTCAGTCGGAGGAAATATAAGTGGAGACAGGAGCTGGAGTTCTTCCCTCTCCCTCCATCTCCCTGTATCCTCAAAAATGTAATTGCTTATCGGTTTTTACTGCTGTCAAACACTGGTAAAATTCGCGAAGTAGTCAACTTGCCAAAAAGAATGAAAAGAATCGATACCGTGACTGGAATAACACTCAGAAAACCCTCACATAGGTGACACTTATGATGACGTTTCAGTCCTAAATGGAACATTAATTATTTAATGGTCCAAGTCGGATCGAAATGTCGTCTTAAGATTCATTCTATGTGCGGTTTATTTGTGTAACATACCAAAAATGAATGACATTCCAAATTGTACTCTTTACAAAGTGGCCGACATTATATACAGAAAAACTGCCAGTCGAAAAATAATCTCTTGTATGATATCACCTACTGAAAGAATTGGGGATTTATTGCATAGTTGCACTGGATATTGAGTGGCTTTTGACAAGGTAAATCACAGTTGTTTCTTGGCAAAAATACGAGCTTAAGACTCACTGGCTCCATTCTATATCTTCTGAGTCAATACATTCTAAGTTAATCTCTTAGGGTAGGTTTTAATGGAGGAAAGTTTACAAGCTACTCATTCATTACCATCTTGCCGGGGGAGAGCAATGCTGAGTTCATTGCCATGACAAGTCTTCTTCAACAGTCTCCGCCAATCCTAGTGACAAAACTAATATTTTCTTATTCATATCATGAGATATCAACAACCTCCAGTCACATGTGCCATGAGCAACTGACAGCGAGTCACATTTGCTTCTGAAAAAAATAAAAATGAATGATGTTCCACTAGGAGGTGAGGCGAGGTGCAGTTGAAGTCTCACCAACCCTGCGATGAAGTCCACATCCTGGGGTAAAATATTATTCTGTTAAACTTGTAAATCAAAGATATATATCGCTCTTCTCAAGAAGAATTTAAGAAAATCTATTTGAAGCACTGTATTACCAGCTCTTTCCATTCCCGTCCCTCTTTACAGACCCAGAAAGATGACAGTGTTTTCAAGATCCTCTTTCTGTTACAGCTGTCTTCTGAAAAGTTAGAAGACAATTGTCACACCAAACGACACCCAACTATCAGCAGTTTTTCTCATTCCACTATTTTAATAATCTCGTTCTTGATGAATGTAATTAATCAGAAACATAATTCTCACACATATACACGTTTCGTGACCGAAGGGGAGCTCTTGCCTACATCTTCAACTTTATACTGTACTCTGAATGCATGATGCCTACCTGGAATTTACCTGGAGAGGGTTTCGGGGGTCACCGCCCCCGCGGTGAGCTGAGGTGTGAGAAGAACTCAGAACATGATCCATCTTAGAACCCTCAAGTGGAAAATAAACTGATGAACTGGCAAAAAGACAATTCTCATCCTACAGCATTCTACAGGGTTCTACAGGGTTCTACAGGATCAGAATTGTAAGAGGTAATAAACCAGCTAAGGGTTAATGTCTCATAACAGTCCATTTCAATCCCAGGCCCTTGCAATAGATAGAACAAATATTTAATTTAACTTAGAGTATTTTACTGGATAAAAGTATTATCCAGAGGGCTGAAGAGGGGGTTGTTGAGGTGGTTCGGATATTTAGAGAGGATGGAGCAAAATAGTATGACTTGTAGGGCGTGTAAATCTGCAGTGAAGGGAAGGCTTGGTAGGGGTAGTTCTAGGAACTGTTGGAGGAAGAAGGATCAAAGGAGGTTCATTATGCGAGAGGCTTGGACATCCAGGAAGCGTGTGTGAGCGTGTTAGATAAGAGTGAGTGGAACCAATTGTATTTTATAGCATGACATGCTGTTGGAGTGTTAGCAAGTTAACATTTATGAAGGGATTCAAAGAAACCGGTTAGCCGGAATCGAGTCCTGGATGGGTGGGGATATTTGTAGTTTTTAACTGTAGTATCGGCGCACCTCTGGTAAGACAGTGATGGAGTGAATGATGGTGAAAGTGTTTCTTCTTTTTCGGGTCACCCTACCTCGATGGGAGACGGTCGGAGTGTTAAAAAAAAATGTAAAGCCATCGAGAACTGTATAGAGTTGAAGACTAATGTAATGGGAGGTCAGCCATATTCAGAAGTCAAAGAAGAGGGAGGGGCGCAAGTCTCACAATTGGAATATTAACTTCACTGCTTAGTTAAGTTATAGTTCATTTGCACTCACACTAAGTGTAGTAGTAACGTAATATTGCCAAGCAGGAATCATTATACGTTTTTCTTGAATAGAAAATGAAATGTGGAATGGTTTGCTGAAGAAGATATTGCCACAGGTCAGTGATCAATGCGCCTCGGCTCAGTGAATATCTGCTCTCTGCTGTGTAAGTTATGTTGACTGCACTCATATGCATTAGCAAGACTTGAAGAATGAGGTAGTGGTCAGAATGTGGAACTGATAACAAAGGAGTAAACATTCTTCCCTCTGAGACGTTCTCAAAGACCGAGCGGCTCACAGAACATTCTACAGTGATTGAACATGAAGCTAGTTTCTTGTCTCTCAGGTGACGCAGACAGGTGACGCAGACAGGTGACGCAGACAGGTGACGCAGACAGGTGACGCAGACAGTGACGCAGACACGTGACGCAGACACGTGACGCAGACACGTGACGCAGACACGTGACGCAGACAGGTGACTCGGGAAAAGAAGAGGTGAGTAGGTTCTCTCGGCCTATCCAAGGATATGACTATTTGACAATCACCTGAACTTCAGGTAATGGCAAGGTACCTCTCGCCAAATCCGTGGATGAAGCCACTAATTTTTCACTGTGGCTAAAGTGGCGTGAGAAGACTCTCTCCGCCCATCCCCAGACGTGAATACTTCCCAATCACCTTATGCTGGGCATTTCCCGCAAATTAGGTCAGTTTTGTCCCAGGATGCGACCCACACCAGTCGACTAACTCCCAGGTACCAATATTACTGATGGATGAACATAGACAACCGGTGTAAAGAAACACGCCCAATGTTTCTACCCTCGCTGGAAATCGAACCCAGACACTCACCGTGTGAAGTGAATATACAATAAAAACAGTAAAAGACGTTGGAATATATTTTAAGAATACTGACTGCTACTAAAGATTATATTAAGGGCCACCCAAAAACTGTTTTCCGGCACCTTCTTTGAGAGAGCAAGCAATGGAACAAAAATGGCTGCTTTCTAATGTTCATGAGAAGACTGTGATGCATCAGTCTTTAGCATATATCACGTCAAAGCAAGAGAAAAACTGACCATTACTAACCATGGTGTGGTCAAAGAATTAAAAATAAAGTTTTCTTCCTTGACTCACGAAATCGTAATGACATGATTGCAAACAAACCATACCACGGGTGGGGTTCGAACCCGCGTAAGCCCAGTGGCTTACGCGACGGTCTGGAGTTTTGAGACTCTGTGACCGCGGGTTCGAACCCCACCCGTGGTATGTTTTTTTGTTCTTCCTTAATTAAATTTTAATTTAATTGGTGGGTCGCGTTAAGCGCTGTTGACTTGTATTACTGTTCAGGTGTCTGTAATTCAACAGTGCACCAATGCATAACAGGCTATAAAATAATCCGATAACTGTAAGTTTTTTAAGGAATAGTGTAGATACGTACGTATTGGTAGCAATGTTAACACAGGATCAGACCGTTGTAATAGTAGCTGCAGGTTTATACAACTTAGGTTTGACATTCCTACGGTTCTGTTATAACCCCATACAGGTTATAGAGCATAGTATACAATCCTGCCTTCAGGGTGAGTAAGAATGAGCCGGGAAAGTGAAGGGCAGGGAGAGAACTTCTTTCAGTTCTCTAATGTTCTAACAAGAACACAGAGTCTAGTCCAGACTGTCTTCAACCAGCCCACGTAACCACAAACAACATTGCACTGAAGGATAGACAGTCATAAGGGAGGCTGATGACTGCCTATCCCAGCTCCTCTCTTTTCTTCCTTCTCTCTCTCTCTCTCTCTCTCTCTATCTCTCTCTCTCTCTCTCTCTCTCTCTCTCTCTCTCTCTCTCTCTCTCTCTCTCTCTCTCTCAGTCTCTGCCCCTAACACACTTTTCACTTGCAAAAACAGGCCTGCATTTATGAAACTAAATTTGCAAGTAATACAAAGTCATATCCGTGAGCTGCACTTTACGAGAAGCATTTTTACTTTCAGATTCCCGTGTCAGGATGTTTCTTGCTCGTGGCAAATTATGCTCAGAGGCGTATGTCTATCACTGCTACTATCACGGTCTATGTTACTACCACGGTCTATGTTACTATCACTGTCTATGTTACTACCACGGTCTATGTTACTATCACTGTCTATGTTACTACCACGGTCTATGTTACTATCACTGTCTTTGTTACTACCACGGTCTATGTTACTACCACGGTCTATGTTACTACCACGGTCTATGTTACTACCACGGTCTATGTTACTACCACGGTCTATGTTACTATCACTGTCTATGTTACTATCACTGTCTATGTTACTACCACGGTCTATGTTACTATCACTGTCTTTGTTACTACCACGGTCTATGTTACTACCACGGTCTATGTTACTACCACGGTCTATGTTACTACCACGGTCTATGTTACTATCACTGTCTATGTTACTACCACGGTCTATGTTACTATCACTGTCTTTGTTACTACCACGGTCTATGTTACTACCACGGTCTATGTTACTACCACGGTCTATGTTACTACCACGGTCTATGTTACTACCACGGTCTATGTTACTACCACGGTCTATGTTACTACCACGGTCTATGTTACTACAACGGTCTATGTTACTACCACGGTTTATGTTACTACCACGGTCTATGTTACTATCACTGTCTATGTTACTTCCACGGTCTATGTTACTACCACGGTCTATGTTACTACCACGGTCTATGTTACTACCACGGTCTAAGTTACTACCACGGTCTATGTTACTACCACGGTCTATGTTACTACCACGGTCTATGTTACTACCACGGTCTATGTTACTACCACGGTCTATGTTACTACCACGGTCTATGTTACTACCACGGTTTATGTTACTACCACGGTCTATGTTACTACCACAGTTTATGTTACTACCACGGTCTATGTTACTATCACTGTCTATGTTACTACTACGATCTATGTTACTATCACTGTATATGTTACTACCACGGTCTATGTTACTACCACGGTCTATGTTACTATCACTGTCTATGTTACTACCACGGTCTATGTTACTACCATGGTCTATGTTACTATCACTGTCTATGTTACTACTACGATCTATGTTACTATCACTGTCTATGTTACTACCACAGTTTATGTTACTACCACGGTCTATCTTACTATCACTGTCTATGTTACTACCACGGTCTATGTTACTACCACGGTCTATGTTACAACCACGGTCTATGTTACTACCACGGTCTATGTTACTACAATGGTCTATGTTACTACCACGGTCTATGTTACTACCACGGTCTATGTTACTACCACGGTCTATGTTACTACCACGGTCTATGTTACTACCACGGTCTATGTTACTACCACGGTCTATGTTACAACCACGGTCTATGTTACTACCACGGTCTATGTTACTACAATGGTCTATGTTACTACCACGGTCTATGTTACTACCACGGTCTATGTTACTACCACGGTCTATGTTACTACCACGGTCTATGTTACTACCACGGTCTATGTTACTACCACGGTCTATGTTACTACCACGGTCTATGTTACTACCACGGTCTATGTTACTATCACTGTCTATGTTACTACCACATTCTATGTTACTACCACGGTCTATGTTACTACCACGGTCTATGTTACTACCACGGTCTATGTTACTACCACGGTCTATGTTACTACCACGGTCTATGTTACTACCACGGTCTATGTTACTACCACGGTCTATGTTACAACCACGGTCTGTGTTACAACCACGGTCTATGTTACTACCACGGTCTATGTTACTACCACGGTCTATGTTACTACCACGGTCTGTGTTACAACCACGGTCTGTGTTACAACCACGGTCTGTGTTACAACCACGGTCTGTGTTACAACCACGGTCTGTTACAACCACGGTCTGTGTTACTACCACGGTCTATGTTACTACCACGGTCTGTTATTATCAGGATGTTTGTTATTATAATGGTGATTGTTAATATCATGGTTCTTATTATCATGGTTCTTATTATCATGGTTCTTATTATCATGGTTCTTATTATCATGGTTCTTATTATCATGGTTCTTATTATCATGGTTCTTATTATCATGGTTCTTATTATCATGGTTCTTATTATCATGGTTCTTATTATCATGGTTCTTATTATCATGGTTCTTATTATCATGGTTCTTATTATCATGGTTCTTATTATGATGACGTTTGTTATCATGGTTTTTTTTATCATGGTATTTGTTTCCATCAAAGTGTTTGTTTATATCATGGTGTTTGCTATTATCATTGTTCTTATTACGGTGTTTGTAACAGCTACTGTTATTATTACGGTGTTTGAAACAGCTTCTGTTATTATTACGGTGTTTGTAACAGCTACTGTTATTATCACGGTGTTTGTTACTACCACTGATATTATAACAGTGTTTGTTACTAACACTCTTGTTACCACACATTGACAGTAATGTTTAGGTCAACAAGCCTCATATTTCAGCTGCTACTAAACACATTAAACAACCTTCAGGAATTTTCTTCTCTCAGACGAGCCCTTCCGCTACCAGTGAATGGCAAATTAAATGTATTTTGTTGTTAGCTATGACTGAGAAGTTTTCAGGCACCGATGTTAATCTGTACATTCAAGCAATCAATTCATTTTTGTTTAGTAGCGGTGTTTGTTCAGTAACCGTGCCTACTTCCCCTAAGCACTCATTACTGCATTTCCTCCTATACATGACTAGCTGGCCCAGTGGCTAACGCGTCGGTCTGGAGTTTTGAGACTCTGATCGCGGGTTCTAACCCCACCCGTGGTATGGTTTATTCCTCCTATACACCCGACAGACAACCTGTACTTTTTTATTCTGTCCTGCCTCACTCATTCCAACCCCCGGTCTGGTATCGGCTTTGGCTACAGTCACTATAACGTAGAGATAACTTAGAGACGCCACCTATACAGGGAGGCAGAGGAGAAATTCGTTCCTAGGAGCATAAAAAGCGCTGGGAAGAACAGAGTGAGGCCGTGGTTTATGCAGAGAGGCCAAAGCAAAATGTGCTACAGCATGAAAAAAAATGAAGAACGCAAAGAACTCAGGAAAACAAGGAATTGAGGCGAAGAACCAGAAATGAATATGCATGGATAAGAAAGGAGGCCAAATGACAGTTTAAGAATGACATAGCATCGAAAGCCAAATCCGACCCAAAGTTGTTATATAGCCACATCATGAGGGAGGCAACAGTAAAGTACTGATGAATAAGGAAGGAAGTGAGCTCACAAGGAACGACTAGGAAGTCTGTAAGGAGCTCAGTGAGAAATTTAGGGAGGAATTCTCAGGTACCAGGTTCAAGAATTTCTCATTGTAGCCATCACGGCCAATTCACTAAGGAGCTAGTTTGGCCATCAGTTTTACCCCAGTTCAGTTCCCTGCACTCCTCTGAGAAGACGGAGACGGTTTCTCAGTAAAAGAAAAAAAAAAAAACCTTCCTGTACGTTGTGAGAGTAATATTTGCTTGCAGGAATGGTTGCTAACCAGTCGTAGTTCCCTTGCCCTTCCACCATGGCTACTTCGACACCTCCTCCACCATCTTTTTCCCTTTTCGTTTTCGGAAGTACATCCACTCCCATTTTCCCCCTTTGTGCCTTTCCTGAACCACAACCTTCTCTGCTTCATACCCCTCCTCCTCCTCCCACTTGGCTCCCCCAACATAACCACAACATTGCCGGCAAAAACTCCATTAATAATTAATTTACACTCTTGATTGCCTCCCCATTTGTGTACATTCACCACCAGCTCTGAGGAATTTTTGCAATGTATATTTTCAACTTCTCGTTACGTATTCATTCCTTTATTGTGTCTTAGTGTTTACGCCGCCTTAATGCTGAATAATTTGGAATTTGGAATTTGGTATTTTGGAATTTCGGAATGGTGTCGGAGATGTGGGTTGACGTGTTGCTGCTAAACAGTGTTACCAAGATTGATAGAGTTGGTAGCTTTATTTCTCTCTCTCTCTCTCTCTCTCTCTCTCTCTCTCTCTCTCTCTCTCTCTCTCTCTCTCTCTCTCTCTCTCTCAGTAACGTTAAATGGCTGAAACTGTTAAGACTCAAACACTGTTAAATAATTCCGCCAAAAATTTAAAATAGCAATTATAAATATTATAAAAAATATATAGTGGGCATATAGCCCACTATATAGCAATAAACGAAATTTGAAAAACGACTTCCACACAACATGAAAACTAACGGCAAACATGTCAAGAGAAATTCCTAGAAAGCGACAATAGACCTTTAACTAACTACAATATTGGAATAACAAACAGAAACAAAGAAATAACTTCAATAATCAGCACAGCCTTGAGAACTGTATGCATCACTTAACACTGAGATAAACATTCCAATCCCGCATTGTATTTCTATAGGACTTGGCTGACAGATATTAGTTAAATGAGCTGATAAGATTTGCTGAAGTAGATAAAGAACCTGAATATTTATAAATTATTTGGGGTGTATGAACTTCTGGCTGGTAGCGCACTCAGCTCACACATTGAGTGTCCGTGGTTCGATCCCCGGTACGGGTGAAAACACTAGCCTTGTTTCCTTAAGACATCTGCTGTCCCTGTTCACCTAGCAGTAAGTAGGTATCTGGGTGTAAGTCGACTGGTGTGGGTCGCATCTTGGGGACAAAATTAACCTAAGTTGCCCGAAATGTTCTGCATAACAAGGTTTTTTTTTATATAGTATGTCACTGATGTCAGCTATGGTCTGTATAAGTTGATTCATGAAATTGTAGAAATAAAGATAATTATTATTATTTTTATTATTATTATATTTTCTTCCAGCTATCAGTAATATTCAACAAATTATTAGAAACAGGCTGGTTTCGAAATGACTGAAAACTAGTAAAGTGTTCTAAAATATTCAGAAAGAAAGAGGTGTTCTCTCTACGACTACTGACACATAAGCTTATTATCAGTTTTATGTAAACAAATGTAAATAGTTATTAGGGAGAGGATCGTGATACTACTGGAAGACAACTGCCCAAAATCCGTAAATCATCCTGGATGTCGCAGCTGAAGTTTATAAAATATTTTATTAGAGTATTTTAACAATATAATTAAACTGAAACGGATGTGTTTCAGAAGACAGTGAATAAAATGTTTTGAAAAAAAAAAAAACGAGGCTTATGAAAAGCAGGACTTAAATGTAATCACAGGTGTTACCATAAATATTCAAAATAAATCAAGTACAAAAGTGTAATAAATTACTGATATAAACTAATACACGTGGATGCAATAAAACTAAATTGGATGAGTTTACTGGAACAGTTCTGCCAGAAAACAACAACAATGGGAAACAGAAGGCTAAGAGGGAGTTACACAAATGCAGATGGCATCAAAAACAGGAAAATTGAAACATAGGAGTGTCAGAAAGTAAATCTGATATATTAGCTATAAGGGAGACAAAAAGTAATGAAGTTACAACTGGTACATTATTCCTAGTTTTAGTACTGGGGAAAATCACAATGGGGTTACAGACAACAATATTTCAGTGGACCACACAAAAATAATTTAATATGTTTTAGTCTCTGCAGGATCCGACAAAGGCGTCCCAGTATTGCCTAGCTCTAGTCCTCTGCACTCCATACCAGTAGTGAAGAGAGTCATTAATTTATAATGCAGCTAAATATTAGGCCCAGTGGCTTACGCACTGGCCTGGAGCTTTACGACTCACCCGCCACGGGTTCAAGCCCTACCCGCTTCTTGGTTCATTAGCGGTGAAAATAGGAAGCAAATTTAAAGAAGTATTCACGTCATCACTGGGAATCTAATATCCCAGTTTCTTAAAAAAAATGCAAATGAGGACATACACAGCCCAAATCTAATTCAATCTCCACTAACAAACACCATTATTTCAGAAGCCGCTCAGAAGTTGAAAGGTTGAAGTCAGTCAGATGCGACAATATATAACGAGAGGATTTTTGTACTTTGCACTATTACATCTGGTTCTGCGTGTGTTATTATTTTACTAGATCAGACATCCAAGTTACACTCTCAACTTGAAACATTTTTATGTCTCCTTAATCCACAAAACACTTTTCACAGATTATTATAATCTTTATGCAAACTGGAAAATATAGCCTACCAGAGGTAAACTTCCCACACCCGTCCCTCCCTCTATAGTTACTTGGACACGCCAGCCTAAGTACCTGACCTCCCTTACCTCCCTCTCTCTCTCTCTCTCTCTCTCTCTGTCTTTCTGTCTGTCCACGTAGGCTTATTGCTTACTCGTGTTTACAGTCTTTCGACTACACCAAATTTTTTTCTTATGCGTCTCTATTATAAACTGGTAACCTTCAGCAGCTTTCGATCAGCTGGTGGCATCTATTTTCAAAAACTCTAACAAAATCCAAAATAACCCTTGAAATAAATAAATAAATTGAGCTTTCCTATTCATAATGTAAGAAACAATTTGGCATCATTTACTGGGACCCAAAATATTACCTATAGAAAACAGTGTCTTAAAATTGGTACGTAAATCTATAGAATAGATATGATACAAACTTGTATAAAATACCATATATTACATTAATTCCCGAGTCCTTTACTCCAAGTTAATTTTACTCTAGTTTTTTTTTAATCAGAGAAATCTGCAAGTGTCAAATTAATGTTTAATTATACCAGACAAATGTTAATTTTTAAAACCAGTAAATATGATCAGTTGAGTCAACCCTGACAAGCCCCGTCAAAATTCAATTTTAACTAAAAACATATTTACATTAAGCCACAATACCAAGACATTTCACAGCCAGAATCAGAAATCACTCATCAGTAGGTCAAAATACAATAAAAATCCTACTGACAAAAAAAAATCATTCAAAGGCGATATTCCAGGTGTTAAATTAAAATTCAATTCACTTAGTCTCTTCCATTACAAATTAAACGCTATATAGTAATTTCATATGTAACTCACTAGAATACAAGTCTACATTACAACATCTCGGGAAGACCACCAGACATGAAGAGCTATAACCACGACATACAAAATATGAGATAGAGAAATAAAAGGACAAAATCATATTAATTAATTAATCTTCGGTTAGGCCATGATAAATGAGCATAGGTGACACCTGCACACATTAAGTAACAGCAACAGAGCAGTAATGGAGTCTTGGGGACTCACGAAAGTCATGGTGCAATATATATGAGAGATGTGTCGCTAATTGTAATTTTGTAAATTCTGTTTTCAATGTCTCTCCTCAACGAGGTTCCATAGAACAGAAAAATTTGCCATTGATGTTTGATGATAAGAGGAGAGAGAGAGAGAAAGAGAGAAAGGGAGAGAGAGAGAGAGGGAGAGAGAGAGAGAGGAGAGAGAGAGAGAGGGAGAGAGAGAAAGGAAAAGAGTAAGTGTTCGGTGGAGATATGTCAGTGCTTGTGGTTACCTCCCTGAGGACACTAACATTGTTACCTGTTGCTCCCCACTCCCTCCCTCACTTTATCCCCCATCCTCTCCCTCTCTCTCTCTCTCTCTCTCTCTCTCTCTCTCTCTCTCTCTCTCTTTTACACAAGGATTTTACAACATTAGGGTAAGGGTTGCTACTTTTATAAACAAGATAAAAGTTGTTACCTTTATCAGGTTATTTGAAAGCCTTTTTTGTTAATAAACACTCGAACAGGATGAAGTTGGAGCCATCTGTGGGCCACTTTATTTCACTGATGTCATTATGTTGTTTGAACATGTTCCAAACTCGAGTGATCCAAGGAAGAAATTATCTGAGATGAAGTGATGTTCTTGAGAAGGGTGCAGTTAGAGTCTAGTTGTTCTTTGTTGCCCGTCTTTATGTGTAGAAGCTCACTTCTCGCTGTCCTTAGAGTGGAGCCAATATTAACCTTGGACATAACAGATCTTTCCAAGAAACCTCTAGTGTCGAGCAGATACGAAATGTGTCTAACTGCTGTAAGCTTCCTTGTGCTTTGTTTGCCAGATTTACAACATGGTTCTTCATAGTCAGTTTGGAGTCAAATTTCACCCCAAGGATATTAACTGCATCGCCAGGCACCAACACTGTTCCAGCATTACCATCTCTCTATATTCCAGGGATTAATTTAGCTCCTCTCCTCCTCCTCCTCCTCATTCCATTACTACTACAACAACTACTACTACTCTTACTCCTCATCCTTACAATCCTCCTCCTTCTCTTCCTCATCTTTTTCCTCCTCCTCCCTTTCCTCCTCTCCCTCCTCTTTCTTCTTCTTCTGCTCCTCCTCCCATTACTACTACAACTTCTACTCTTCCTCCTCCTCCTTCTCTTCCTTCTCCTCCTTCTCTTCCTCCTCCTCCTTCACAAAGTTCATTTACCCTAAATCTTCAGCCACCATTACGACAATATCAACAAAGGCTTCAACTTGCCCTTCTCCATTTCCTCTCTATTATTTCCTCCTCCTATTCTTTGTTCCCCCAATCCTTTCCCCTCTATCCTTCGCTCCCCCTATCCTTCCCTCCCTCTATCCCTCGCTCTCTTTATCCTTCACTCCCTTAATCCTTCCCTTCCTCCATCTTCCCCTCTCTCTATCCTACTTTTTATCTCTAGTCTTCCCACTTTCTGTCCTTCCCTCATTTTATCCTTCTCCCCTCTTTCCTTCTTATCCTCTTTCCTTCCCTCCCTCTTTCCTTACCTCCCTCTATCCTTACCTCCCTTTATCCTTCCTTCCTTCATATATCATTCTATCCTTCATTCCCTTTATCCGTAATTCTCTGTTTCTTTCCATCCATCTGTCCTTATTTCCTTCTATCCTTGTATCCCTCTGTCCTTCTTTTCCTCTGGATTTACCTCCTCTTGCCCTTCCCTCCCCTGACCTTCCCTCTCTTTAGCCTTCTTTCCCTTTATCATTCCGTCCCCCTTTCATTCTATCCCTTTATCATTTTCTCTCTCTATCCTTTCCTTTTTCTATCCTCTCCTCCCTCAATCCTTCCTCATGAAAGGGTGAGGGTAACTACCTAGGAATTGGCAGAGAACATGCATAGTTTCCTTTTAAGGGAAGGGGATTAAAAGGAGAGTAGGAATTACAGAAGTGTATAGTAATCTTTCAACAAATCGGCCGTTTCCCACCAAGGCAGGGTGGCCCCAAAAAAGAAGGGGTTACTAGTCCCTTGCTCCCGGCATTTTAGTCGACTCTTACGACACGCATGGCTTACGGAGGAAGAATTCTGTTCCACTTCCCCCTGGAGATAGGAAATAAGAACAAGAATTAGAAAGAAAATAGAAGAAAACCCAAAGGGGTATGTATATATATATATATATATATATATATATATATATATATATATATATATATATATATATATATATATATATATATATATATATATATATATATATATATATATATATATATATATTTTGACCTAAGTGTAAGTAGAAGTAACAAGACATACCTGTATAATAATATTACTGTTAAAAGAATTAAGAGTAAGACGGAGAGCAGGATCGCTGATGAACATATGGTTTTAAAAATGGCAGCGGATGTGAAGACTAAGTGTTTACATTGAAATATGTAAAGTCAATATTACAATCGTAAAGAAATTGAGCTTCTCTTTGCATTTTTAGATTTAAGAGAGGCATGATAGGATAGGGGAGACATATGGTACATGTTGCATGTGTATGGAATCGGTGATAGCTTACTTAAAGCAGTGAAGAGTCTTTATGTGGATATTAAGTCTCAAGTTGGGGGAATACTGGAGACACGGAGATTATTTTATAGAAAATCTAGCCCTTAGACAGGGATGTGTGATGTCACCATGATTGTTGATGGAAGGGTTGTTAAAGAAGTGAGTGCCAGGGTGTTGGGGATTAAAGAAAAACAAATCTATTACAAAGTGGGAGTTGTCAAAGTTTCTTCTTGCGAATACAAAGACTTCCCAAAACCCTTCTTAAAGTGCGATCATGGTGTAATAGCACACAAAATGTTTGCCTAAAGAATAATTGGAAAAGTGGGAATTTGGAGTTTAGCTTTCTAACCAAAAGAACACAAAGAGTAATTGTAAACTGAGTTTAATCAGAGGCTGTCACAGACAAAAGCTCTGCTCCATAAGCAAGAGTACTATGATTTACAGAGATGTAAATAATAGCACCGCGTCCTCTTTTGCAGACGATACTGCAACCTGCAGGAGAATGTCATCCACTGAGGACACTGTAAATCTCCAACCGGATATAAATCAAGTTTTCTAACTACACAATAGAGTTAAAAACTAATGTGAAGAACATGGGAGAGTTAATGTCAGAGGATCTCACCTTTAGGAATCAAAACAGTGTCGCTATCAGATCTGCAAGGAAAATGATAAGATAGATAATGAGATCCTCTTTAAGTCACTTGTTCTCTCCAGGCTAGAATACTACTGCACACTAACAGCCCCATTCAAGGTAGGTGAAATTGCAGTTCTAGAGAATTTAATGAGAACCTTCACTACCTACATGTATTAATTCAGTGAAGCAACTTAATTACTGGGAATATTTGATATCCCGTGACCTGTAACACCTTGCAACTCAGGCGAGAAAGATACATCATAATCTTCACTTGGAAAAACCCTAGAGCGACTGGTCCCAAATCTGCACACAGAAATCGCTCCCTACGAATGCAAAAGACTATGCAGACAGTGCAACATACCGCCAATGAAAAGCAGGGGTGCCGTGATTACACAGAGAAAACACAATAAGTGTCTATGACCCAAGACTGTTCAACAGCCTCCTATCACACATAAGGGCAATTACGAATAGAGCCCTGGCAGCCTTCAAGAGGAAACTGGATAGTTACCTTAAAGTCAGTACCCTATCACCCGGGACGTGGTTAGTTCGTTGGATTACGTACACCAACAGTGACAACCGGGTAGATCAGTCCCTGATCCATCGGGGGCTATGAAGTGTTCATAAGTGCCATAACAAAATAAAAGGATCGTATAGGATGAGGCTAACAGCATGGAAAGCTGTGCTAAGGTGACTGGTCCAGTGTTTCCAGGTTGAGTCTCAAGATGAATCACCTCGTTGTAGATGAATGGTTCAGAGAACCGACAAGTTGGTAAATTAGACACATATGCAACACTTGGGTATCTTTATTGAGGAAACGTTTCGCCACACAGTGTTGCATATGTGTCTAATTTACCAACTCGTCGGTTCTCTGAACCATTCATCTACATCCTAACACAGCAACATCTTGTTATAGGGAATTCTTCGCTTGCCTAACCCTTGGGCACGACCTACTTCCACACTGGTCAAATGTGACACCAACTACGACTGCTGCACCTCTCCTGCCTACGGTATATAAGCTTCCTCTACGCACATATGCTGTATTCTATTCAAGATTGATGGACTGACAACATCGACTCAAGGTTGAGGGACTGACCACCTCAAACTCCTCCTGTTCTTCACGATTCTCCTTTGTATGGACTGATGAAGCCACTGTGTGGCGAAAAGTTTCCTCAATAAAGATACCCAAGTGTTGCATATGTGTCTAATTTACCATGAATCACCTCGCTATTGATCATCTCTCTTTTCTCTCTATCTCCCTCACTTATTCTTTCGTTCTATTTTCTCTATTTTTTCTCTTCCCTTTGATCCTTTCCTAATTCTTCTCACAATTCTTTCCCATTTCTAAAGGAAAGAAAAAAAATTGAATGAAAATAAGTGTTGTAACAGGAAGACACAAGAGATAAATACAGTATAAAAATTAACAACAGATAAGTATATACAAATTAAAATAACACTATTTTGTCTCACCCTGGAGGCAATGACTTCACTAACCATCCTCTCCACCTTATAAACCAGTAAACTGCCTCGTTAAACTTTCATCAGAGGCGCCTGTTGTTGCCCTCTCACCAACAAAATTTTAAATATTACCTAAGTAAGTTTATCATGTAGATTTTACGTGCCAATTTTTGCCTGTAAGCAAAAACAAATTATTAAGACCATGGGTTAAATTTTCAATGAATCTTGTGTGTGCGCTAGTTCATCCCATGCTCCAGGGCCTCCACTACATCCAAAATCATTACATTTCTTCACTATCTTCACTTTGAAGTAATGCTTTGTTATTTCCCTGTTCTTCATTCAGTCATAATGTTTCGTGTGTTCTTTCGTTCTGCTTCGTCTCATCACCCATAATCTGTCGTTATTAACTTTGTGTAAATCTCCAGGTTTTTCGCAAGTAGAATTTACATTTTTCAACGGTTGTCTGGTATCCTAGTGATATAAAATCCAGCCCTTTTAACCTGTATTCGAATTCCAGCCCTAGTACTTCTGGAACTAGGCTTTTAAAAAGCTTGAAATGATAGAGACTTGATTCTCCCATCTCCCAGACAGGAGTACAGGGCGTCTTGATCCGTCAGTCTATCACTGTTTCTTGCTTTTTTAAAGTCACTGTCGTAGAACTTAGTGAAACAGGTTCGAAAAACAGAAATTACATAGTTGGAACAATCCTGTTTCTTTTCTGATCACATCTCTAATTTCTAGGTACTCCAACACATTTCCCAGGTCTTTTTTCAGAGCGTCTCAAGATACTAGTTCGTAGTTAAGTATATCCTTTTCTATTTCCTTCCCTTGTTTATTTTCCTATTAATTATGACATGTTCCCCACTATTTTTTTGTTTTACCATGCTCCTTCTACTAAGAAGAGTGTTCCTTTCTTCGTTATTCTCACCCCCCTCCATATCTATGATTCTTTTTATCTTTATTTCGAAATTTCTACTGTTCGCATCCCATTCACTTGCCTTGGATATCCTTCCCATTTTTTTTTCCATCCTAAGCTCATTTCTCCAGTAAAAACTACTGTACTTTGCCATCACTATGCGTTGAAGATACAAAATCGTATAACACTGTCTTTTAAATATCAAACTTGCACTCAACCAAACTGATACACATCACAGTAATCTACTCCGTACTTCTTTTCCTGTCACTGATGTTTCTTGTGTCTATGCCATATTCTGTTCCTCATGACATATCCCACTTTGGTGAAACTGGATGCTTTCTTTCTGATAGACCTGAAGCACACAGAAGAAGCTTCTCCTTTCTTACATAAACACCGTTTTGTTGAAATGATCCCCTATATATCATTACTATCATGAATCTTTGTCTTAGTTTCCTTGTAGATTCCTGCTTCTCACATTTCGCTGTCAAATCCTTTAATCTTCAAAACACATGTGATCTGACTTAACCTTTGTGTTTTCCTCACTATCTTTATTCTCGTAACCTGTCTTCTGTTTTTACTTCGTCTTTCTTGTGTGTTTTTTTTTTATATTTTTCCTCACTTGTGTCTTCTTTCCTAGCATGGAAAATTAGGCCTACTGTACCATTTTTTTTTCTTTGTAAATATGTGATTCCTTGGAGAACTGAGTATTAAAAGTAGGAAGTTACCTGTTTCTTCAGATGTAAAATAGCATTACTACTGATTTTAATTTTGCAATCCTGCTTCTTAGTACTCTTTCAAAGATTTGTATGATGTGGGACGTTAGAGCTATTGGTCTATAGTTCTTAGGTAATGCTTTTCTGCCACCTACTACTGTTACTATTACTACTCTTACTTCTATTATTACTACTACTATTACTACTGCGACTATTACTACAACTATTACTACTGCTAATACTATTGCTACTATTACTACTAATACTAATATTACTACTACTACTACTATTACTACTACTACTGCTATTACTACTATTATTACTACTATTATTACTACTACTGTTATTATTACTACTATTACTATTATTATTATTATTATTATTATTATTATTATCTATCATTATTACTACTACTACTATTACTACTGCTACTAATATTAGTATTACTACTATTATTACTATTACTACTACCACCAATACTAATACTACAATTAATACTATTGCTACTAATATTATTATTACTATTACTACCACAACTATTACTATCACTACTAATACTTCCTATACTGCTACTGTTGTCACTACTACTATTACTACAACTGTTTTTGTTACTACTATTTCTACTACTATTACTAAAACTGTTCTTGTTACTACTATTTCTACTACTATTACTTTTTTTACTTTTATTACTACTATTACTACTACACCAATTACTACTACTTTTGCTACTACTGTTACTACTACTGTTATTACTACTACTATTACTACTACTGCTACGACTACTACTACTAGTACTACTACTATTAATAATACGACTACTATTACATGTTTTTATTACAACAACTATTACTACTAATACCACTGATATTTATATTTCAATACACCTTAACTATTTCTTCTACAACTGCTATTACTATTACTACTGCCTCTTCTATTATTAGTAATACTACTTCCACTATCTCTGTTACTAATACTGCTGCTGCTACTACTACTGTACAAAGACTAATACTACTTATATATTTACTACCTACTTCCCAGTAATTGTTGGCAACCTGTGTCCTCGTCCCTGATGTTTCTCACTCAGCTATAACTTGACCATTGGCCATAACAGACCAACATGTCTTTTTAAGTTTATCATCAGTGTGTTTCTTTGTGTATTGTTTCAGATTCGTTATTGTGATATTCTCCTACAGAAGCCGACACAGTCGTGGGCATTCACACTTTCACACACACACATAAATAGCTTTAAGAAGAGGTATGATAAAGCTTATGGAGCAGGGAGAGAGTGAATTAGTATCGACAAGTGAAGAGGCGGGGCCAGGAGCTATGACTCGACCCTTGCAACCACATATAGGTGAGTACACACACACACACACACTGCTCTTGGAGCAGGGAGAGGACCTAGTAGCGACCAGCGAAGAGGCGGGGACCAGCAGCTATGACTCAACCCCTGCAACCACAAATAGGTGAGCAAATAGGTGCGTACATATATATACACACACATACACCGACAAACACACACACAAATACACTGACAAACACACAAATCTCGATGCTTGTAGGACTCTCAGCCAGGGAATAATATTGCTGACATATCTGGAAAACTTAAATTTGCATAAATATACCCAGACTCGGGAAGCCTTTGAAAGCAGCAGAGAGAAAACGGTGAAGTGGGAAGGAAAACGGGAAAATATTGCGGAAAACGGAAAAGTGCGACAGAAAACGGAAAAAACGGAAGAAAACGTGGAGAAAGTAAGAGAGAAAACAGAGAAAAGGTGGGAGAGAAAACGGAGACGCGGAAGGGAAAAACAGAAGTGCTAAATAAAACTACGAAGTGAAAGAGAAAAAGGAAAAGTGAGAGACAAAACGGAAAGTGGGGAAGGAAAGAGAAAAGTGAAAGTAAAAAAACGGAAAACTAGAAACTTAAACGAAGAAAAGAAGAGAGAAATCGAAGAAATGGGAGGGTAAAAAATGAAAAGAGAAATGTTAGAGGAAACAGAGAACTGGAATGGAAACGAAAAGAGAAAATTTTGGGAAAGGAAGAAGGTCGAATGTAGAGACTAAATTATGTATGGTAGGACAGTGAGAGAGAGAGAGAGAGAGAGAGAGAGAGAGAGAGAGAGAGAGAGAGAGAGAGAGACACCAGGAAGTGTGGAGGAGAGAACGAAATGCAGCAGAGTAGGAAATTGTAAAGTGACCTGCGAGAACCAAGGGAGATAAAAGCGAAGAGGGAAGAGGGAAGGATGAAAGAAAAGGGAAAAATGTTATAATGAATGAAACTTGGATAAAGAAAACAGAATAACTTTTATTATCTCTCCTTTCTTCTCTCCTCTTACCTTTCTTTCTCTGCTCTCCTCTTCCCCTTCTTTATCTCTTCTCCTCTTCCCCTTCTCTTCCTTCTCTCCTCTTCCTTCTCCTTCACTCTCTTCTTACCCTTCCTTCACTGCTCTACTCTTACCTTTCCTTTTCTCCTCTCTTCTTCCCCTTCCTTCTTTCCTCTTCTCACCTCTCCTCTCTTCTTACCCTTCCTTCTCTCCTCTTTCTCTTCCTTCTCTCCTCTCCTCTAACTTTCCTCCTCTTCTCTTAGTCTGCCTTCTTTCTTCTCACTCTAACCTTCTCTCATCATGTCTTCCTCATCTCCTCTTCTTTCTCTTCTCTTTTCTTATTTCTCTCCTCTTCTATCGCGCTTCCTTCTCCTCTTCCTTCCTTCTACCTTCTCTTCTCTCCTCTCTTCTACCTTCTCTCATCTTACTCCTGCTTCTCTCTTCCTCTCTCCCTACCTTCAATCCTTTCCCCTCTACTTTCTTTTCTTTCCTCTACTCTCCTGTTTTCTCCCCACTTTCTTTCCTCTTCTCTTCATCTACCTATTCTTCTCCTCTCGCCTACCTTACCATCTACCTTACCGTAAACCTACCCTACCACCTACCTTACCACTTACCTTACCACCTACCTTACCACCTACATTACCACCTATCTTACCACCTACCCTACCACCAACCTTACCACCTACCCTACCACCTACCTTACCACCAACCTTACCACCTACCTTACCACCTACCTTACCACCAACCTTACCACCTACCTTACCACCAACCTTACCACCTACCTTACCACCAACCTTACCACCTCTCCACTCTAATACAAGTATGGTATAAATGTCGTCTTGTCAACAGCCGGGAACAAAATGCATTTTTCAGATTCACTTCTTAGTTGGTAAATATTTCAGTCTGTGGACCTTTTGTGAGCTCGTTCTCAGAACGTTGTGTCTTCACTAGTGAAGCAGTGGTTGTTCCAGTGGTGTTCACGCTGGTGTACACTAGTGAAGCAGTGGTTGTTCCAGTGGTGTTCACGCTGGTGTACACTAGTGAAGCAGTGGTTGTTCCAGTGGTGTTCACGATGGTGTACACTAGTGAAGCAGTGGTTGTTCCAGTGGTGTTCAGGCTGGTGTTCTCGATGCTCTTGCACTAATGAATTTACACTGCTTACAACTATGTATTTACAGGTACATACATTTAACACTGTTTATGTATGTACAGGTACATACATTTACACTGTTTATGTATGTACAGGTACATACATTTACACTGTTTGTCTATGTATTTACAGGTACATATATTTATCTTTATTGATGGCGTTAATCTCTCTTGCAAGTTTTGTCTTGATCTCGGATGCTAAAGATGTCTTCATACATTTCGTTCTCTGTGTGTGAGATATGTCATCCTGAGAGACAGTAGTTCCTAAGAGTCTCACCAGCTCTGCAGGAATATAAACTCAGAATCTCTCAGTTCTGCTCAGTCCGTCTTGGAATACTTGACGATATTCTGATCGTCCAGCTAAAGTTTCCAAGCTAATGCTGGCAGATTTCATCATTAGCTGAAAAAATCTTTTGCTGTGTGATGGAATATGAAAGAGAGACATAGATAGCTCTCCCCCTTATCCACCCAACTATGTAACCAGTATACACAGTTGGGAAGTAGAGCTAGGATGTGGCACCCAACTTTGTTAAATAAAAGGTACATTCATTAATCATTCGTCCTTTCACACTTCCGATTCTCCTCCATCTCCCCTTTCTATCACCTTCTATTTTTTTGTATCTATTCACCCTTTCGTTTTTGTTCCCACTTGTTTACCTTCGGCTACTCTAAATTTGATTATAGTTATAACAGATTCCCTGTTTTGTTCTCTAAACCCACCGGTCAAACTGACTGACTGACGTCTTCAGTAATGTGCAGAGACAGACAACAACGTCACACTACTAATACAAAATATTGTCAGGGTGTGGCAGCTATATGTTTCGTCTCAAATATGACTCAGACTCCAAAATATTGGAGTAATGGATGATGCATTAAACCTACATCTCTCAGCTCTCAAACAACAGGAGCAACGGATGCCGCTTGATTCATCTTCGATATCTCTCAGTCTCCCAGACACTAGAGTCAGATCTTACAACAGTCTCTCAGGAACCAGAGTCAGGTCTTACAACAGTCTCTCAGCCACCAGAGTCAGGTCTTACAACAGTCTCTCAGCCACCAGAGTCAGGTCTTACAACAATCTCTCAGCCACCAGAGTCAGGTCTCACAACAATCTCTCAGCCACCAGAGTTTGGTCTACAACAGTCTCCCAGCCACCAGAGTCAGGTCTTACAACAATCTCTCAGGAACCAGAGTCAGGTCTTACAACAGTCTTTCAGCCACCAGAGTCAGGTCTAACATCAGTCTCTCAGCCACCAGAGTCAGTCTAACATCAGTCTCTCAGCCACCAGAGTCAGGTCTAACATCAGTCTCTCAGCCACCAGAGTCAGGTCTTACATCAGTCTCTCAGCCACCAGAGTCAGGTCTTACATCAGTCTCTCAGCCACCAGAGTCAGGTCTGGAGCCTCGTCACAACACATACAATTCCTTCGACTCTCATTGGTAAGAATCCTGAGAACAATTTGGTGATTTCCCGGGAGAGCTCATGTTCGTTTTCTGCACCGGGCCCGTAGAGCTGCCCGGTACAGTCCACCACCAACCCGGTACAGCTACCCGGTACAGTCCACCACCCACCTGGTACAGCTACCCGGTACAGTCCACCACCCACCTGATACAGGTACCCGGTACAGTCCACCACCCACCTGGTACAGCTACCCGGTACAGTCCACCACCCACCTGATACAGCTACCCGGTACAGTCTACCACCAACCCGGTACAGTCCACCACCCACCTGGTACAGCTACCCGGTACAGTCCACCACCCACCTGGTACAGCTACCCGGTACAGTCCACCACCCACCTGATACAACTACCCGGTACAGTCCACCACTCACCCGGTACAGTCAGCAGAGGTAACAAGGGCAAGCAGCTACCCTCTCACCAGACTCTACACACAGACAGGTGAGTATATATCAGTACGCATGACTTAAGACTTCACTGGTTAAATGCAGCCTTAATGACCTACATGTAGTAGGTAGGCTTCAAACCTATTTAACCTGCCAACTTCTCGTCTGTTTCGCCTTGTTATTTTCTTTCCAATACTAAAGATGTCCGTCCTTCTCTGTACTTATTGACTTGTGTATCACAGACACGATTCTCAGCTCCTAACCCCCTCCTTCTGAGCTATGTCCGCACTCAGCTCACACATTGAGGTCCGCGGGTCGATCCCCCGTTACGGGTGGAAACATTGGGCGTGTTTCCTTAAGACACCTGCTGTGTCTGTTCACCTAGCATCAAAATAGTTACCTGGGTGTTAGCCGACTGGTGTGGGTCGCATCCTGGGGGACAAGATTTACCCAAGTTGCCCGAAATGCTCTGCATAACCAGGGGGTTCCTATATAGTATGTCACTGATGCCAGCTATGGTCTGTATAAGTTGTTTCATGTACTTGTAGAAATAAAGATCATTATTATTATCATTATTATTTACTACTTTCTAGCTATTTGAACTTCATCACACTTATTCCTGAAACTGTGTACTTTGTACTTTACCATGTTTCATTTTTTTGTATTACGAGGTGAGGGGTGGCACACCGGCACTCCATGTTTTAAGAAAGGGATGCTGAGTCTCTGGTCACTTCCCCATCCCCCCACTCACAGTTTTATAACTTTGCTTTTGCTCGGCTTAAATTTCATTATCACTTACTCAACTATTCCTGAAATATATCTACCTCTTCCTGGACCATCTTTCATCGTCTTCAGTTAGCGTTCTTATTATTACTGTCGTATCAACGAGAAACAAAGATATGTAGGGACATATATGGAACCCAAGGTGAATCCTTGCACCGGTCCACTATACCGACCCTCATGTTTATGCTTCATCTATTATAGTGACGTTTTGTTGTTTCTCCCGTGCAAGCAAACATTTAACCATTTAATATTTTTCCTTCTAGCCCGGTATACTTCTTCATTGTACTAAACATCTTTCTTTTGGACAGTATATTACATCAACATATTGTAGTCAAGGAATACGCAGCCCTTCATTCTTGTCTGGCTTCTGTTAGTCTGTTATATCTCTCTTTAAGGTTACGAAGGCATTCCTTTCCAATTCTTAATCTGTATTGATGTTCTGTGATTAATTTAATATTTTCAAGATCGTAAACAAGTCTCTCCCATATAATTTAGTTCGGCAGTTTATAAATTATATTCGTTTATGGACATTGATATACATCTCACGTCTTCCAGTATTTCAACCTTTAATATTTGCATTGCTTCACAATTTGTGTTACGATTTGCATTAAGATTTATGTTACGATTATTAATATATTAAATTTCTGACTGATGGTCTTTCGCAGCATTTTATATAAGCACTTTCTCCAAATAATCGCAGTCATATTTTATCTAGTCCTGATGCCTTTGATGTACCAACTTCCATTAAGAGTTCCTTCACCTCTGCATTAGCTGATTCAATGTTTCAATTGTAAATTCTGTTTATCTTCCATTTTAACTACGAAATCTTTTGTTGCTCCTTGGACACCTCTCGTCGTATCCATGAGAATTTCTTCTTTTTTTACCTCAGTATTGGCAATTGATTTTGATTTGTATTTTATTTTCCGTGGTTGTGACGACACTTTCGGAAAGAGAAATACGGAAAATGGAGAGAAAATAAATAGTGATAAACGGGAGATATTAGAGAAAAAATTGTTATCTATTTAGAAAATAATTGTTCAGCTAGGAAGAAAATAAGGTAGCTAAGATTAATTATTTTTGCATAAAAGATAGATAATATCGCCAAATAGTAAATTGGTCAGTTTAAAAAGTTGACCACAAGCCTTCCAGATTCCAATTATGACAAATTAAATAATTCTACCCTAAAAAAGCAAGCAAAAACCGGGGAAGTGAGTGAGGTGGCCGGGTATTTCAAAGAAAATTTGAACCGTTGCCTAAAAAAATTCATATTGAGGCCAAATAGTCTTTTTTGGGCACATTTTCTTAACATGAAAATTTGGTGTCAGAGGTGTTCATCCGACCCCAGAATTGTGTTCAGTCCCTTAGTTTTAATGAATCTTAATAAGATGCATGAGGACAGAGACTTATAAACTGGAGCCAGAGGACAGATGTAGCAATTGAAGACACCGTCACAAGTGGGTGGAACCAACTAATGGAAGAAGGACATTCTCATGAGTTAGACTAGAGAATTACCAAAAATCTGTAGATTTTTTCTCCATCATGATTCCATGATTCTGCTGTGTCAGACAAGTGTCAGAATATTAATGGTGTGCAGTACCAACACATGAGTACCAACAAGTTAAAGACTAAGCCACACAAACAACACATGAGTACCAACTGTCGTGCGTGGGTCGGATTGTAGATTTGGTAATAAACACAATCGTAGTTTGGCTTGGTAACTTATATTAGTGGAAATATATGGGTAGCACCCAGAGCCTGGTCGCCTGGCCTCTTTACTCTCTACTCTCTTGTCTTGAACTGATGCTAGTGAGCGGAAGAGCTCACGGCATTCATCAGCAGCTCCATCAGCAGAAACTAGTAATGGACAGAGATCATGTGAAAGGCTTGTGACTCACTAACGGTTGGTAAGATACAAAATACTACTACTGAACTACTAGTGACAGCTCGGCCATGTTATGTATGGCATCCCGACATAGAGCTAATACAAACTAGTTGAACATTATTACTATACATAAGGATATTATCGGGATGGAAATCAATATAATGGATCTTAATGTAATGCATTACAAGGTATGATATATCACAATTCATAGGAATTAATAGGCTCAACGGTGGAATAGTACAATAAAAGAAATAAAAAAAAATTTGATAGATCGATCTGTATTCATTTGATCTACGGATTCTGAGGAAATATATTTACAAAGAAGGAAGTGTTTAACAGAAAAGGAAGAATCGGTGCACTCAAATCTTACTGTTAAATCTCAGAATTCGGAGAGAACGTGAACACAAAAAAAATTCTTGAATAATACTAAGTTGATATTGTAGTAGACAGTTGAAATACAATTTAAAATATATTATTCATTTATACAGGTTATTTACATTTAACCCCAACTCTGCTAGGGTGAGATTGACATATACTGAATGATTATCATCTCTGGGATGATCAAACTATGTTGCAATGGGTAACTCAATTTGTGGTTGAGGAAGATCTAAATTGGTATTCACAAATGACACTTGAGGATTTCTCAATACTTGTCGTGTATGTAGGGAATAACTACATTCAGGTTGATTGTCTGACTGATCATTAGAGGTAGAGGGTACAGTGCCAGGAGGATTGTCAGAATCTGCCTCATTTGTCTGGTTGTCAGGGACCTCGTCCTCATCGCATACTAACTTCATATGATCTAAATGCGATTCTTTATACTGACCCGTACTTATTTCTCTAACCTTATACTTATTGCCATTAATATGTTCAACTACTCAATAAGGACCAACAAACTTTTGGTCAAGCTTAGGCATTATGGACGTTTTGTTAAAGTTAGTCAGGATAACTCTCGAACCTACTTTAATTTTGGTCGGTTTTGCTGGAGTATTAGTAACTCTAGTAAATTCTGCTGTTGATTTATGAAGTATTTCTCGGATCCTTCTGAAAACACTCTTAGCTTGGCTGGTACGAGTTGCTATGAAATCATCAGGATTGTAATTTGGTTTCAGATTAGAATATAACAACTCATAAGGCATGAAGTGTCACCTATTGAAGCATTGTAAGCAGAATTTATTGCACACTGAACATCACGTATAACTTCATCCCAGGTTGCACTATTGGGATTGATAGTGGCTCTCAAGACATCAAGTACTTTCTTATTAGTTCTTTCCGCTAAACCATTACTGGCAGGATGGTGAGGAACAATGGTCGATTTAGAGATCTTGTACAAAGTACACAAATTTTTAAGAATCTCATTACAGAATTCACCTCCATTATCTGTTACTAGGGACTTAGGAGTGGTATGTCTGCAGATTATACGTTCTTTAAATGCTTTATCTACTGTCTCGGCAGTCTTATCTGCAATAGGAACTAACTCACAATATCTGGTGAAATGATCTACCATAACACACAGAAGTTTATTGCCCTGGAGGGAACATTGGAAATTAGTTAACAGATCTAGCACAACTCTTTCCCATGGTTTGCTAGTAGTTGGATACACCTGGATTGGATTAGGACCGTTAACATTGCCTTTATGTTGCATACAGACACTACATTTCCTGATATACTCAGTAATATCAGTTGCCATACGAGGTCAAAAGTATTTCAATCTGGCTTGTTTTACAGAACGATCCATACCAGGGTGCGCAACACCTGGTACATCGTGAACTAGCTGTAAGGCTACATTCACTAGTGGCTATGGAATTACTAACTGGTATACCCTTCTACTAGGAGTGCCCAGCTCGGTTGTTCAATACAGTAATTCTTGGTTCATAACAAAGTCACTGATGGGTGCTGGTGACTTCACAGTAAGAATGCGATCTTCCTGGAGCAGGAATCGAATCACACCAGACCACATGGGATCTGTTCTTTGAGCAGTCTTTACGTCCTCAGCACTAAATGGAGGATCAGCTGTTACTATACTAACATGTCGCAATAAAGGATCCGCAACTACATTTGACTTGCCAGGTAAATGTTCCAAGGTAGGGTTGAACTCTTGGATAGTCAAGGACCATCTGGCTAGTCTTCCAGTAGGTTGTTTATTCTGGAATAAAGGTATCAGTGGGGCATGGTTTGTCAAGACATGAACAGAGTACTGATATATAATGTCTCGGAAGTACTTCAAAGACCATACTATCGCTAAAGCTTCTTGCTCAGTTACTGTATAATTACGTTCAGCCTTTGTAAGGACACGGCTAGCAAATGTAACTGCGTTGTACATGAGTACCAACAAGGTGAAGACTAAGCCACACGAACAACACATGAGTACCAACAAGGTGAAGACTAAGCCACACGAACAACACATGAGTACCAACAAGGTGAAGACTAAGCCACACGAACAACACATGAGTACCAATAAGGTGAAGACTAAGCCACACGAACAACGAACAACACGAGTACCAACAAGGTGAAGACTAAGCCATACCAACAACACACGGGTATCATTGCCGAGGAGACGTTTCGCCAGCCAGTGGGATTCTTATCAACATATCTAAATTGTGTTACTATCTAGTTTCAGCTCTTTCAGCTGTCTAGGCAGAAGGTAGGATATTAAAGGCCAAAATATACATTGCTTACTTTTTGTCTAATTTTAATAATATACATAGTGACATTCAAGACTCACGAAATTGTAATGACACGATTGCAAACAAACCATACCACGGGTGGGGTAGAACTCCAGACCAGTTGCTAATGCGTCGGTCTGGAGTTTTATGACTCTATGATCGCGGGTTCTAACCCCGCCCGTGGTATGGTTTGTAAAATTTAATTTATGGAAAATAACATCGATTTTGAGTGAGATTTCGCATTTGTTCTCCACGTGTCTGGCTGGGTAGCGGTGTGTACCCTGCATGGTGGGTGGTGAGTGTGGTCGAGTGGTTGACTGGACCCAACCAGGTGGGTGGTGTGTGGTCGAGTGGGTGGTTGGACCCAGCCAGGTGGGTATTGGTGTGTGGTTGGGTGGGTGGCTGGACCCTGTCTGGTGGGTGGTGGTGTGTGATTGGATGGGTGGCTGGACCCTGTCTGGTGGGTGGTAGTATGTGGTTGGTGGGTGGCTGGACCCTGTCTGGTGGGTGGTGGTGTGCCCTTTGGGTGGCTGGACCCTGCCATATGGGTGGTGGTGTGTGGTTGGGTGGGTGGCTGGACCCTGCCAGGTGGGTGGTGGTGTGTAGTTGGGTGGGTGGTGGTGTGTAGTTGGGTGGGTGGTGGTGTGTAGTTGGGTGGGTGGTGGTGTGTAGTTGGGTGGGTGGTGGTGCAAGGTGCTTATCCACACATGTGTGAAGATAGTGTTGACACTGTGGACCTGAGGTATCAGACCACAGTCACGCGTCTTATCCTGGACCTCGGTGGTGTTGACTGTGTGATGACCTGGTGTTGACCAGGTAATGACTAGGTCTAGACCTGGTGTTGACCAAGTGTTGACCATGTGTAGAGCCCTGATGTTGACCAGGTGAAGCTCTAGTGTTGATCAGGTGCAGCTTGGTGATCAGGTGCAGCCTTGGTGATCAGGTGCAGCCTGGTGATCAAGTGCAACTTGATGATCAAGTGCAACTTGATGATCAAGTGCAGCCTGGTGATCAGGTGCAGCTTGGTGATCAGGTGCAGCCTGGTGATCAGGTGCAGCTTGGTGATCAGGTGCAGCTTGGTAATCACAACTTCTCTTCAGAATCCCCCAAAAGCACAGTGTCATCAGCAAAGAGCAACTGTGACAACTCCCACTTTGTGTTAGATTCTTTATCTTTTAACCCCACACCTCTTGCCAACACCCGAGCATTCACTTCTCTTACAACTCCATCTATAAATATATTAAACAACCATTGTGACATCACACATCCCAGCCTGGTGTTCACCAGGTGTTAACACAAGCGATGTCAGAGTGTGTAGTGTTTTTTCATTGTTCATTATAGTCCTGTACATTCCACCTAAGGAATGGCAAAGGTTTGTACAGAATGATTAGTAAAGAGTTAATAAAGACGCCGAACCACACTGACATACCCATCATTTCAAGATGCAGGAAGTGAGGTTGTAAATAATTTTATTTAGGCAGAATTACACTTAAAAGTGCAATTATTATACATAGTGTTAATTATCAAGGATAACACAAAAAACAGTCAAAGTGGTGTTGATTCTGAGATAAACGCCAGATGTAGTGTAGTGGCTGAGTGAGGTTGGTGTCAGCCACCTGTGTGATCAGTGCTACGTTAAGTTCGTCAGAAAGCAGTGACAAAGTGGTTTCAGCAGCCTGGTGATCTAGGTGCAGCAGTGATCGAGCACCTTGGTGATGGTCACTGACCGAGGCAGCTTCGCTGATCTACCGGTCCAGACCCCTTTAAAAGATATGGTCATACAAAAGCATGTTACAGATCCCACTTGTGAAAGGGGACTTATGCTCCCCTCTGCCACACCCAGAGCTTCACTTCTTACAACTGCCACTTCAAATTTAAACACCACGTGACACATACCATCCCACCTGGTGTCCCAGTCAAACGATGCAGAGTTGTCATTGTTCATTAAGTAACACCAGAATGCAGTTGGAATTTGAAGGGTTATCCCGATGTATTGCGATGATTCCGACTGAGCACGAGGAATACTTTGAGGGTCTAATAAATTCACTTTTTAGTCTTGTTTAATATCATGCTCTTTGTTTAAACACCAGGTCTCTTGTTTAAACACAATGTCTCTTGTTTAAAAACCATGTCTCCTGTTTAAACATCATGACTCTTGATTAAACACCATGTCTCTTGTTTAAACATCATGTCTCTTGGTTAAACATCATGTCTCTTGTTTAAACACCATGTCTCTTGTTTAAATACAATGTCTCTTGTTTAAACATCATGTCTCTTGTTTAAACACCATGTCTCTTGTTTAAACATCGTGTCTCTTGTTTAAACACCATGTCTCTTGTTTAAATACCATGTCTCTTGTTTAAACACCATGTCTCTTGTTTAAACACCATGTCTCTTGTTTAAATACCATGTCTCTTGTTTAAACACCATGTCTCTTGTTTAAACACCATGTCTCTTGTTTAAACATCGTGACTCTTGTTTAAACACCATGTCTCTTGTTTAAACACAATGTCTCTTGTTTAAACATTATGTCTCTTGTTTAAACATTATGTCTCTTGTTTAAACACCATGTCTCTTGTTTAAACACCATGTCTCTTGTTTAAACATCGTGACTCTTGTTTAAATACCATGTCTCTTGTTTAAACACCATGTCTCTTGTTTAAACACCATGTCTCTTGTTTAAATACCATGTCTCTTGTTTAAATACCATGTCTCTTGTTTAAACACCATGTCTCTTGTTTAAACACCATGTCTCTTGTTTAAATACCATGTCTCTTGTTTAAATACCATGTCTCTTGTTTAAATACTATGTCTCTTGTTTAAATACCATGTCTCTTTTTTAAACATTATGGCTCTTGTGCAAGAGCAAACTTTGTTTCCATTAATGATATTAACCTAACAACCTAATAACAATACACACACAACCCGCACATATAAAAAGAGAGGAGCTTACGACGACGTTTCGGTCCGACTTGGACCATTTACAAAGTCACACTAACACAAAGGACTGGTGGAAGGGGTTCAAGACTGTTCACTGCACATATAAGTTCCATCAAACACCTAAACTACTGGGAACGCTTGGAAGCACTTGACTTGTACTCGCTGGAACGCAGGCGAGAGAGATATATCATAATCTACACTTGGAAAATTCTAGATGGAATGATCCGAATCTGCACATAGAAATCCCTCCCTACGAAAGTAAAAGACTGGGCAGTCGGTGCAAAATACCCCCATTGAAAAGTAGGAGCGCCATTGGTACACTAAGAGAAAACACCATTAGTGTCCGGAGCCCAAGACTATCAACAGCCTCCCACCATGTATAAGGGAAATTATCAATAGACCCCTGGTTGTCTTCAAGAGGGAGCTGGACAGATACCTAAAGTCAGTACCAGATCAGCCGGGCTGTGGTTCGTACGTTGGACTACGTGCGGCAAGCAGTAACAGCCTCGTTGATCAGGCCCTGATCCACCGGGAGGCCTGGTCATGGACCGGGCCGCTGGGGTGTTGACCCCCGGAATACCCTCCAGGTAGACTTCAGGTAGATGTATTTCTGAATTTGCAGCAAGGATACGGGGCTTTGTGCAGGATTCAGGAAAGTACTCAGGGGGTACCGAGCTGAAGCGATCAGTAGGGTACAGAGCTTCTCTCGGATAGTCTACCCGGGATACTTAAAATATAGGAGGAAAAAACGATTTCATATATTGGGAGCCACCAGACCCAAGAAACGACTCCCTCGGAATGGGAATGTGAAAGAGAAGCCATTGATAACAATATTCAAAATATTCCAACTCCAGCAGATGACTCTGATATGAATGCCGACTCACAGGAAGAAGTACAAGTAAACTGAACAGCACGTCCATCACCACAGCCTCCAGCCCTAGTACTGATTCAGCAAGACTTTTACAGACTCCATTACAAATTTGGCTACAGACTCTTCTGCAGACACCAATACAGATTTAGTTACCCAGGAATCAGTTACACAACCACTATAAACGAAATGGCTCCAACCCGGCCACAATAAAATACGGACATAAAAAAACCCGAGTAAGTCGGCACTGTACCTGGGGAATTTGCTAATATTAACCAACTGGAAAAATAAATGATGTGTCAATATGACCACCCTAGAAAATACTTTTCTTTCTTAAATAAAGGAGTGTCTTTCCAAAACTTTCACTTACTCTCAAGCTAAAATGCACAATGACTCAATAAATGAGAGACATTGCTGTGATGCAAATTGCCCGGCATTCCATGTGAAGGGAACGAGGTACATAAGGCAACATGTACATATAATCGAACACAGAAATTACAACCATACAGGCAACAATAACTTTTTACTGCCAGAAAACGAAAAAGAATTAAAAAAAATGGTAAGAGTATAGCACCACCTGGGAACTATCCTAGACTGGAAACGAAGCCAGTGAGGGGCTCAACAGAGCCCCAGAATATTGAATCCACCAAGAGACGCTCCCAGTACATCGGCAAACATCATAACATCATTTGTTTTTGCAAACATTCAGGATCTTAACCGAGCAACAGCAAAAATACTGTTCATCAGTGGCCTCCTCACTGAGTCAAATGCAACGTTTCCAGGCTTCATGGAAACCCATGTGAAAGGCGACTTAGACAACTAAATAGTAATTCCAGGGTACAGTCTACTCAGATGTATACACATACAACCCGCACATAGAAAAGAGGAGCTGACGACGACGTTTCGGTCCGACTTGGACCATTTACAGTCACACTAGTTAGTGTGACTTTGTAAATGGTCCAAGTCGGACCGAAACGTCGTCGTAAGCTCCTCTTTTTTATGTACGGGTTATGTGTGTATTGTTCCAGTCACGGTATTGTGCCTTTTTTGTTATTTACTCAGATGTGACCGGAAAATCAGGCATATGCAATGTGTCACTTAATATCATGAATGACGTGCTGGAAGCTCTGGTGGCTAAAATGGAAAATCTAATTATAGCTATTGTATTTTTTTATAATCCACAGGTGCAATTTTCGAGTGGGTCAAAGATCACCTAATAAAAATTGAGTATTTTCTTGAAGACCTATCAAACCCAACCCCAAATGTACTATTTCTTGGAGACTTCAAAATGGAAGAATTTTAAAAGACAGTAATAGTAGAAAGTATACCAGGAGATATTTGGTGAATAGTCTCACACAAATGAAATTAACTATACTAAAGACTAATTTGCCTTATGCCAGCAAGTAGAAGAATTTCTTTGAAAAAATTCAAACAAGAATAATTATTTAAGAACCAGCTGGACAAGCAATTGCAAGTACAGAATTCCTCCGATATTACTGACAACGTTCCAATCAAACTAATGATAGTACTGGTAGAAGTAGGTACTTTTGTTAGTCACAGCAGACCTGCTGATGACTAGAAGCAGAATTACAGATATACTCAGCTAAGTCAGCGGCAGCGGAAGAACACAAGATAGAAACAATTCTAAGTAGAAATAATTCTTGCAAATAACTTCCACCCACTTCCATTTCTCTGGTAAATTCCATGTCATTTTTCGAAAATATTAGGGAATATTTTTTTCATCAGTTTTCATGCCGGCAGTGGCCAGAGTGAATGAAGGTTGTTGAGAGAACCTTCTGCTTTACTATCAGTGCCTTTAATCCAATAATCTTCATTCTAAATAAAAGTAGATACCTCTTTTCAGCAGACAGTCTCCGTGTGGGCTTCCAAGTCTATTGCTATCTGTCTATCTCGTGTGCTCCCGAATACACTAATGTTAAATCCTGTGTACGAAGATTGTGTATCCTATAACATTTTGACAGTTATTTTCAAGGTTATAACTGATTTACAGATATATCTGAAAGTTGTTTATTGACTGGAGTTGAAATACAGTAATTCAGAATAGTGCATGAAAGAAATTCTTTACAATTTCTCTGTGTGTTGATAGACGTAGACAACATATGGTACTGGTGAAGCTATGTTGACAGCTGGTGAAGCTATGTTGACAGCTGACCTGACGAGGGAAACCTATCACTGTCAATAGAACATTAGAACACAACACTCACTTCACTGGCAATTCATTTGTCAAGTATGAAACTTATCAACTGCAAGTGGGTCATCAGAGTTAAAATTTATATGTACTTTAATATCAAGTATACTTAAATTGAAAACATAGAGAAAAAGGACAACTCTAAATATACACTAAAAAAATACATACTTCTCTGGGTATAAATGCTAAAGAATACACATATCTCGGCGTATTTGCAATGAGAGAAAAAAATTCTGTGTACATACACTTAGATATACACACCTCTCGGAACATATGCAGTAAGATAAGAAGAAAAGAGCATAAGAAGGGAGAAGCAATGCAGCAGGCCTGCTAGTCCATGCTAGACAAGTCCAACTCACACCCACCCACTCCCATTCATGTACCTGTTTAATCTATTTTTAAAGCTACCCAAGGTTTTCGCTTCAATGACGCTACTCGGGAGTCTGATTCACTCATCCACAACTATATTACAAAGCCATTGATTTCCATTGTATTTTCTCACTCTAATTTTTTTTTATTTGTTTCCATTGCTGCAAGTCTGCCTTTTTTTTTTTAAATATTTTTTAACATTTTATCTATATCCCCTTTTATTTATTCCTGCGTTCCATTTATACACCTTAGTCATATCCCCCACTAAAATGCCTTTCTAGAGAGAGCATATTCAGTGCCCTCAGTCTATCATCGTAGAAAAGATTTCTGATACGTGGGATCAATTTTGACATCCTTCTCTGTATGTTCTCCAGCTCATTGACGTCCATTCTGTCATACGGTGACCAGATCTGTGCAACATTAATCTAAATGAGGCCTTACCAAGAATATATGAAGTTTAATAACCTGAGGACTCATTTCATTTATACTTCTTGATATGAAGTCAAGAAATCTATTAGGTTTAATTAGAACACTTATACACAGTTGACTTGGCTTTAGATTACCGCTAACCAAAACTCCTTAATCTTTTTCACATTTCAGAGTGATTGAGATCTGCATTATTCACTTTATAAATGCTATCGTTATTCTTTGTTTCCCAAGCTTAGAACTTTGCATTTGTCTATAATAAACTGCATCCCCCACTTCTCCTACCACTGCATCAGCATATCCAGATCTTCCTGTAACGTTCTAGTATCCTCATCAGAATGAATCTGAAGCCTAATTTAATGTCATCGGTAAACCTACTGTTGTCGCTACTGATTACTTCATCTATGTCGTTTATGCTCAATAATAACCCTCATGAATACACAAACGCAGGAGATTAATTGCTCTGTATATTTTGACCCCCTTTTGGTATCTCGTTTACATATATTGTGAACAACAAAGGTCCCAACGCTGACCTCTGTGGAACACCGCTTGTGACGCGTCTTCACTCTGATTTCTCCCCATTTACGCGGACTCTCTATTTCCTTTCTGTCAACCAAGGCCCGATCCTGGAAAAAAGTTCTCCTCCTATTCTGTGTGCCTCTACTTTCCCCACCAATCTCCCATGTGGAACTCTATCAAAGTCCTTATTGAAGTTCATAAACACAATATCATATTCAGTACCATGATCTACCTCCTCAAATACCTTAGTGAGAAAAGTTAGTAAATTCGTAAGGCAGGAACACCCCTTTGTAAAACTGTTCTGAAATTAATTGATCAATAGCCTCGGCAATTATTGATTCCTTCAATTTTCCCAAGATAAATACGGATTAATAAATACATACCTCAAGGTGTATATACAATACACACCATTCACCATACACACTCTGAAAAATATACACATCTCGGTATATATTTCATGTGATTTCTGCTTGACGAAGCAGCTCTCCACCACCTAAACAAGTATCACTAGTGATTTAGTTGTAAATAAGCAGCTAGATGTGGAAACTCTACAACCACACTTTAGAAAACATGTATTGTTTCTTTAAATTCTACGATAAGTATCGTGCACGAACAACAGAGCTACACCTTAATACCTTATATTGTATAAGAACTTAAGCCTCAGAGAATTTTTCTGAGCTTAGGATTTTGTAAGTAATGTTTACTGTGTGGGTATAGAGAGGGAACTGTAAACATTGCCAGAACACAGGATTAAAGAATAACTAGAGAGGGAGAGGGTGGGAGGGGAGAGAGAGAGAGAGAGAGAGAGAGAGAGAGAGAGAGAGAGAGAGAGAGAGAGAGAGAGAGAGAGAGAGAGAGAGAGAGAGAGAGAGAGAGAGAGAGAGAGAGAGAGAGAGAGAGCATTCACTGATTTGTGTTTGCAGGGGACGAATGCTCAACCCATTAAGCCAGCCTGGGTATCCTCAGCACATTAAGCCAGCCTGGGTATCCTCAACCCATTAAGCCAGCTTGGGTATCCTCAACATATTAAGCCAGCTTGGGTATCCTCAACCCATTAAACCAGCCTGCGTATCCTCAGCACATTAAGCCAGCCTGGGTATCCTCAACCCATTAAGCCAGCTTGGGTATACTCAACATATTAAGCCAGCTTGGGTATCCTCAACACATTAAGCCATCCTGGATATCCTCAACACATTAAGCCAGCCTGGGTATCCTCAACACATTAAGCAAGCCTGGGTATCCTCAACACATTAAGCCAGCATGGGTATCCTCAACACATTAAGCCAGCCTGTGTATCCTCAACACATTAAGCCAGCCTGGGTATCCTCAACACATTAAGCCAGCCTGGGTATCCTCAACACATTAAGCCAGCCTGGGTATCCTCAACACATTAAGCCAGCCTGGGTATCCTCAACACATTAAGCCAGCCTGGGTATCCTCAACACATTAAGCCAGCCTGGGTATCCTCAACACATTAAGCCAGTTTGGGTATCCTCAACACATTAAGCCAGCCTGGGTATCCTCAACACATTAAGCCAGCCTGGGTATCCTCAACACATTAAGCCAGCCTGGATATCCTCGACACATTAAGCCAGCCTGGGTATCCTCAACCCATTAAGCCATCCTGGGTATCCTCAACACATTAAGCCAGCCTGGGTATCCTCAACACATTAAGCCAGCCTGGGTATCCTCGACACATTAAGTCTTACATTATAATTCACATTTTATTCCTCCATGATTTTTTTTTAGTTCGTTTTTTTGGGGGTAACTTTGTCAAACTTATCCACATTTGTCTGTGAAGTGTTGGCACCAGAGTTGCTCCTTAATGTACTTTTCTGTCTACTATACGTTGCAAAAATTTTTTTTTAGCATCCTTCCATAGTTACATTCAAAAGCTATTTTTATAGTTTGGCCGTATTGCATACGAGTTTCTTACAGCTTTGTGTACCTGATGTTCCTGTAATATTTTCTCTTGAGATTTAACTCTTGTATCCTTCTCTCTGTTACTTTCAATATTTTGTCCCATAATCTTAATTTTTTATGTGGCTGGATTTTGCCTTTTTTCCCCATTTCCACGACGTGGCACAAATTAATAATAAATTGAATAACTCCTCAATCTGAGTATCAAAATTATCTTCAGATTTATGTATCACTATTGCATTTGTTTTTTAGAATTTTGCATCACTGCAAACATAAAGTTTTACCATTTTTTTTCTGCGTTTTTTAATATTTCATATATTTTTTTTTTAAATATCATGTGAAAAGTCTATAAAAATCTATATTATTATTGCATATTTCGACGTTTGAGAGTAGTTAGAGACATTTTCTGACATTCATTCTTTAGAGCTTTCTATTTTTCTGGAAAGTCATTTATACAATTGAAAGCAATACCTTCCGGGGAACGGATCGTTGTGGCACCCCATTGGGGACATTTCCCCAAAGAAATATTTTCACATTATTCTCTCAAACATTAAGTTTCTCATCCCTTGTTACTGTCTACCTTTTACTCCTTGTCCTGTTTTGATTTTTTCTTAAACTCTAGATCAATAAAATCCGCCTATTAGTTTCATGGACAATTTCTGTGTTTCTCTCATAATAATTTAATGGACATAATAAACAAGAATGTGTAGGTCGAGAACAGGATTATTGTTTAGTTTTTTCCTCTCTGTGTTTTTAACCCATTTTTTTCTAATTGCTTCTCCCAATAATTTTTACATCTGTCAAGAAGAGCACCGAACATCTGTCTATCAAGAAGTGTACCCTACATCTGTTTAGATTTTTGCTGTTCATCTATCTGTCAAACATGCGCCCTCTTCTCTCTTTCAAGAGGTCTATGTTCTATATTTGTCAAGATGTGCATCCTCCTTTCTGCCAAGAAGTGCGCCCTCATTATGTTTACCAAGAAGAATACCCTCATTCTGAATGTCAAGAAGTGTACCTTCTATTTGTCAAGAAGATTGGTCTCCATTTGTCTGTCAAGAAGTATGTACTGCATCTCTCTGTTAAGAAGTGTGCACTCCATCTGTCTTTCAAGAGGTGTGCACTCCTACTGTCAAGAGGTGTGCACTCCATCTGTCAAGACGTTTGTACTCCAGCTGTCTATCAAGAAGTGTACACTCAATCTGTCTTTCAAGAGGTGTGCACTCCTTCTGTCAAGAAGTGTGCACTCCATCTGTTTTTCAAGACATGAGCCCCCCACCAGCTTTTCAAAACGTCGGCATCTCCTTCGTATGACAATACTCTCTGCATCTCTCAGTAAAGTGAGCAGTATATATCTGCCTGTCAAGAAGTGCGTCTTTCATCTGCCTGTCAAGAAGTGCTCCCTTCAACTTTATCTAAACTGAAGAAACGCAAATGGGGTAACTCCCATGAGCACCAGTCGAGCATATTGGGGATATGAGGTCCGCCCCATTCGTTGAATAAATATCACACAACCTCTCTGTTCTCCTTCACTGGTCAAATTAGGCCAGTAAACTATAGAAAAACTAGAGTGTGAAAATGATATTCAATTACAAATATATGTCGAGGACAGTTTATGGGCCAGATTAAAGGAGGAATTGAATACTGAGACACTTGTGCAACATTTGGGGATCTTTATTGAGGATACGTTTCTCAAATGATGCACAAATTTCTCATTCTTCAACTTCCAAACCCTTTACATCATACTGGAGGAATTAAAAGAATTTTTACAGTAAGTCTTAATACTGAGTAAGAATACAATTCTACAAAAGCTCAATGAAACTCGATCAATTTCTGGAAATATATTACAGCGCTTACGAGTAGGTTCCGGGGTACAGCTCTCAGACAGACAGAATACACAGTCGGCAGACACACAGTTGTCTTCCAGCTGCCTTATCATCCTTACCCTCGCCCAGGTAGATATCAACTGCCTCTCTTCCTTATTACTCTTTCGTCTATACTCCTCTTCCTTCATCGTTATCCTATCCTCGCTAAAAGTATATATAAAGCCAATATTATAACTTTTTAGTTCAGTAGGTCGTTAAAAAGTATTCGTGACTTTTCCCAGACAGCCAGGCCAGGCGTCCACCTGCACGCACATCACAACTCACTCTATATCTAGTTATGAGTATTGTTAAACATTAAGTATAAGAAACAGGGAGGAGAAATATTCCTTAATTAAGCTAGCCCTCACGGGGAGACATCTCTTAATCTATCCCTCACGGGAAGACGTACCTTAATCTATCCCTCACGGGAAGACACATCTTAATCTGTCCTTTACGGGAAGACATACGTTAAGCAATCCATCACGGGGAGACACACCTTAATGTATCTCTCACGGGGAGACACACCTTAATCTATCCCTCACGGGGAGACAGACCTTAATCTATCCCTTACGGGAAGACATACGTTAAGCTATCCATCTCGGGGAGACGCACCTTAATCTATCCCTCACGGGTAGACATACCTTAATTAAGCTTTACCTCACGGGGAGACAAACCTTAGGCTATCCCTCACAGGGATAGTTTTAAAAATAGGTTAGATAAATACATGAGTGGGTGTGGGTGGGTGTAAGTTGGACCTGACTAGCTTGTGCTACTAGGTCTTATGATTTTCTCCTTCCTTAAGTGGAAGTGACCTGACTACCTGGAGTTTACCTGGAGAGGGTTAACTCCAGGTAGTCAGGTCTAACCCGAGGAGGGATGGACTTGCCTCGTATGGGTCAGTAGGCATGCTGCAGTGTTCCTTCTTCCTTATGTTCTTATGTACTTATTTCTCGTCTCTTTAGCAGTCTTTCTCTACCTAATCGAGTCCTCAGAATACAATGAAAGTAGTTATCATTTATATCCTGATTCTCCTTTCGCCTTATCGACAAAGACGATCTATGGTATAAAGGGTCGTCTCTGTCACACATTTCAAAAGTTGGTACAGTGAGTGCCAGATTAATTTTGTCTACTAATTTACTTTCTTGTATTATATCATCTCTATTGGACATATTCCTTTTTCTTATCAACTTCAAGAAGAAATTTGTTTGCTTCCATTTTAATTAATTCGACATATATTTTATGTGTATGTGTGTGTGTGTGAATACTCATCTATTTGTACTCACCTCTTTGTGGTTGCAGGAGTCGAGTCATAGCTCCTGGCCCCGCCTCTTCTCTGGTCGGCACTAAGTCTACTTTCTCTGCTCCATAACCTTTATCATAGATCTTCTTAAAGCTATGTATGGATTCTGCCTCCACTACATCACTCTCCACATTGTTCCACTTTCTGACACCTCTGTAATTGAAGAAATATTTCCTAACATCCTTGTGACTAATTTGAGTTTTCAACTTCCAGTGTGACCCCTTGTTTCTGTGTCCCATCTCTGAAACATCCAGTCCCTATCCACCTTGTCAATTCCTCTCAGTATTTTATATGTTGTTATCATGTTACCTCTATCCCTCCTGTCTTCCAGTGTCGTCAGGTTGATTTCCCTTAACCTCTCCTCTTAGGACATGCCCCTTAGTTCCGAGACTAGTCTTGTTGCAAACCTTTGCACTTTCTCTAATTTCGTGACGTGTTTGACCAGGTGTGGGTTCCATACTGGTGTGTACTCACCTCGTTGTGATTGCAGGGGTCGAGTCATAGCTGCTATCCCCGCCTCTTCACCGGTCGCAACTAGGTAGAGACAAGAGTGTGGGTGTGTGTGAGTGAAAGAGAGAGTGAGTGAAAGTAAGAATGAATGATTTAGACTGAGTGAGAGAGAGAGAGAGTGAGTCAGGGAGTAAATCTAGACTGACAGGCAGACGGGCAGAAAGATTACAGTCATGAAACGTACAATCCCGGACATAAAATCTACATTGTGCATCACAACAATCGTCTTATGTCCATAAGGCTGTTCGTCTCTGTGTCTCTCTCTCGGAGATTTGTGTCATATTCTACCCAGCTGATCGTATTATTCTTATATAGAAGAAAATGATCTGTAAATTTATATATTAAGATACTGAAACGCGTATTCCCCCCCCCCCACACACACACACACTCGGTGCTTAGGAAAGACAGATATAAAAAGAAAAGCGAGGAGCAGCGATTGTTGTAAAATAATCCATAAAAGAGCAACAAATTGAAATCATCCCCCAAAAAAATGTAATGTTGAAATTTTGGTGATAAATTTCGAAAGAAAGTAAAAGAAAGTTTTAAATGTTAAAGAATACAACCCAGCTTTCAGTAACACCTGGGAGAGAGAAGAGTTTGATGCCAAAAAAATGAAAATCAGAAAAAGTTTATGGAGTTACTAAGGAAGATTGACTGAGGAAAAAAAAAAAAGAAATTGCAAGTTTTTATCTATTAAGAAATAAATTGAGCAACTTATGAGCCTGGAACTGAAAATAAATGGTCAATAGATTTCCTAAACGTAATGCCTTTTTTTTTTAATGCATCAGCATATAATTGAAGCGCCAGAAATAAGAGAAGGCAACACATTGTTAACACTAGACCAGCTGTTTACCAGAACAGAGGCAGAAATATTCAGCTTCACCAATGTAAATCAACTTGTAAATTGAAATATCTTCCATTGCAGTTACATATACTGTTAGATTTGACCCAGGAAATAAAATAAAGAAAGCGGACGTTGTATTGCAAGGGACAGATATAAATTATTTATACAAAAACATCCAGAAAGGAAAATACAAAATAATAAAGAATGATTTGATGGGAGGTGCTCTAGAGGTATTGAAAAAGTGAAGGAGTTTGAATTAATATTAGAAATAGAACAGTCGACAAACTTACAAGATATTCCAACAGGCCAGAAATGAATATTCAAAAGTATGAAAAGTAGAAGAAAAAAGTTTTGAAAATAAAAACATAGTGGAGGTTATAGAAGTAAATAAATGTGTAAAGAAATTACTTATGGATACTGAAAAGAAAAATAAATAGAACCAGATGAAATGTACAATAGACTAAAAAAAAAATATGCAGGAGAGTTTTACTATAAGATTTAAAATTAGCAGAGAAATAGAAGATGTAACAAAGAATATGTACAAAAAAGGCACATTGCAAGCAAAAGACACGGTGAGAACCATCATCGATCACACTTGGAGGTAAGTCTGCCAAAGTTGATTTACAAGTGTACCACATCGCTTCACAACTTTGGCGGGATTCATTGTCATTGGCTGGTTGAACCATCTGAGGGGCCCCCGGTTGTTATACTCTTAGTACCTGGGTCGCTGGTTGGGAGGACATTCCTATATGGATGTGTGTCATACACTGAAAAAAATGTAACGTACTCTTAGCATGCCATTCAAAAGAAACAGAAAACTTTATGAATGTGTTAGGAGACGCTGCATAAATCTTATGAAAAATATGCAAAATGATGCTATAAATTTTTATAAGACTATTTAGATATACAAATAAAATGGAGAGAGAGAGATATGTGATAGAATTTAATGCAGATATTTGTCATGTAATGAAATTTTGAGAGAGCAAAATCTGCCCACATGAAGGTATAGCAGAGAGAGGGATCTAAGAATCATTATTAACAAAAAGATGGAATCGTAAGATCACATAAATGAAACTGTAAGAAATTGAAACTGAAATTACTTTTAAATATATAGATAGAGGAAAGATAAAAAAGAGCTCTTTATAACGCATGTTACGCAAAAACTGGACTATGCAGAAGAAGTGGATAAGTTAAAACACCTGAGACAAAGAAGTGGATAAGGTAGGACAACTGAGGCAAAGAAGTGGATAAGTTAAGACACTTGAGGCAAAGAAGTGGATAAGTTAAAATACCTGAGACAAAGAGAAGTGGATAAGGTAGGACAACTGAGGCAAAGAAGTGGATAAGTTAAGACACTTGAGGCAAAGAAGTGGATAAGTTAAAATACCTGAGACAAAGAGAAGTGGATAAGGTAGGACAACTGAGGCAAAGAAGTGGATAAGTTAAGACACTTCAGACAAAGAAGTGGATAAGTTAAAATACCTGAGACAAAGAGAAGTGGATAAGGTAGGACAACTGAGACAAAGAAGTGGATAAGTTAAGACACTTGAGGCAAAGAAGTGGATAAGTTAAAGAAAAGACCCACAGGAAAATGAACAAAGTGGCTCCCAGAGCTCCAAAATATGTATGATAATGCAATAATAGCGAACGAGCGATAAAAGATGCAAAATAACCACAGGGGGAGTTGAATGTTAGCCCTAGGTTTTCACTGTTGCAATCAACACATCATCAGGAGCTTGCAATGTTGCAGAAATAGAGTAGGAAATCCAGGCAGATTCGTTCAGGGTGACGACTCTCCATAATCTGTCTGCATTTCCTACTCTACTTCTGCAACATTGCAAGCTCCTGATGATGTGTTGAATGCAACACGAAAGGCCTAAAGCTATCCTTCAACTCCCTCTGTGGTTACTTTCCATAATGAAAGGGGAAAAACAGTAAAAACGTCAATGCTGGTTTATAATAGGAAAACAAGAAATAAGATAGCCAGTTAGAATATATAAGATCACAGTTGCTTATGAAATTCTAAATATTGATGATGATGACTTATACCTTTAATCTGAATAACGAGAGGCTACAGCTGTAAATTTAACCAGCATGTGCTATAGCCAGTAGAAATTGAAATATATGGTACAACCAGTAGAGTTTAACAAAAATGCTCATGATGTAAAATTTAATTGTTTTCAAGTATATGTACAGAGATACAGTTAAAGTAACTAATAACAACATATGTTAGACAAACATACGCAGCAGCTGTGTGGTGCCCACCACAATACAAAAAAAAAAATTGTCACTATGTTTGAAAATGTCTAAATAAGAGCAATGACGTGATAACCAGAGGTGAAACATATGAGTTATGGTGAAAAATATGAGTTATGGAGAAACATGTCAACGTTGCTGCAGCGCTGTGTGACCCTTGTGGGTTTAGCGCTTAGTTTTATAATAATAATAATAATAATAATAATAATAATAATAATGTCAACGCTACTGATAGGAAGAAAAGAGGAGGCATTGCAACATATATAAGAATATAAAAGAACATGAAAGAATGGATTAAAAAGAAAATTTGTCCTCACAGAATGCTTGTCAATGAAGATAAGTATATAACAGGAAGCGGTAATTGCTACCCATTAGAAATTTTGACTCAAAAAAATGTCCCATGGAAGTTCGAGAAAGGGAGGGAGAAAAGCAATGAAAAAAAAAATTGTTTTAAGTAAGAAACAGTATGAATCTGGAATAATAATTGGAAAAGCATAGGGAGAAGAAAAGAATAAGGATGTGTGTGGAATTGGAGGGGATGGTAAAGAGATAAAGGGAGAGGAGAAGGAAAACTGTTGTGGAGTTACTAGGAGAGCAAATAAGGAATTAAAAGAAGTGTTTGATGAAGTGAACAAACAATTTAAAGTGTTCTTGGTGCAATAGAGACAACACAAAAAAGTGAGAAAGAAACGGCGCCCATAAGCGTAATGAATACCATCGTTACAACAGAAGTAAGACGTGAAGGAACTCCTGAGTAACCTCGATATCTGAACTGTGGGGATACCTTACAGTGTGTAACAACTGTGAGGATACCTTACAATGTGTAACAACTGTGAGGATACCTTACAATGTGTAACAACTGTGAGGATACCTTACAATGTGTAACAACTGTGAGGATACCTTACAATGTGTAACAACTGTGAGGATACCTTACAGTGTGTAACAACTGTGAGGATACCTTACAATGAGTAACAACTGTGAGGATACCTTACAGTGTGTAACAACTGTGAGGATACCTTATAGTGTGTAACAACTGTGAGGATACCTTACAATGTGTAACAACTGTGAGGATACCTTACAATGTGTAACAACTGCGAGGATACCTTACAATGTGTAACAACTGTGAGGATTCCTTACAATGTGTAACAACTGTGAGGATACCTTACAGTGTGTAACAACTGTGAGGATACCTTACAATGTGTAACAACTGCAAGGATACCTTACAGTGTGTAACAACTGGTTTTAAGAGAGAAAGATTAAGCACTGTACAACCAGTAATCATAGAATTACGGATAAATTGTTGGGTAAATGAACACAGAAAATGTCACATTAGTTGTACCTGTATTCATTTACCTAACTGTACAAGAGGTCGTTATTAGAAATGGGACAACTGCCAAGATGTTGAAGAAGGAGAGTGTAGTTACAGTTTTTAAGAAAGGGGAGAGACAGGTAACATTCAATTACAGGCTAATATCGTCTATATATATATATATATATATATATATATATATATATATCATATATATATATATATATATATATATATAATATATATATTATATACATACATTAATCAACTGAAAAGGTATTAGAGTAATGGAAGAATGCTTACACACATTAACCAGAGATTTCAAATGATCAATTCTGTTACACAAACTTGCTGGCATTCGTTGAGGGAAAACATGAAATGAAGCAAGAGAGAGAAGGGTAAGGACTCGGCCAAAAACTAGATGAAGAGTAAGGATAACAGCAATGGATAAAAGAAATATAAAAAGAAAATACCTGTAAAACATACTGGACATCCACGAACAAGAAGGGCCGAAATTAGTTTTTTTCCTCGCATCACGACACACGTACTAAGAGAGATGTCGCCACCGGGGTCTTCCTCAAGCCCCACAGGAGTTACAACCCACAGATTCTCGGAGTGGAAGCGTGTTTACACACTTCCAGATTCCTCCACATTTTACCTCTGGCTGCAGGAGGCATACCTACAGCACCATCAACCTACATGAGAACGTTCACTAGCCAAGTATGCCATCCTACCTGTGAGTGAGGTGGCCAGTAACGTCGCTTAAGCTCTCGCTAATCATAAAATGAACGTGTTCACCAGATCCTCATCCACCATTATAGACTTGGGCAGCTGAAAAACCAGCGCAGTACTGTATGTCTTGTCGTGTGGTGGCTGCGGCTAGGTGAATGTTGGGTAACGACCCAGAAGGTGAGAAAGTCTGTGTGTTCGCAAGGGAAAGCTTATATTCTGATATTTCGTCCAGTCTTAGATTAATCGCTGCGATAAAGGTTTTGTAATAAAGATTTACTCTACTCTACTCTGTATTGAGGACAAATGTTGGTGAACATAGAGATTAGCGTACACAGCGAGTCCATCAGTGTACACAGTGAGTCCAGCGCACATAGCCAGTCCATCAGCGCACACAGCCAGTCCATCAGTGCACACAGCCAGTCCATCAGTGCACACAGCCAGTCCATCAGCGCACACAGCCAGTTCATCAGCGCACACAGCCAGTCCATCAGCGCACACAGCCAATCTATGACACTAGGAAAACCACTACGACGATTAAGGACACAAAAAAACACATTCCTTCCAATTACGAAAAAAAAAAATATATATACAGAAAAATCATAAAAATATCGATAACCTCTTCCAAGGAAGTGACACTCCGAACGTTTCTATGAAGTGACACTATGAATATTTCAGGGAAGTGACTCTATGAATGTTCCAGGGAAGTGACACTACGAATGTTCCAGGGAAGAGACACTACGAATGTTCCAGGGAAGAGACACTACCAATGTTCCAGGGAAGAGACACTACGAATGTTCCAGGGAAGAGACACTATGAATGTTCCAGGGAAGAGACACTACGAATGTTCCAGGGAAGAGACACTATGAATGTTCCAGGGAAGAGACACTACGAATGTTCCAGGGAAGAGACACTATGAATGTTCCAGGGAAGAGACACTACGAATGTTCCAGGGAAAAGACACTTTGAATGTCCTGGGAAGCAAACACCACTGTCCTTGGAATCAAACACCACTGTCCTGGGAATCAAACACCACTGTTCTGGGAAGCAAACATCACTGTCCTGGGAAGCAAACACCACTGTTCTGGGAAGCAAACATCACTGTCCTGGGAATCAAACACCACTGTCCTGGGAATCAAACACCACTGTTCTGGGAAGCAAACACCACTGTCCTGGGAAGCAAACACCACTGTCCTGGGAATCAAACACCACTGTTCTGGGAAGCAAACACCACTGTTCTGGGAAGCAAACACCACTGTCCTGGGAAGCAAACACCAGTTCTAGGAAGCAAACACCACTGTTCTGGGAAGCAAACACCACTGTTCTGGGAAGCAAACACCACTGTTCTGGGAAGCAAACACCACTGTCCTGGGAAGCAAACACCACTGTCCTGGGAAGCAAACAAACAAACATTTTAAGAAAACAAACACTCTGCTGGAAAGCAGATAAATTCATTTTCCTGGAAGACAAACAAACACACTTTTCAGGAAAATAAACAAATGCATTTTCCTGGAAGACAAACAAATTCATTTTACGGAAGACAAATTCACGTTTCTGGAAGTCAAACAAATACGCTTTCCAGAAAATCGAAATAATGCTTAATCCTGGAAAAGAATTTCATGTTCTTGGGAGACAAGACAGTCAAGTACACTTGTCCATGGAGCAAACAATTACTCTTATCTGTGGAACAACAAGTATTTTATCTGTGGAACAAACACATGTACTCTTGCCTCTGGAACAAAGAAGTACTCTTCTCTGTGAAACAAACAAGTACACGCTTCAGTAAGGTATACAAGTACACGTTCCTGTGAGACAAACAAGTGCACGTTCCTGTGAGACAAACAAGTGCACGTTCCTGTGAGACAAACACGTACACGATCTTATGAGACAAACAAGTACACGTTTTTGTGAGATAAACAAGTACACTTTCCTGTGAGACAAACAAGTACACTTTCCTGTGAGACAAACAAGTACACGTTCCTGTGAGACAAACAAGTACACGTTCCTGTAAGAACCGACCTGGCCAACCCTTCTGTTTGCAGGGTGAAAACGTCAATTGCGTTAAATCTTACAGATACCTCTGTGTAGACGCACCCTTCCATAAAACCACCATACCAGAACTAAATAAGGAATGCAAAGATAGGCTAAATGCTCTCAGAGCTGTTGCTGGCTACAACCCCAACTATGGTGCTAATGTGAGAATAGTGAGAATGATGTACATAGCCTATGTTAGATACTTAATTGCTTATATTGCGCCCATTTTGATATTAGTTGGGGAAAGTTCTCTCCGACCCTTGGAGTTAATGCAGAATTATTCTTGACTATCCTAAATCTACCAAGGAGTTTGATGTCTCTATTATCAATGATAGGATTATTGAGATCTAAATGAGTTGTGAAAACACGCAATTATGTTAAGTTTTAAGTTTAAGTTTTGCACGAACTGTATCGCTGTAGACAAGAAGGGCATTTCACCCCTTCATGGAAGATGTGTTCATTTAGTATAACATACCTGCAGGCCCCTCCCAAGAAGCCATTCCCTAAATCACTTGTAAAAACGACTACTCAAGAAGAAATTTCTCACCTAGCTGGTAGTAATAATTTATCACAAGTTATATACACTGATGGATCTAAGCAGGAGTCTTCTGGCAGGGCTGCATCCGATTTTGTTGCCCCCCTCCCTGATGGATCTAAGCAGGAGTCTTCTGGCAGGGCTGCATCCGATTTTGTTGCCCCCCACCCCTGATGGATCTAAGCAGGAGTCTTCTGGCAGGACTGCATCCGATTTTGTTGCCCCCCTGATGGATCTAAGCAGGAGTCTTCTGGCAGGGCTGCATCCGATTTTGTTGCCCCCTGATGGATCTAAGCAGGAGTCTTCTGGCAGGACTGCATCCGATTTTGTTGCCCCCTGATGGATCTAAGCAGGAGTCTTCTGGCAGGAATGCATCCGATTTTGTTGCCCCCTGATGGATCTAAGCAGGAGTCTTCTGGCAGGACTGCATCCGATTTTGTTGCCCCCACCTGATGGATCTAAGTAGGAGTCTTCTGGCAGGACTGCATCCGATTTTGTTGCCCCTCCCTGATTGATCTAAGCAGGAGTCTTCTGGCAGGACTGCATCCGATTTTGCCTTGCCCCCTGATGGATCTAAGTAGGAGTCTTCTGGCAGGACTGCATCCGATTTTGTTGCCCCCTGATGGATCTAAGCAGGAGTCTTCTGGCAGGACTGCATCCGATTTTGTTGCCCCCCTGATGGATCTAAGCAGGAGTCTTCTGGCAGGACTGCATCCGATTTTGTTGCCCCCCCTGATGGATCTAAGCAGGAGTCTTCTGGCAGGACTGCATCCGATTTTGTTGCCCCCTTCTGAGTGGATCTAAGCATTGGAGTCTTCTGAAGCTGGGCTGCATCAGACTTGCTTGCCCTAGATGAGAAGCGATAGAACTTTGTTGAATTAGGCATAAAGAATTAACAACTGCATGGTTACCTTCACAAATTTGCTTCTCAATGAGAAGCTTAGGTATAAAGCTCAAAAATCAGGAGAAGAAAAAATTTGGTAATTGGTACAATTGATATGGATTCCTTCAAAAATAATGTTACTTTTCATGAAAGTTAATACGTTAACAAGAAAATATTCTAAGAATTATAACCATTTGGTATATTGTTTAGCATTTGAATAATATTAAGAGAAGTAAATAATGAATCTGAATGTTATAAAGCAATTAGAACGAGACTAGATCTATACATTATGGATAATATGAACGTGTGAATAAAGTACGTTCAAGGAGCAAGTTGCACTATGAACAACTGACAATGCTGTAATAGCCAGGTCCCTTTTATTGAGGTACTTTGACAGTTTGACAGACATATAAGATGATCGAAAAAATGAAAAATATGCCGAGCTATATATTAAGCAAATTTCCTAAATTTGCTTGTAACTGAACTGTAGATATAAATCCAGATGTACTCCTGTAAATCCTTTTGGGGTATAGTTCCTAGGTCTTTTGTGTATCCATATGCTCTTGCGCTACCCTCCACAGGATGGATATGGGACGCACAATAAACTAGCCACTTCGGTGGCAAAATCTAATCTCTGTAAGACAAAAAAGTACACGTTCCTGTTGGCCAAACAAGTACACGTTTCTGTTGGCCAAACAAGTACACGTTTCTGTTGGCCAAACAAGTACACGTTTCTGTTGGCCAAACAAGTACACGTTCCTGTTGGCCAAACAAGTACACGTTCCTGTTGGCCAAACAAGTACACGTTCCTGTTGGCCAAACAAGTACACGTTCCTGTTGGCCAAACAAGTACACGTTCCTGTTGGTCAAACAAGTACACGTTCCTGTTGGCCAAACAAGTACACGTTCCTGTTGGCCAAACAAGTACACGTTCCTGTTGGCCAAACAAGTACACGTTCCTGTTGGCCAAACAAGTACACGTTCCTGTTGGCCAAACAAGTACACGTTTCTGTGAGACAAACAAGTACACACTCCAGAAACAAACAAGTTCTCGTACAGCCAAGTAAGATGGTACGTACCTGAGGCTGGCTGTACCACCAGCAGAAGCACACCCGCCCAGACCAGCAGGGACGCCCTCATCTGGAGGCTGGTCTCCATGGCAACGCCCGCCCACTAAACACTATTACCTCGGGCAGCCGCTAGTTCGCCTCCATCTGCAAACAAATAAATATCCAAATGATCATAAGGGATGAATCAGCGCATTATTCACGCCCTTGAAGAGGTACAAAGACACAAGTTATAGAACAACCTCTATCTGGAACAACGTTCCACTCTACGTAGAGCTTCATCAAGCAAATGACTTTATAAAAAGCTCTACTCGCAGCGAAACTCTACCCCTATGTCTTTGCCGTCGTAGTATATAATTAAGTACAAAATAACTAAGGCAATGGTAAAATGATATTGAATTCATATATATCAATAATTATTTCTTTATATAATAATAGGATTATCAGAAAATGTATATATCATGTTCAAAGAACGGTCAGAGGTCACGTGAGGTCACTCTCGTAAGCTGTCTGGGAATTAGCGTGGGGTGTTACTGAGCACCATGGCTTGCTGTAGTGTCTTGGAATCTCAGGTAAAAGTGTTGGAGAAGGAGGTTCTACATCTTCAGGAGGAAAATAGAAGGCTGAAGCTTCGCCTAGATGGGTTTGGGAGTGAGTGTGAGATGGTTGGTGCTGGTAGGAGGAAAAGAATACCAGCATTGAGTTAAAGAGTGGCAGCCGCTTTAAGTGGCAAGTAGTTCACAATTCAGGAAGAAGGAACGTTAATAGAGAAGATGTGATGGTAGGAAATCGATTCTCTGTTCTTCAAGACGAGTGTACTTCAGTGGGTAGTGAGGTTAAAGGTACCACTGACTTCCCTGTTAATCAAGGTAAGAATATTCTAATTGTGGGAGACTCTCAGGTAAGATATATGGACTGTGCTTTTTCTAAAAAGAGATAGGAAGGTCAGACAGAGGGTGTACCTCCCAGGAGCTGGTGTTGGTGACATAGTCAGTAGGTTGGATAATATTATGTCAGGTAATGGGAACAAGCCCATTATCTGTCTTAGTGCTGGTGGAAATGACATTGGGAAGGGCAGGAGACAGGAGCTGCCATATAAGTAGTCAGGTCTAAGGGAGGGATCCCAATCATATGTAGTATTTTGCCTAGAAAGGGAGTGGGCAATGAATGGATGTCTAGGGCAATTGGTATAAATTGCTGGCTAGACAGGTACTGCAAGAAACTTGCAATTCCATTTATTGATAACTGGGACAAATTCTATGGCAAACGTGATATGTATGCAAGGGATGGGATTCATCTCTCTGGGGTTGGAGTGGTTGCATTAGCCAATTCGATTGAGGGGGTCATTGATGACTTGTCTAGGATTTTAAACTGATAGATTATAGAGGTATGGGTGTTTGTGGGAAACAATCAGGCTGCAGTACTAGGGTTGAAATCAGCAGATATTACCAAGATACTCCAAGGATATGTTTAAAAGACAATATTCAAAATAAAGTTGCTAGTAAAGGCAAAGGAATTGCTCAACAAACAAAGAGAGATAGTAGAGGTCAATGAGTGACTTGCTCCTTTAAGGTTTACTATACAAATTGTAAGAGTCTAAGAAATAAGATAGATGAGCTAAGATTACTTGCAAGTGCAGGTAATATATATATTATTGCAACAACGGAGATCTGGTTCAACTTGAAAGATAGAGAAATACCTTCTGAATGCAACATACAGGGTTATAAACTATTCCATACTGATAGGGTCAACAGGAAGGGTGGTGGAGTGGCGATGTATGTCAGAGATAATTTAAATTTTTGTGTTAGACAAGATATAAGATTAGAAACATCGGAAACAGAATCTGTTTGGCTACAGTTTCTCGAAGGTCGTGAAAAATTAATTTTGGGTGTGATTTATAGGCCCCCAAACCTTGATAGGGAGTGCGGTAGGCTGCTATTGGACGAAATTCATAAGGCGTCTAGATATGAAAATGTTGTGTTAATGGGAGATTTTAACTTTAGACAAATTGAGTGGAACAATGTGATAGGAAATCTTGAGTCTAGTGACTTTCTTGATACGGTTCAGGATTGCTTTTTAAAACAGTTTGTGACAGAACCAACTAGAGGAAACAACCTGCTTGACTTGGTTCTTGCCAACAAAGAATCACTAGTTAATAATCTTAAGGTTAATGATGAGCTTAGTGAAAGCGATCACAAATCACTTAGTTTTAATATATCATGGAATTACCCAGGTAACTGCAATCAAGTCTCTGTCCCAGATTTCCGCTTGGCCGACTTCATGGGACTGAGAAATTACCTGGGTGGGCTAAATTGGGATGACCTAACTATGGGTCAGGTAGGTGGTGTTGATTCCCAGACAACTTTTGTTCCGAGTAGGGAAATTAGATCTAACAAAAATGATCCCAAATGGATAAACAATATATAAAAACATCTCATTAGTCAAAAGAGAGGCACATGTAGGCGTATCAATGGACAGTTAAAAAAATCAATATATTCAATTAAAGAAAGATATAAAAAAAGGAATAAGAAAAGCAAAAAGGGATTATGAGGCTAAAGTCGCAAGGGATTCGAAGACTAACCCAAAAGGGTTCTTTCAGGTATACAGAAGTAAGATTAGGGACAAGATAGGCCCACTTAAGAGTAACGCAGGTCAGATCACTGACAGTGATAAGGAAATGTGTGAACTTTTTAATACCTACTTCCTCTCAGTTTTTACTCAGGAAGATACCAGCGGAATTCCAGAAATAAATTATGTAGAACAAGACGATAATAAACTATGCACTATTGGGGTAACTAGTGACATGGTCCTCAGACAAATAGAGAAATTAAAACCTAACAAATCCCCAGGCCATGATGAACTGTTTGCGAGGGTTTTAAAGGAATGTAAAGAGGAACTTAGCATACCTTTGGCTAATCTTTTCAATATATCACTACAAACTGGCATAGTGCCAGACAAATGGAAAATGGCAAATGTATTACCTATTTGCAAGGCAGGTGACAGGTCCTTAGCTTCGAACTATAGACCAATAAGCCTTACCTCCATAGTTGGTAAATTTATGTAATCAATAATTGCCGAAGCAATTCGTAACCATCTTGAAAGGCATAAATTAATTAATGAATCTCCTGTCTTACGAATTTACTAACTTTTTTACTAAGGTATTTGAGGAGGTAGATCATGGTAATGAATATGATATTGTGTATATGAACTTCAGTAAGGCTTTCGATAAAGTTCCACATCAGAAACTATTGAGGAAACTTAAGGCACACGGAATAGGAGGAGAATTTTTTCCTGGGTAGAGGCATGGTTGACAAATAGGCAGTAGAAAGTTTGCATAAATAGGGAGAAATCAGAATGGGGGCACGTCACAAGCGGTGTTCCACAGGGGTCAGTGTTGGGCCCCTTGTTGTTCACAATTTACATAAACGACATAGATGAGGGAATAAATAGCGACATAAGCAAATTTGCTGATGACACCAAAATAGGCCCTCCAATGAGGACATTAGAGCACTCCAGGAAGATTTGAATAGACTGATGCAATGGCCGGAGAAGTGGCAGATTCAGTTTAATGTAGACAAATGCAAAGTTCTAAATGTTGTACAGGAAAATAACCATGCCACATATATAAACTAAATAATGTAGATCTTAATATTACGGATTGCGAAAAGGATTTAATAGCTCTGGTTAGAAGTAATCTGAAACCAAGAAGTGCATAAGTGTTCGCAATAAAGCTAACAGAATCCTTGGCTTCATATTCAGAAGTATAAATAATAGAAGTCCTCAGGTTGTTCTTCAACTCTATGTATCTTCGGTTAGGCCTCATTTAGATTATGCTTCACAGTTCTGGTCACCGTATTACAGAATGGATATAAATGCACTGGAAAACGTACAAAGGAGGATGACAAAGTTGATCCCATGTATCAGAAATCTTCCCTATGAGGACAGACTGAGGGTCCTGAATCTGCATTCTCTAGAAAGGCGTAGAATTAGGGGGGATATGATTGAGGTGTATAAATGGAAAACAGGAATTAATAAAGGGAATGTAAATAGAGTGGTAAAAAATATCTAGCCTAGCCAGGACTCGCAGCAATGGCTTTAAGTTGGAAAAAATCAGATTCAGGAAGGATATAGGAAAACACTGGTTTGGTAATAGAGTTGTGGATGAGTGGAACAAACTCCCGAATACCGTCATAGAAGCTAAGACGTTGTGTAGTTTTAAAAATACGTTGGATAAATACATGAGTGGGTGTGAGTTAGACCTGACAAGCTTGTGCTACTAGGTCAGATGCCGTGCCCCTTCCTTAAGTGAATGTGACTGACCTGACTAGGCATTGGCTTAAGCCGGTGGGAGAATTGGACCTGCCACGCATGGGCCAGTAGGCCTGCTGCAGTGTTCCTTCTTTCTTATGTTCTCTCTCTATCTCACGGAGTGAGAAAGAGAGAATGTAAACCATTACTCTAGTTCTTCACAAATAATAATAATAATAATAATAATAATAATAATAATAATAATAATAATAATAATAATAATAATAATAATAATAATAATAATGTAGTTTATAAATATTTTTATGGGTGCGTCGTGGTTTAAAATATTTCATTAAGTTGTATAAAGCACTAACCTTGTAATTGTATGTAAATTAACTTACTTAGGGTAATGAGTGTACCATCAGTACTTCAGAATGTATAATGTAATGTATAATTATTCTGGCATAAAAATATACAGCAAGGGAAAATATTTGAAGGACGACCTGAATCATAGAGAGAGCACGAGGAAAAAGAGAGAGAGAGAGAGAGAGAGAGAGAGAGAGAGAGAGAGAGAGAGAGAGAGAGAGAGAGAGAGAGATTATGAAGAGAAGAATGTGAAATGTTCCAGAGTATAGCGGTCCCCAAACTTTTATAGGGGTGTGAGGCATGGGCTTTAATTGTTGCCGGATATAGTGAAGATGTAGTGATTAAGGGAAATGTGCTGTGATGTGAAAGGCATAATTTAGAGGGTGGAAGAGGGTATCCCCGTACCTCATAAGCCCAGCCTCCTGTACCCTAAATGCACGCAAAAGGAATAGTGCAGGGCGGTCGTAAAATTCTTATGGATGAAAAATACATAGGCAGGTGTGTATGTATGTGTGTGCACATGTATGTATGAATACTTTTGAAATTGTATGCGTACGTGTATGAATGTGTGTTTGTTTGCATGTTCATTTCCTTTTGTAAATATATTCTTGCGTATATATATATATATATATGTGTGTATGTATTATTGTTTATATGTATTCTTGTGTATATGTATGTACCTGTGCACTCTTTTTGTTTATGTAAACACATGTATATGTGTGCGTATTTATGCATGTGTTTATACTTCCCTGTGTATATTTTTCTTTGATATATATATATATATATATATATATATATATATATATATATATATATAAAACGTGTGCTTATGTACACGTGTGTATGCATTCCTATGGATATGTATGTATGAGTATGATTGCATGTCTGTATGTATTCCTGTGGGTAATTATGGTTGTGTGCCTCTGCGCACATGTATGTAAGCAAACATGCAGGTATGTATACCTGACGTATGCATATATGTACACACGTATAAATTTATATTATGAATGTAGAAACAAATATTTAATGGGTGTTGCCTAGAATTTACCTGGACAATGTCTCCGGCGCTGAAAAATGTCTGCTGTCAACGTCTCGCGTCACGGTCTCGGACCAGGCCTCCTAGGGGATCAAGACCTAATCAACCAGGCTGGGTAGGTCTGTTTGTAATCCCCCTTTATGTATGGAGGGTGTTAACAAGTCTTGCCCTCCCCCTTACACTTATTGTGTTATATTCCAGTGGGTTCATTGTGTTATATTCCAGTGGGTTCATTGTGTTATATTCCAGTGGGTTCATTGTGTTGTATTCCAGTGGGCTCATTGTATTATATTCCAGTGGGCTCATTGTGTTATATTCCAGTAGGTTCATTGTGTTATATTCCAGTGGGCTCATTGTGTTATATTCCAGTGGGTTCATTGTGTTATATTCCAGTGGGCTCATTGTATTATATTCCAGTGGGCTCATTGTGTTATATTCCAGTAGGTTCATTGTGTTATATTCCAGTGGGTTCATTGTGTTATATTCCAGTGGTCTCATTGTGTTATATTCCAGTGGGTTCATTGTGTTATATTCCAGTGGGTTCATTGTGTTATATTCCAGTGGGCTCATTGTGTTATATTCCAGTGGGTTCATTGTGTTATATTCCAGTGGGTTCATTGTGTTATATTCCAGTGGGCTCATTGTGTTATATTCCAGTGGGTTCATTGTGTTATATTCCAGTGGGCTCATTGTGTTATATTCCAGTGGGTTCATTGTGTTATATTCCAGTGGGTTCATTGTGTTATATTCCAGTGGGCTCATTGTGTTATATTCCAGTGGGCTCATTGTGTTATATTCCAGTGGGTTCATTGTGTTATATTCCAGTGGGCTCATTGTGTTATATTCCAGTGGGTTCATTGTGTTATATTCCAGTGGGCTCATTGTGTTATATTCCAGTGGGTTCATTGTTTATAAAGCTGCTTTTCACTGCTGGTACGATGAAACGTTTCTTAATCTCCAGTTTTCGTAGGAAGGGATTTCTGTGTGAAGATTTGATACTAATTCCTCTAGAATTTTCCAAAAGTGGACTACGTTTGTGTCTATCTTTGTGTAACAACAATAAATCTACTATAAAAGGACGTGTGGTCGACCCCTGGCGTTGTGAAACACAAACACATATTTTATCCTAATATTTATTACCCGTTGTTGGTTTTGCAAAATAAAAATACTTAACTTCCAAACGGCAAGAGAAAATTACATAAAAGTTTACATGATGTGGGTTTATAGCGTTTTAAACATTTGTTTAACGTTTTAGGTCGTTTTTAGGTAAGAGATGCACTCGCAGTGCTTTGGAAAGAGAAACTGAAATTCACGACGGATAGATCAATGAATGAATAATTTAGAGGGATACCCCTCAAAAATCGTCTTCTGAAAACCACAGTAAAATCAGCTGGACCAGAACAATAGTGGGGATTCTCGTGTCAGCAGTGCTATAGAATTGGGAAAATAGAGCTCCCCTCTTGGCAATGATGGCACCGCATGCAGGAGTTTCCTATTAACTCTCCCTAATTTTCCCCAGGGTATTTGTCTCGACCCTTAGGTCGTTAGCATTGGCATAGCCCTTCATCGCGACGGTTATTCAGTTGAACGATTTGACTTTAATGGCCTCATCTGCCATAGATCAAAGACATAGACCGCAAGACACAAACATTACAAGAAAACGAATATAAAAGCCTTGCTAAAGCCCACTGCGCATCACAAAGGAAGCCCCAGCTGGGCACAACCCAACGGCAGCCGTTTATCTGCACTAGACAGAAGATAAGCGGATAATGTGGGGCTTCATCTCAACATCTATGATTAGCCGACATTATTCTCTGATTCTGTGAAATTCAAAGAAGTGAAGCCGAATAATACAGGAAGATTAGGATGATTCTCATATACAAGAGCAACAGTTAACGTTAGAGCTCTGGACCAGAGGGCTTAAAGACCCTTCTAACCCATGATTTCCTTACGTTTTTGACCTCCACCCTAAATATCGTCTTTTTCTGACCTTGCCACCCAGTGTAACGGTACATGCAGTTTTAACTATCATTTCTAAATATATTTAGTTTTTACTAGTTTTGCTTCAATAAATTAATTTAAATAGCCTTGACAGAATGAATTTCATTTTTCTTAAATAAGGGTAAACGTAAATTATAAATAAAAAAAATATCAATGAAAATTTGATGTGACAAAATTCAGAATTATTCTGTGGCTACCATAAAACTGTTTTATTGCTGGGGTAAATTCCTTTGACAGTGATAAGGATATGTGTGAAATTTTCAATACTTACTGATCCCAGCCCTTCTAGGGCAGGGTAGGTGCCAAGGCTGGAGCTTGCTACCATCTGCGGCTCGCAAGCCTGTCCCTTCCCGTCAGCCTCTTGGGGCGGGAAGGTGGCAGACCAGAGAGGCCTAGCAACTATCTACCTACCTGCCTCGTGCTTGTGGGCGAATATGGCTAGGCCTGGGACCAGTTGGTCCCACCGCTGAGGGGTACCCCCGCCCATGGGAGACATAGGTCTCTGCTACTCCCACGCCAGGGAGCCGGAGCCGGGTCGCCACCTGGTAAAGACCCGGACCGGGAGATTTCCCGGTGAATCAACACCTCAATACTTACTTCCTCTCAGTTTTTACTCAGGAAGATACCAGCGGAATTCCAGAAATAATAAATTATGTAGAACAGGAAGATAATAGACTATGCTCGATTGGGGTAACTATTGACATGGTCCTCAGAAAAATAGAGAAATTAAAACCTAACAAATCCCCAGGCCCTGATGAACTGTTCGCGAGGGTTTTAAAGGAATGTAAAGAGGAACTTATCAAACCTTTGGCAAATCTTTTCAATATATCACTACAAACTGGCATAGTGCCAGACAAGTGGAAAAGGGCAAATGTAATACCTATTTACAAGGCAGGTGACAGGTCCTTAGCTTCGAACTATAGACCAATAAGCCTTACCTCCATAGTTGGTAAATTTATGGAATCAATAATTGCCGAGGCAATTCGAAGCCATCTTGAAAAGCATAAATTGATTAATGAATCTCAACACGGTTTTACTAAGGGGCGTTCCTGTCTTACGAATTTACTAACTTTTTTCACTAAGGTGTTTGAGGAGGTAGATCATGGTAATGAATATGATATTGTGTATATGGACTTCAGTAAGGCTTTCGATAAAGTTCCACATCAGAGGCTATTGAGGAAACTTAATTAAGGCACACGGAATAGGAGGAGAATTTTTTTCCTGGGTAGAGGCATGGTTGACAAATAGGCGGCAGAGAGTTTGCATAAATGGAGAGAAATCAGAATGGGGGCGCGTCTCAAGCGGTGTTCCACAGGGGTCAGTTTTGGGCCCCCTGTTGTTTACAATTTACATAAACGACATAGATGAGGGAATAAATAGTAACATAAGTAAATTTGCTGATGACACCAAAATAGGCCGTCCAATTCATTCAAATGAGGACATTAGAGCACTCCAGGATGATTTGAATAGACTGATGCAGTGGTCGGAGAAGTGGCAGATGCAGTTTAATGTAAACAAATGCAAAGTTCTAAATGTTGGGCAGGACAATAACCATGCCACATATAAGCTGAATAATGTAGATCTTATTACTTGTGATTGCGAGAAGGATTTAGGAGTTCTGGTTAGTAGTAATCTGAAGCCAAGACAACAGTGCATAAGTGTTTGCAATAAAGCTAACAGAATCCTTGGCTTCATATCAAGAAGTATAAATAATAGAAGTCCTCAGGTTGTTCTTCAACTCTATATATCTTTGGTTAGGCCTCATTTAGATTATGCTGCACAGTTCTTGTCACAGTATTACAGAATGGATATAAATGCACTGGAAAACGTACAAAGGAGGATGACAAAGTTGATCCCATGAATCAGAAATCTTCCCTATGAGGATAGACTGAGGGCCCTGAATTTGCACTCTCTAGAAAGGCGTAGAATTAGGGGGGATATGATTGAGGTGTATAAATGGAAAACAGGAATAAATAAAGGGGATGTAAATAGCGTGCTGAAAATATCCAGCCAAGACAGGACTCGCAGCAATGGTTTCAAGTTGGAAAAGTTCAGATTCAGGAAGGATATAGGAAAGCACTGGTTTGATAATAGAGTTGTGGATGAGTGGAACAAACTCCCGAGTACCGTCATAGATGCTAAGACGTTGTGTAGTTTTAAAGATAGGTTAGATAAATACATGAGTGGGTGTGGATGGGTGTGAGTTGGTCCTGACTAGCTTGTACTACTAGGTCAGATGCCGTACTAATTCCTTAAGTGGAAGTGACCTGACCAGGTGGTCGGCTAGATAATTATATGAGTGGGTGCGGTTGGGTGTGAGTTGGTCCTGACTAGCTTGTGCTACTAGGTCGGATGCCGTGCTCCTTCCTTAAGTGAATGTAACCTGACCTGGCTGGGTCGGGGCATTGGCTTAAGCCTGTTGGAGACTTGGACCTGCCTCACATGGGCCAGTAGGCCTGCTGCAGTGTTCCTTCTTTCTTATGTTCTTATTTATGTTAATAAATTTATAAAGATTTTCATCAACGTTGCAGTCAGACAAATAAAAAGCACATTATAAGTTTTCATGAAAAAATCTTTTTTCTTAGTTACATCATAAGTGATAAAATCTGTTATTTTTTCACTATCTTTCAGGGGGCTGCTTCATTCTCTGGAGACGCTCTTCTAGTTTAATCTTGATCTTGAGCTCTGGATCCACTTTGTTCTTTGCATAGACCTGAAAATATCTAGTTCATTGCTAGACCTGAAAATATTTGTTCTCAAAGGTATATTGTCAGAAAAGGGAGAGAGAAACCTCGTTTGCTTCCAGAGTCAGAATGGACTTAACCTTGGACTGGCCCTGAAATTCCGAATATGGAAAGCTTTGAAGACGTTGTCTTGCACTGGACTTTCCTGGGGAACCGGACTTTCTTGAAATCCTGGAAAATCTTCTCCAACTTAACGGACGTGTACACTGAACACATTCCTGATCCAGCTATGACGGTGGATGACGACATTCTCTAGGAAATATCGGTCCATTTATTCATGAAGATTTAGATTATCTCTGAAAACAGCGAAGATGTGAGTGAGCTCTATTTCTGATGGATGCTCCGGCACAACACTCAGTTCTGAGGAGGCAGCAGTTTTTTCTTTATCTCTTCAACAAGTCTTTTCTTGAATAATGCAATTTGCTCATTGGTGTCCATCATAGTTTATTTTGAGCCTTTCATGTCTAAATTCAGTTTATTCGTGTGCCAGAAGAGGTCGCTCAGGTAAGCCAGCCAGTCACACGTCGTCTTTGAAGCAGTCGGCCAGCATGTGCTTCATCACCCATAGAAAATAGTCAATATCTATTTTTTTTATTTAATAAGCCTTCACAGAGGCTTCCTTCAGAGAGCAAACTGACATCAGAGCGGAATTGCTATTGGTATTTCCTGTCTAAACACATTTTATAAAAAAGTGTTGGAGTTCAAAGCCCTGGCTTAGATGAGAGTCCCACTTGTGTTGCATTATGAAGAACCTTGCAGACTTGCAATTGCAAACATTGAGACGCAAGGTTTGCTCAGTGTAATAAACTGATAATTATTATGGCATCAGGATGTTTTGTCTTAACGCTAGTGACAAATTTCGCATTACTTTACATCACTTAAGGCTCTTCTGCCAGCCAAGGTCACGCTTCTTGCAGAAACAGATAGTTGACTATTTTAAATACGTCTTGAAGTTCTGGTATATTTACTAAATTTATTGCATTTGAGACAATAAATTATATTAGTGTATGTCTGTCATGAGGTTTGGTCGTTTACAGTGCTGTGTAGCGCATTACCTGAGGTTGCGTTAGACTAAATACATGTTGCATTACATATGTTCTTCTTTTTAACATGCTGGTCGTCTCCCACCGAGGTAGAGTTACCCGAAAAAGAAACACTTTCACCATCATTCACGCTATCATTGTCTTGCCAGATGCGCGTAGATACGACAGTTCAGATGCCCCTCCAAACAGGAAATATCCCAACCCTCTCCTTTAGAGTACAGGCACTGTACTTCCCACCTCCAGGACTCAAGTCCGGCTAACCGGTTTTCCTGAATCCCTTCACAAAATATTACACTGCTCACACTCCAACAGCTCGTTAGGTCCCAAAAACCATTTGTCTCCACTCCCAACATGCTCACACATGCCTGCTGTATGTACAAGCCTCTTGCACACAAAACCTCCTTCCCCTCCTCCCCCCCTCCCTCCAACCTTTCCTAGGACGACCCCTACCCCGCCTTTCCTCCAATACAGATTTATAAATCCTCCAATTCATCCTATTTTACTCCATCTTTAAAGGACCAAACCACTTCAACAACCACTCATCAGCCCTACTAATCTCCAAACTATGAATTATCTGCATAATATAAACACTAGACATAGCCCTCAGACACGTCATCTCCACTCTCTCCAGCCTTCTCATAGATGTAACTTTTACAACCCATGCTTCACACCCATATAAGAGTATTGGTACCACTATACACTCATATCTTTCCTTCTTTGCCTCCATGGTTTACGGTTGTTTTTTTATCTCGGCAGATACCTCAATGCACAACATACATTATGTTCTTGTCTATACTTATTCGTTGTTGAAATGAATCCTCCTATCTTTGCCATAAGGTGTCGCAATTGCTGGAAAACCTAACTTATAAGTTAAAGGTTTCATTATTGTCTGTCTTTCGAGAAGTGTGAGAGAGTAGCACATTATGTAGGCAACAAATATATTTGAAATTGGACATCTCACATTGTGCAGGACTCGTTTAAGGAAAGATTTTCCCTGTGGGAAAAGAAATCGATAATTTATGAAATGGCTGATTTAAACATAAGTTCTACATCAGATCCCTTACAAAATGTTTTGGGGAAAAAAAAAACGTGAACGAGGCCCAGTGGATTAGGTGGCCGTTAACAATGGATGTTGCAGAAGCGAAATTCCTCCAGAATGTTGTAATTTCCTTTGTGCTACACAGAAAATGAGTTGATAGTCATTTGGAATGTCCGAAGATTTATCTGTCTATGTCGAAAAAATTATCCATTTTTTTATACAGCGCCTCACTTAGTTGAGGCACAATATCTCCTCACATGAGGTCAATTAGATGCTTGATGCCACAACTGGGAAGTGGTGGAGATGTCACCTTCTTGGTGACATCTGATCCACTAACAGCTTCAATAATTACTATTGTTGTTGACATTATAAACTCTCCAGTTGAATTCTAAAAGCAGCATCACTATGCATTCGTTTAACTTGTTCTTTTTTATCCATTCAATAAATCATTGGTTTTCCGACACTATTTAGATGGAGCGAACTCAAACGACGTTTCAATTTGTTTTCTCTGACTGATTGATTGATAAGGATTTAGAGGCATTGCACACACTGGGGTCGGACATTTCCAGTTCGTTGTCTCAGCTCAGTGAAAATATATTTCACAAACTCAAGCTTAAGCTTTAATTTGCATTAGGCAATTTTTCAATTATAATTCGAACGTAGAGAAAAGAGAGTTTTAAATTAGATTTTACGAAATACATTGACAAATTGTAGGATTACTTGAAAATAAACAACTGGACTGTAAAATTAATAAGGAAATATTAAACACACTATAAAAGGCAGAAAACAAGCAAACAAATATTGGTCACTACTTCCACTACCAGCATTACCTCTACCACTACTTCTCTACTTGCCTTTTCCTTCCTCTCTGGGTTCCATCCCTGTCCCCCTCTCCTATATATACTGGCTCCCTCGCCTTCGTGTGTTAGTGTTACTTGTCAATGGTACAAGTCGGACCGGGACGTCGTCATAAGCTCCTCTCTCCTATATGAGAGTTATTTTTTAATTGTTCCAGTCACGGTATTGTTCCTTTTTGTTCTTTATTGGTGAGTCTCTTACTCATGACACTCCCTCTTACATTCACTTAAAATGAATCACAGACTCAGCTCAACACTAATACTCTCTCACACTACAAAAATATTCTTTCTCGCTCCTAATTTTTTCATCCCTGACACCTTCCCTCGAGTCTCAGGAGCATCCAGCGACCCTCGAGTCTCAAGAACAACCAGCGACCCTCCTTAGGGTCGCGACCCTGAGTTCGTGAACCAGTGGTTGAACCCAAGATCTTGATGATGAATTAAGTGATAATATTATTTGGCTAATCAATTATTAGAGTAAAAAATTTCTTGTTTCAGTAAATGTTGACCTTCATTACACTTCTTTCATGAACGAATGTCTAATAGCGACGTGTATTTTAAATTTAGAAAAAACGGATAAAGTACCACCTGGTTTCAGTGACACTTTAATGATGACAAAGAAATGAACGAAATGCTTAAGTCAGAATATGACTGTGTTTAATGAGCAATTGAGATTAAAGACTGACAATACAATTTAAATTTTGATGAGATTCAAGACTGTCGACATCACAAAGTGTCTGATATAAGCCTATTAGTGTCTTCAAGAATTTTTTTTTTTTTATATACAATTTCCATAACTGTGGAACTCCACTTTCATCAAAAACTTAAAAAAAGGTCACGTGCCTTAAATATCCTGGAAACGGAAGCTATCCCGTCTCAAAGTCATCAAAAACACTAATATAGTTTACTTCAACAAAGGTGACGGTTAATGAATCGCAAAAAGAACTACAGACGATAGCACTGATGTCCCACATTATCATAATGATTGAGTTTTAAGACGCAAAATTGCTAAACACGAGGATTCACAACAAATGCACAAATCAGGGCAACTAGCGTCACCTTTGCTGGACAATTACATTATCTTGAATCCAATGGAAGGCAAAGCGGAATGCAGATTTAGTGTATTCAGACTCTGTAGAAGTCTTTGACAAGTGTGATCTTGATAAGTGGTTCAGAGAACCGACAAGTTGATAAATTAGACACATATGCAACACTTGGGTATCTTTATTGAAGAAACTTTTCGCCACACAGTGGCTTCATCAGTCCATACAAAGGAGAATGGTGAAGAAAAGGAGGAGTTTGAGGTAATCAGTCCCTCAGCCTTGAGTCGATGTAATGAGTCCATCAGTGGCTTATGTACTGTAGACAGGTGAGGTGCAGCAGTCGTAGGTGGTATCACACTTGACAAATCCAAATGTGTAAGTAGGTCATGCCTAAAGGTTAGGCAAGTGATGAATTACCTATATTAAGATCACTTGCCTAAACTTCAGGAAACAGGTGAGTCAGGGTAATAGCTGAATCACTGCAACAGGTGAGTCAGGGTAAGTGCTGAATCACTGCAACAGGTGAGTCGGTTGAACAAGTGGGTCAGTAGAACAAGTGAGACAGAGCAACAGGGAATAATGGGCAGCTGTTGAATCATTGCAACAAGTGAGTCAGTGCAACAGATGAATCAATCCAGAAAATGAATCAGTGCAACAAGCAAATCAGAGCAGCACGTCAATCAATGCAACAAGCGAATCAGAGCAACAAGTGAATCAGAGGAACAAATGAATCAGTGCAACAAGCGAATCACAGCAACAAGCGAATCACTGCAACATGTGAATCACAGCAACAAGTGAATCACAGCAACAAGTGAATCAATGCAACAAGCGAATCAGAGCAACAAGTGAATCACAGGAACAAATGAATAAGTACAAGCGAATCACAGCAACAAGAGAATCCCTGCAACATATGAATCACAGCAACAAGTGAATCCCTACAACATATGAATCACAGCAACAAGTGAATCACAGCAACAAGCGAATCCCTGCAACATATGAATCACAGCAATAAGCGAATCACAGCAACAAGTGAATCACAGCAACAAGTGAATCACAGCAACAAGTGAATCACAGCAACAAGCGAATCCCTGCAACATATGAATCACAGCAACAAGTGAATCACAGCAACAAGCAAATATCTGCAACAAGCGAATCCCTGCAACATATGAATCATAGCAACAAGTGAATCACAGCGACAAGTGAATCCTTGCAACATATGAATCACAGCAACAAGTGAATCACATCAACAAGCGAATCACAGCAACATATGAATCACAGCAACAAGTGAATCACAGCAACAAGCGAATCACACCAACAAGTGAATCAGTTATTTTATTTATACCTTTCCAGGATAAACTTAAATGAATAGATCTATTTAACCCGCCAAGAAATTGCTCCCATTCTTGTTGCCTAAGTTTTTGTTAGTGAAGCTTGAAAAGTTCTAGGGTTCTATATCCACGATACACTTTACCAGTCCTTCTAGCTACATGTGTTAACTTGCCAAATTGTAGATCGCTGTTTTGCTTAAGATGGTATTTGTTGTTATTTATGGTGGAAGATGCTTGTTCTATTTTTTCAATAACGGCAAGTAAATCATCACTAAATTGTGTTGGGCCAGTGGGATCGTAATTCTTATGCCATTGATCAGATGCCACTCAAATGTATCATACACTATGATCAACAATAATTTTCAATTATTTGTACACAGGGCAGTACATGTACAGTCGATTATTATAACAGTTAGGTATCTTTATTTTGAAACGTTTCGCCTACACAGTAGGCTTCTTCAGTCGAGTAAAGAAAAGTTGATAGAAGCAGAAGAGATGTGAAGACGATGTCATCAGTCCATCACCATTGAAGACGTAGTTTTGAGGTGGTCAGTCCCTCAGCCTGGAGAAGAGTATTTCCATAGTCTGAAACCATGTGAAGTTGAAGCGACAGTATGGAGTCTTATATACTGTCAGAAGGTGAGATGTAGGCCACTAGTAGAAGCAAGAATGTAATCATTGAGAGGTCACGTCCCTCTCAAATCCAACCATTCTCACTAGTAGAAATTGTCCAAATTGGATAACTTAGTGAGTAATGACTTCTTCAGCTTTCTTATGAATTGTCCTCAAATATTGACGTTGATCAACTAACTCAAAGCTCATCTCCACAGGTACAGATAATCTCCCAGTAAGCACTAAACTGATATGGTTAATTGATTTTTGTTACAGTAATCAGAACATCACATACCACATCAGTCAACAGTGTTTTGATTACGGTAATAGTTAGGTCAAACGGTTCTGGAGGTAGAGGACAGTTAGAATGCAGGTGATGCTTTTCAGTAACCTGATTTGTACAAGGTTTCCTTGTGTGTTGATGAATTACTGAGGAACATAATAACTGATAATTACAAAGAAAAGTTACAAATGGACCTGGACAAAACTGGAGGACTGGCAAAACAATTGGCGACTTTAATTCAACCTCAGCAAATTAAATATGAAAACTGGAGAAAGACCTCGGGGTAAGCATTGTGCCAAGCATATCACCAGACGTACATACCAACCAAATAACATCCGCAGTGAATACTCATCTGGCAAATCTTAGAATAGCTTTTTGGAATTTTAAGTCATTCACAGTCCTATATACGAAATATGTGAAGCCCATCTCGGAGTATACAGCACCAGCATGGAACCCTCTCATCTGATATTAAGACAATGGAGAAAGTGCACAGGTATACAACAGAAATAGTCCTAGAACCAAGGAGAATGAACTATGAGCCTAGATGAATGGTTCAGAGAACCGATAAGTTATAAATTAGACACATATGCAACATTTGGGTATCTTTATTAAGGAAACGTTTCGCCACACAGTGGCTTCATCAGTCCAATACAAAGTAGAAAGGTGTAAGGAGAGGAGGAGTTTGAGGTAATCAGTCCCTCGGCCTGGAGTCGATGTGTTCAGTCCATCAATCTTGTAGAAAGTACTGTATATATCCGTAGAGGTGGCTTATATACTGTAGTCAGGTGAGGTGAAGCAGCAGGAGGCGGGGTCATAGTGGTACCATCCACTAGTCGAAGTAGGTCTTCGTCCAAAGATTGGACAAGTGTTGAAGAATTCGTTTGTATTAAGATCCCAAGATGTTGCTGTGTCAGACAGGGTGTAGATGAATGGGATCTTAATACAAACGAATTCTTCAACACTTGCCTGGAGGAACAGGCAGGAATAACAGGGAAGGCACTACAATGGATCAGGGAATACCTGTCAGGAAGACAGCAGCGAGTCATGGTACGTGGGGAGGTGTCAGAGTGGGCGCCGGTGACGAGTGGGGTTCCACAGGGGTCAGTCCTAGGACGGGTGCTGTTTCTGGTATTTGTGAACGACATGACGGAAGGAATAGACTCCGAAGTGTCCCTGTTTGCAGATGATGTGAAGTTGATGAGAAGAATTCAATCGGACGAGGACCAGGCAGAACTACAAAGGGATCTGGACAGGCTGCAAGCCTGGTCCAGCAATTGGCTCCTGGAGTTCAACCCCACCAAGTGCAAAGTCATGAAGATTGGGGAAGGGCAAAGAAGACCGCAGACGGAGTACAGTCTAGGGGGCCAGAGACTACAAACCTCAATCAAGGAAAAAGATCTTGGGGTGAGTATAACATCAGGCACATCTCCTGAGGCGGACATCAACTAAATAACTGCTGCAGCATACGGGCGCCTAGCTAACCTAAGAACAGCATTCCGACATCTTAATAAAGAATCGTTCAGGACCCTGTACACTGTGTACGTTAGGCCCATACTGGAGTATTCAGCACCAGTTTGAAACCCACATCTAGCCAAGCACGTAAAGAAGCTAGAGAAAGTGCAAAGGTTTGCAACAAGACTAGTCCCGGAGCTAAGGCGTATGTCCTACGAGGAGAGATTAAGGGAAATCGACCTGACGACACTGGAGGACAGGAGAGATATGGGGGACATGATAACGACATATAAAATACTGAGAGGAATTGACAAGGTTGACAGAGACAGAATGTTCCAGAGATGGGACACAGCAACAAGTGACACAGTTGGAAGTTGAAGACTCAGATGAATCACAGGGATGTTAGGAAGTATTTCTTCAGTCACAAAGTGGTCGGGAAGTGGAATAGCTTGGGAAGCGATGTAGTGGAGGCAGGTTCCATGCATAGCTTTAAGAAGAGGTATGATAAAGCTCATGGCGCAGGGAGAGTGACCCAGTAGCAGCCAGTGAAGAGGCGGGGCCGGGAGCTATGTATCGACCCCTACAACCACAACTAGGTGAGTGCACACACACACGAGACACACGAGACACACAAGGCATACCCATCTCGACCATCCTCGTCCGAAAACGTAAACTTAGTCTGGTGAAATATTCATAACTAGCTTGGCCGCGTCTGGCGACTCATCTTGAGCAAATTGAGTTAGCAAACGCCGCCTCTCCTCCTAGAGTGACACATCCACTGGGTGTCGGGGGGGGGGGAGGGTTAGCGGTTAGGAGTTAGGATGGAAGGGGAGAGGAAATCTTGGGATGGAAGGTAGGATGGTGATGTAGGGGAAGCACTAGTGGCTTGGTGAAGCGAGTCATGGGGATATGTAATTCCTGGGGTTTGATTCAAGGAAGTGGAGGGTCACTATAGGTACCTTGATCAAGAGCAATTTACTTATATTATGGCATCCCCGTCTGATTGGGAGTGGGGTAAGGGGAATATATACAGTGAGGGTTAACCTCTCCCCATAGAACATACCCCACAGCTCCGGAACTAGCCTCGTTGTAAACCTTTGCACTTTCTCTAGTTTATTTTCATGCTTGACCCGAGTGTGGGTTCCATACAGTATGTCCCTGACGTACACTATATACAGTGTCGTGAATGACTCCTTACTTAGATGCCTAATAGCTAGATTTAGGTTAACCAGATGCATATTAGCTGCAGCAGTAATCTAGTTGATGTACGCCTCAGGTGATATATTCGGTACAGTACACACCACAAGGTCCTTCTCCCTGAGTAAGGTTTGCAGCTTTTACCCCAGAGTTTGTACTCCGTCCGAGATCTTCTTTGTTCTTCCCAAAATTTCATAACTTTGCACTTACTGGTGTTAAACTCTGGGAGCCACTTGTTAAACCAGACCCTGCAATCTGTCCGGGTCTTTTTCATGCCTTTCCTCGTCCACCTCTGCTCATATTCTAATTAGATTCACAACAACTGCGATCAGGGTTACCTTCGATTCTAACCTTTCCTTCAAGTTATTCACATATATAAGAAATATCACCAGTCCTAGTACTGACCCTTGTGGAACCCCACTCGACACATAAACTCATTCTGCGCCTCTTCACGGGCCATCACTCTATGTTTCCTTCCTGTCAGTCATGACTTGATCCATTGTTCTGTCCATGATAGTCCTCCTTGTTCCTTTGGGTTTTGTACAAGTCTCTTGCATGGTACTGTGTTAAGAGCCTTCCTACAGTCCAAGAAGATGCAATCTACCCATCCTTCTTTCTCCTGCTGTATTTATCTTTCCTTGTCGTAGAATTCTAGTAGGTCTGTGAAACAGAATTTACGAGTCCAAAAGCCGTGCTAGTTGTCATGTATGAACACACTCCTTTCAAGGTGTTCCATCACTCTTCTCTTAATAATCTTCTCCATAACTTTACATAATATGCAAGTCAGTGAGACTCAGTTGAAGTTTAACGCAACCTGTATGGACATCATCTGCTGACTTCCACATCTCTGGCAGTTGCTAGGTGTAGATAGGCTTGTTGAGGATTGTTGCTGGAGGCAGACTCTCTTCCTCTATCAGGACCCACCAAGAGATGTTATCTGTTCCCACCACAACCAAGGTACCTGGTTTATACAGTAGCTTCTTCACCTCCTCCACAGGTGTATGTCTTGTGTCCAACGCTCGATGCTGCAGCCTCCTGCGTCGGTTCCCTGGTAGCCTTCCTGCCGCTACTGTGTGTGTACTCACCTAATTGTGGTTGCAGGGGTCGATACTCAGCTCCTGGCCCCGCCTCTTCACTGATCGCTACTAGATCCACTCTATCCCTGCTCCATGAGCTTTATCATACCTCGTCTTAAAGCTAAGTATGGTTCCTGCCTCCACTACATCACGTAAGTGTGTGTACTCACCTAATTGTACTCATCTAATTGTGGTTGTAGGGGTCGAGACTCAGCTCCTGACCCCGCCTCTTCGCTGTCTGCTACTGGGTCTCTGCTCTCCCTGCTCCATGAGCTTTATCATACCTTGTCTTAAAACTATGTGTGTGTATGTGTGTGTGTGTGTGTGTGTAACTGTCTATGAATGTGATACTGGATAGAGGGACAAGGATAGGGTGGTGCAAGGAAACTTTAACACCTCGCCCTGGCAGGGTCATAATCACTTAAACACAGTCTTCGAAACTGTTGTGCTGTCAGTGCCTTTACTGCTCTTAACACTACCTAACCTGCCCAACTTCAGGGACATCTGTAAAACGACTTCTCACTCAGATTCCAAGAACTATTTTAAATACTAAATGAGCCCATAACTTGAAACAATGGAATGATAGTACGAGGCAGAAAATTTAGCACGACGAACGAAAAGTTTTATGTTAGCAGATTTATAAGAAAATGACTCTAGGCGTCAAAGATGTTAGATGAAGACAATACAGTCGTTTAAGAACAAGGTGAACAAGCACGTTAGCTGAAGACAATACAGTCGTTTAAGAACCAGCTGAACAAGCACGTTAGCTGAAGACAATACAATCGTTTAAGAACCAGCTGAACAAGCACGTTAGCTGAAGACAATACAGTCGTTTAAGAACAAGCTGAACAAGCACCTTACTAGTATAGGATTCAAGTAGCAACTAATATGTGACAAACTAAAATCAGTGGATTCCTGAAGTTTGTTGCTACCTTTCTATAGGACATTCTTCCACCAGTAATTTACTCATCGGCTGTATACAACTGATACATTTTCTCATGAGACATCAAGCGGACCTTCCAGAGATTTTGGGAATATATTTTCTAGTTATAACTATATTGTATTCACTAATAAATTACGTTAATGGTGTGAATAATGCTTGGGTCAAACTTGTAAATGAGCTGCTGTAGTGTAGAATACCATAAGTAATTTTGTAAAATAAAGAGTGAGCTAGAGAGAGAGAGAGAGAGAGAGAGAGAGAGAGAGAGAGAGAGAGAGAGAGAGAGAGAGAGAGAGAGAGAGAGAGAGAGAGAGAGAGAGAGAGAGAGAGAGAGGAGGGAGGGGGAAGAAAGAATGAATGAAAAGAGTCTCTGCAGCAATCTCTACAGACAAGCCTGTCAGGGAATGGAGGAAGTCCAGTGCTGGGCCATCACTTCCTAGGAAGCAGACACAGAAAGAGAACTGGCATCAGGAAGAGTTGCCTCCTGAACGTGGTTGGTGGTCCCTGATTAAGGTCTGAGAGGGAAATTCACCCGAGGGCACAATTCCACCTCTAAATTGCCAGGATGGGACTGTCGCTACCAGTAATCAAAAGAAAGACTGACATACTTGCAGACCATTTCGATAATGAAAGGTAAGTCCCAGATCCAGAGTCATTCCTCAAAGCTAGCTGTAAGACTGTTGCCAATATTGTTTAAGACGAGAGTAAGACTATAAGAGATCCATTTAGTCTTTAAATGTAAGTGTCCACACTTACAACAAAAATATTTAGATAAAATATTACTGGGTCTATGACTTTTGAGTGATCTATCGTTGATTAAAAAAATGCAGTAGATAGTAAACACACATAAAATCTAAAATTACACAACAAAGAAATAATATAAAAATCAGATCACCATCAACAGCAAGAAGAGATCACAATTGTCAGCCGAGATAAATACTTTGAAAGTTATAAAAAAAATCACAAAGAATACATTAAATTCGAGAGAAGTATCCAGGAGAAGGTAACCAGAATTATATGATAATATAAGCACTGATGACGTCACAGATTCAAGGAAATGCTTCTCCACAGACCTGTTGGAATTCACAAGAAAAAAAAAATCAAGGCAAAGAAACTAGGCTAGGAAGGTTACATTTGATACAGTATCTCTCCAGAGAATGATCTGTATGTTAGCAGAGCAGGATGGAAGGGTTTCACCTGATCAAAGAATACCTGTATAAATAGATAAATTTGGATGGGAAAGAAATAGCATCAATGGCCAAATCATAACTAAAGGCTGTTACACATCAAATTAAAATTGAAGATGACAATTAAGACAAAGTTTTTAATCTGAAAAATGATCACTCTCAGCAGACAAGACAGTTAAAAGGGAGCCTGAGAAGATTGAAGGAGTTTTTCAGTACGGCTGAAAGACGGATTTACGTCGCAGAAAATCAACACGAATAGTTTGGATCGGGAAAGCACTGCCTTACAAGCCTTCTGAGATTCTCTGGAAAAGATAACAAGGGGGGGTTCCTCACATGGGTCAGTACTAAGACCCCTACTATTCTTGTTTTTATATTTAAATGAATAATTACAAAAGGAACTGAATCTTACATATACAGTGGACCCTCGGTTTTCGTTGAAAATTCTTTCCAGAATGCTATTCGAGTGCCGTTACCAAACGAATTTGTTCCCATAAGGACAAATGTAAATTAGATTAGTCATTTCAGACCTCCAAAAATACATTTACAAAATCTCTTACGAAAATACACTTACATAATTGTTCGAGTCTGGAGGTGAACGAAAACCGAGGGTCCACTGTAGTTATTTTCCAGTAACTGAAGCTATTGAAATAAATAAGAATGGGGGAAGATGTGGAGAGGTAACAAGAAGACTTGGACAATGTGCAACCTAAAAAAGGTAAAGGCATGCAAGGTGAGAAGTGAACGAAAAATCCGAAAAGTACAGCTGGAAAGGTAAAATTTATAAATATATAGCAAATATAAAGATTAGGTAGAGAATATCTGAATATCACACAAAATTTATCTCCAGAGGTGACCATGATCCGTATAATATCGGCAGCATCTCCAGGGTTAGGAAATCTTAGAACAGCTTTCAGGGATCCTCACAGAGGATACTTTAGGTGTCTGTATCCGACATATGATAGACGCAAGTGACGTAAATGAGACCATAACTGGTATTTGAGATCAAGACGAGACGATTAACACCAGATAAAGGTAATGGCTTTTAAAACTCATTTGTATGAGCACTGCGCAATCTTTATAATTAGTTTACTATGATAAATTAATATTAATATTCATAATTTTATTACTAATATGTACTTTAAATTAATATTTTTCACTTTGCTTTTACTAGTTTATTTAAGTGTCGAACTGTCTTCCAGAATTTATTAAGAATTTTATGAGCCAACAGCCAGCTTCTACACGCTTTTTTTTTATTATTCTACCTTCAGGTAATTAAGTAATATTTAAGTAATAGGGAAGTGTATAATAAGAAGCAAATAAAACCACATGAACGGGCATTTGAGACATCCAATATTACCTCTGTTTTATGTAATATTTCACTTGGGCAAATACGTCATATTTATATGAGTCCTCCCACATTAACTCTCTTCATACGGTATTTCATGCATAACTGTATCTCTTGTATAGAGGAATTTGCGCACGTATGAGAGGAAGACCACAAGGACACAGTACTCTGAAAAAGACATGGTGAATACCTTGATAACACTGTTATGAGGTAGGTCACCAAGAAATACAGTGAAGCTTTGCAAGATAACCAAGACAAATTTGGAGCAGCATTTCACTGGAAGGTCAAAATCACCCCGAGAAAAATTAAAGGAAAATGGCAATAGCGGTCAATGTAGTTTCTATAAGTGATCATGGAATGCCTTTTAGAATCAATGAAAGGATAATGAACACCACCAAAAGTTTTATGTCCATCATTTTAGCTGTAACTGCTGGTGGTTAGATTCTAGATCCATATGTTGTTTACAAGGGGGAAGCTTCAAGACTCTTGGTTTAAGGAGTAGTTCTGTACCGTCGCAAGCTCCCTGCTGAAGAAACTAAATTACTAAAAGGAGATAACCTGTCCTCCCACGTCAACTACAAAGTTATGATGTAATTAGTTAAGATAACCGACAAGTTAAAGAATTAGACACTTTTACAACATTAGTAATCTTTACTGTGGAAACAATTCGTCAACTCTCCTGATTGATGGACTGAACACAGACTCCAGGCTGAGGGACTGATTACCTCAAACTCCTCATCTTCCACTATTCATCTCTGTACCGGACTGAGGAAACCACTTGTTGGCGAAACGTTTCCACAATAAAGTTTTCCAAATGTTGCATAAGTGTCTAATTCTTCAACTACAAAGTTGCTGAACTATTCAAAGCACTTTTTGCGGCCCTTGGATGTCTCCTCTTAAACATGATTGGAGAAAGATACTGACTGACTGGATGGAAGATTTACCTAGAGTATACCTGGAGGTTGTTCCGGGGGTCAACGCCCCAGCGGCTTGGTCCATGACCAAGCCTCGCAGTAGATCAGGGCCTGATCAACCAGGCTGTTTCTGCTGTCCGCACGCAAACTGACGTTCGAACCACAGTTCGGCTGGTCGGGAAGTGTAATTAGGTGCCTGTGCAGTTCGCTCTTGAAGACAGCCAGGGGTCTATTGGTAATCCCCTTTATGTATGCTGAGAGGCAGTTGAACAGTTTTGGGCCCCTGACACTTACTGAGTCGTCTCTTAGCGTACTCTTTGCTCCTCTGATTTTCATTAGGGGGATGTTGCATAGCCTGCCGAGTCTTTTGCTTTCGTAGGGAGTGTTTCCGTATGTAGATTTGCGACTAGTCCCTTTAAGATTTTCCAAGTGTATATTATCATGTATCTTTCTCGCCTGCGTTCCAAGGAGTATAGGTCAAGAGACTTCAACTGTTCCCAGTAATTTAAATGCTTTATTATTCTTATACATGCAGTGAAAGTTCTATGCTTATCCAGGTCTACAATTTCGCCTGCCGTGAAAGGGGCCGTTAGTGTACAGCAGTATTCCAGGTTAGAGAGACGAAGCAATTTGAAGTGAATCATCATTGGCTAGGCATCCCTAGTTCTGAAGGTTCTCATTATCCATCCTAACATTTTCTTAGATGTGGTAGAGATATTATTGTGATCTTTGAAAGTGAGATTCTCTAACATTATCACTTATAGGTTCTTCACATTAGTTTTTCGCTCTATTGTGTGGTAGGAAATTGTTATATACTCCGATCCAGTTTTTATTTCCTCAAGTTTTCTATAGCGGAGTAATTGAAATTTGTCTTCATTGAACTTCATATTGTTTTCTGAGACTTGGTTAATGTCCACTTGGAGATTTGCAGTGTCCTCAATGGATGTCACTGTCATGCAAATTCTGGTAGCATCACCAAAGGAGGAGACAGTGCTGTGGCTTACATCTCTGTCTATGTCAGATATGAGGAGAAAAAAGATGGGAGTGAGTACTGTACCTTGTGGAACAGAGCTTTTCACTGTAGCTGCCTCCGACTTTACACTGCTTACTATTACTCTTTGTGTTTTATTTGTTAGGAAGTTATAGATCCATCTACCCACTTTTCCTGTTATTCTTTTACCACGATTTCGCAAAGTCTGTGCATTCTAAATCTGCATTTTGTTTGTCCTTCAGTGCATCCAAGACCATGTCATAGTAGTCTAATAGTTGTGAGAGGCAGGAGTTACCTGCTCTAACCCATGTTGCCCTTTGTTGTGCAAATATTTTGTATCCTCCTGGTTGGTGATCTTGCTTCCTAGAACCCTTTCAAAGATTTTTTGGATGAGGGACGTTAGTGCTATCGGTCTGTAATTCTTTGTAATTGCTTTACTGCCACCTTTGTGGAGTGGGGCTATATCTGTTGATTTTAGTGACTGGTATAACCCCTGTGTCTATATTCCCTCTCCATAGAATATTAAAGGCACGTTCTTGATGAACACGGAGTTTTACGAGGCTGGGCCTTGGGCAGAGTGCATGGGCATGTCATTTATTGTTTTATTTTCAAAGTCCTGTGGTGTTAGGATTATATCAGAAATTCTTGAATTAATCAAATTTTAGTCTCCGTCATAAAAAAAAAATAATTTAGAGTGTCGACCCTTAGTCTAATTAACGGCTCACTAAACACGTAGCCATATCGGAACTTCAGTATCTCACTCATTTCTTTGTTGTCATCTGTGCAAGTCCCCCCTCATTTAAACAGGGGCCCAATACTGGAGGGGGTTTTCACTATAGATTTGGTGCAAGAAAAGAAATATATTTTTTTTCAGCTTCGTTTATGGCTTAAAGTTCTTTATGTGTTTCTTGGCTCCTGTTTGATCCGTTAAGCTTAAGTTTGATGTTGCCCGCAGAGACGGATTAAAGCTGTTGTTACTGACCACCCTGCCGAAGGTCTGCCTCCTACGGTGCATTATGACTCGCTGTTGTTGTGGACCAGCCTTCAAATCATTGCCTGCTACTGCTGGCTTGGTATGGGTGCTGTCTTGTTTTACTGGCCTGCCTGTACCACTGGTAAGGGGTTGTACTACCAGCCAGGAGGAATAGAGGAGTGTGAGATGTCCTCAGCCTGCCTTCGACAGGCCAGAGGTGTATATGTTACCTGTGTGGAATGAGGCGACTTTGGAAATAGCACAGTGATCCAGGCTATCTTGTTTTATGAGATCAGTGGATTCCAGTGGTGAAGTATAGTGGAGAATGTCTGGTTGCAATACCTACCCTATCTTAAGTTTCAGATTTTGAAGTGTATGAGTAAAATGAGACTTTGGGAGTCGTGAAGTGGTCCAGTAGCGAGTTCTTGAAGAATACCACCTCTTGATATCTTTACTATGTTAATAGAACAAACGGAAGAGGTTCGATCTAATGGTTAATTTGCGAGTTTGACTAGTAGAGCTAGTTTGTGTATTTCTAGTAAAGCATGGAAGGGTGTCAATTTTGTCACTTTTTTGCCAATTTTTATCAAATTGGATTTTTTAAAAAGAATCAGAATCAGGGATTATAGCGAACCCTGAATAAAATATAAATGAAAAAGTAATTTGGAAAAAAAGAACTCCGAGGTTTTGTGGTGTTTTAAAGATTAACGAGGGGAGACTTTCCTATTTTTCAGAACAATCCCAACAACATTGTCGTTTGCTGTCTCAAAAACTTCCGTGTATTTCTCCTTATTGTACCAGCTTCAAATTTCCAACGCTAATGTCATGTATCGTGGGCATAATTCGAGGAACTATTTGCATGCCTCTTGCACAGTGCTACATAAGCTATCCCAAATTTCTGATTCTGTGTGACAGAGAAAGTCTTCACTGATCGACATCAAAATTTCAACACACGGGTATCCTTCATTGCAGATGCAATTTTACCATTTTGAATCTCGAGTTTTTATTGTACTGTTTAGCCTTATTACGTTATTTACCGTTGATGTTGGTTGTGGAATTTGTCTTCCTCTTGCTTGGGTAGAATTTAAAAGCTTCCTATTCCACAGGCGATGGATAAACCCTACTGGTTTAGCGCTTTCCTCTGATTAATATATAACAATTGTAAATGACATCAGTCTCCAATGAAACTTATTTCTTAGAAATTAGGTAGTCTTACTTAGATTTTAAGTTTGAATTTATTTTTTTTCTGTATAGGCTCAAATTTCCTCTTTTTTTGAGGGGGGAAAAATAGAAAAGTTTAAATACTGCTTTTCATTGTGAGTGTCGCATCTGATTAGCTTCAACTCTGATTACTTGACAGCGCAACATCTGAGCGATTTCATGCTTATTGTGCTTGTGTATTTTAAAATTTTGGTCTCCTGTCCCTCTGAAAGATTTGAATTAGATTTGGTTTGCCTATGTCTTGATTTGCCGTTTTTATTGAAGAAATTTGTATATTAGTTTTCAAAAGACTTGTGAATACTTCTTCTGATTCCCTTCAAATCTAGAGCGCAAATATTCAACTACTTTATCAACTTATGCCGCACTCTAGTGTTCCACTGACGACCACTGACGTACAAGGGGCTGAGCTTATTAAAAACAGGGATATTTTTCTTTGCGCAACGGCCGCAATACATCTACTTTATTTTATGCGAATATGCGAATTTCTCCTCATGTGCTATTAAAGTTAAAATGCGTTAAATTTGGTTACTTTAATGTCTATTAACCAACTATAATTAATTTTTAAAATTGCTACCATTGTTAAGTTCATTATTAATAGACGAACAAAAAACGGGGAACCTGAGAACAGAAAACGGGGAACCTGAGAACAGAAAACGGGGAACCTGAGAACAGAAAACGGGGAACCTGAGAACAGAAAACGGGGAACCTGAGAACTGAGGGAAGACACAAGATGCTACACATAATGAATATTCACTTGGTTATATATTATAACCATAATTTTTAAAAGGGTGGACCGGTAAGCCAGCGGAAGGCCTCGGTCAGATGACCGAAAGCTCCAGCTGCAGGTCGTCATATGACTAAAACCCACGTCAGTAAACACTTGTCCTGTTTCCTGACCAACATAACCTAACCTAATCTGATCCAACCTAACCTAACCTAACCTAACCTAACCTAACCTAACCTAACCTGACCAACCTAACCTACTCTAACCAACCTTACCTAACCTAACCTAAGATACCAACCTCCTGACAGTCGATTTTACCGACGTTCTTCAGTCACTCTACAACAGCGACCAGTGTCGTAGAGGATAGATCAAGCCACCAGACCGGGATCAGGAGGTGCAACTCAACCTTGCACAAAGGAGATACGTGAGTAAGCACACAGACTTGCACCATTATAACATTGTTACACTAACCGCTGCTCTCAGCTAATGTTATATTCATGCTATAGTCTGCTTGCCTCATCTCTTACATTTTTCTCCAGCTTCCTGTGTCTGTCTCTCCCACTCAGGTAAATCCACTTAAAGCTAGTCTTCGTGGGTCATGGGTGAGCTTGGGTCATGGGGGAAAGTGGATCATATGTGAGCGTGGGTCATGTGTAAGCGTGGGTCAGGGGTGAGGGATGGCTATGGGTGGGTGATTGCTGTATGTGGGTGAGAGATGAGATGGGTAATGGGTGAAGGTGGGTGATGAATGTTGGCTGGTGAAAAATGTGCATGGGTGATTTGGTGTGGCTTTTGATGGGTGTGGGTGTTGGTGTATGTGGGTGATGGGTGGGAATAGGTGTAGGTGTGGAAGAGTATGCATTAGTGATGGGTGTAGAAGGGTGACACGTGTACTCACCTATTTGTGGTTGCAGGGGTCGATTCATAGCTCCTGGCCCCGCCGTGCGTGTGTGTGTCGTGTATGTGGGTGACAATTTTGTGTAGGTATTGAGTATGGGTGGATGATGGGTGTGACTAAGTGATGGGTCTAGGGTGTGAAGAGTCTGGGTAGGTGATAAGTGTGAATAGGTGGGTGTTGAGAGGAAGGTGTAGCAAGTGATGGTTGAAGCTGGATAATGGGCGATGGAGGATAAGCATGGATGATGGATGTTGAAACAAAGTGGATGAAGGTGAGCGTTAGACACGGGCGAGTGTTGGATGAGAGTGGATTCCAAATGAGAGCTGCTGGTCTAACCTAACCTAACATTTCGTGTCAGGTTGAACTTCAGCAGCCATTTATTGGACTACTCTCGTAGCCTGTAAAGTTCTCTCGTAGCCTGTAAAGTTCTCTCGTAAGCTGTAAAGTTCTCTCGTAACCTGTAAAGTTCTCTCGTAGCCTGTAAAGTTCTCTCGTAACCTGTAAAGTTCTCTCGTAACCTGTAAAGTTCTCTCGTAGCCTGTAAAGTTCTCTCGTAACCTGTAAAGTTCTCTCGTAGTCTGTAAAGTTCTCTCGTAGTCTGTAAAGTTCTCTCGTAACCTGTAAAGTTCTCTCGTAGCCTGTAAAGTTCTCTCGTAGCCTGTAAAGTTCTCTCGTAGTCTGTAAAGTTCTCTCGTAGTCTGTAAAGTTCTCTCGTAGTCTGTAAAGTTCTCTCGTAACCTGTAAAGTTCTCTCGTAGTCTGTAAAGTTCTCCCGTAGCCTGTAAAGTTCTCTCGTAGCCTGTAAAGTTCTCTCGTAGCCTGTAAAGTTCTCCCGTAGCCTGTAAAGTTATCCCGTAGCCTGTAAAGTTCTCCCAAGAACCTGCCTGCTCTCTCCTGTTTTACCCTTAGCATTAATTTTCCATCATTAGAGTCGCATAACACATCATCACTCCTTGGAGGTCATTTACATACATTAGTAACAGTAGGTGTCTCAGTATTGATCCTTGTGGGACGCGTCTCTTTGACTTCGTAAAATTGAATGTCTTACATTCTACTCTGCCTCCTGTTTCACAGATCCACTGATTCAATATTCCTTTTATTCCTTTCATTTTCTCTAGTTTGTGGATTTGCATCAAATAGGGTAGTTTGAAATGGTATATTGCAGTCTAAAAAAAAAAAGTGCTAACCTATTTCTCTCTCTGTCTTGTTTTTGTCTGTTACTTTTTGTGGAATAATAGACCATTTTTTTATATAAAAGACTCACAATTGTCTTTTAAGAGTTGTCTTACTCACATTTCGCATGGAGTTGATGTCATTTTTTTTCTTACATTCGTTCACTGTTGCGTTGCTGTTGTTTTTTTCGTCTCTGTTTTCCTTCCTGACTATTGTTTTCCTTCCTGACTATTGTTTTCCTTCCTGACTATTGTTTTCCTTCCTGACTATTGTTTACCTTGAGCTCACAGCAAACTTCTTTAAGGACTTCCTTCCTTGAATCTTCTGCTTGTTGTGTTGTTTACTTCTTTGTCGTTATCCCTGAATCTTCCCTCTTCCTTTCTCAGCCTTAACACCTTGATGCTTACAGTCATCTTTCAGCAAACGTGGCTATTGAAAACTAGAAAAACATCGTTTTAACCTGTACTCACCTATTTGTACTCACCTATTTGTACTCACCTATTTGTACTCACCTATTTGTACTCACCTATTTGTACTCACCTATGTGTGTGTGTGTGTGTGTGTGTGTGTGTGTGTTAGAATATATATATAGAGAGAGAGGGAGAGGCAGAGAGAATAATAGACACAGATGGATAACACGACTAAAGACACCACCAATTCCTCGTCTAATTTCTTGTCGTGAGAAAGAGAATCGTATTTTTAATGCTGCTGTTTGAGTCTGCAACATTCGTCTTCCCCAACCTTACACCTCATTGGGAGGAAATTGTATTTTTAACTCTCTTGTTATTTATGAGGTGTTGTGTGTGTGTGTGTGTGTGTGTGTGTGTGTGTGTGTGTGTGTGTGTGTGTGTGTGTGTGTGTGTGTGTGTGTGTAGTCACCTAATTGTACTCACCTAATTGTGGTTGCAGGGGTCGAGACTCAGCTCCTGGCCCCGCCTCTTCCCTGATCGCTACTGGGTCCTCTCTCGCCCTGCTCCATGAGCTTTATCATACCTCGTCTTAAAGCTATGTATGGTTCCTGTCTCCACTACATTACTTGCTAGACTATTTCTCTTCCTGACTACTCTATGGCTGAAGAAATACTTCCTAACATCCCTTTGACTCATCTGAGTCTTCAACTTCCAATTGTGACCCCTTGTTTCTGTGTCCCCTCTCTGGAACATCCTGTCTCTATCCACCTTGTCTCTTCCACGCAGTATTTTGTATGTCGTTATCATGTCTCCACTAACCCTCCTGTCCTCCAGTGTTGGCAGGCCGATTTCCCTTAACCTTTCTTCGTTGGACATTTCCCTTAGCTCTGGAACTAACCTTGTCGCAAACCTTTGCACTTTCTCTAATTTCTTGACGTGCTTGACCAGGTGGGGTTCCAAACTTGTGCTGCATACTCTAGTAGGGGCCTGACGTACACGGTGTAGTGTCTTGAACGATTCCTTATTAAGGTATCGGAACGTTATTCTTAGGTTTGCCCATATGCTGCAGCAGTTATCTGGTTGATGTGTGCTTCTGGAGACGTGCTCGGTGTTATACTCACCCCAAGATCTTTCTCCTTGAGTGAAGTTTGCAGTCTTTGGCCACTTAGCCTATACTCTGTCTGCTGTCTTCTTTGCCCTTCCCCGATCTTCATGACTGCATTTGGCGGGGTTAAATTCGAGAAGGCAGTTTTCCAGCCTGTCCAGGTCTCTTTGAAGTCCTGCCTGATCCTCATCTGATTTAATTCTCCTCATTAACTTCACATCATCTGTGTGTGTGTACTCACCTAATTGTACTCACCTAATTGTGGTTGCAGGGGTCGAGACTCAGCTCCTGGCCCCGCCTCTGCACTGTCCGCTACTGGGTCTCTGCTCTCCCTGCTCCGTGAGCTCTATCATACCTTGTCTTAAAACTATGTATGGTTCCCGCCTCCACTATATCGTTCGCTAAACTATTCCACTTCCTAACTACTCTATGGCTGAAGAATTGCTTCCTAACATCCCTCTGACTCATCTGAGTCTTCAGCTTCCAGTTGTGTCCCCTTGTTTCTGTGTTTCCTCTCTGGAACATCCTGTCACTATCTACCCGCAGTATTTTGTATGTCGTTATCATGTCTCCTCTAACCCTTCTGTCCTCCAGTGTTGTTAGTCCTATTTCCCTCAACCTTTCTTCATAAGGCAGTCCCCTGAGTTGTGGAACTAGCCTTGTCGCAAACCTTTGCACTTTCTCTAATTTCTTGACGTGCTTGACCAGGTGTGGGTTCCAGACTGGTGCTGCATACTCTAGTATGGGCCTGACGTATACGGTATACAGTGTCCTGAACGATTCCTTGTTAAGGTAACGGAACGCTAATCTTAGGTTTGCCAGTCGCCCATATGCTGCCGCGGTTATTTGGTTGATGTGTGCTTCCGGAGACGTGCTTGGTGTTATACTCACCCCAAGGTCTTTCTCCTTTGATGAGGTTAGTAGTCTTTGTCCACCTAGCCTGTACTCTGTCAGCGGTCTTCTTTGCCCTTCTCCGATCTTCATGACTTTGCATTTGGTGGGGTTAAATTCGAGAAGCCAGTTGCTAGACCAGGTGTCAAGCTTGTCCAGGTCGCTTTGAAGTCCTGCTTGGTCTTCATCCGATGTGATTCTCCTCATTAATTTCACATCATCTGCGAAAAGAGACACTTCTGAGTCTATCCCATCCGTCATGTCATTCACATATAGCAAGAATAGCACTGGTCCTAGGACTGACCCCTGCGGTACACCGCTCGTCACAGGCGCCCACTGTGATACCTCATCACGCACCATGACCCGTTGTTGCCTCCCTGTGTGTGTGTGTGTGTGTGTGTGTGTGTGTGTGTGATATTTGAAAACATTTTGATCTTAGTCGAGTTTTGAATGTGTTTAACTTGATGCAGGCTCCAACCACTGTATTGTAATCCAGTAAAGATCTAACATAAGACGTATATAACATCGTCAATAATATACTCTAATACTTTGAATGACTTAGCCTGGCACTTTGAATTATTGTTAATATCCTAAATATAAGTTTTTATCTATGTCAGTCGGGTATATGGCGCTAATATTATTCTTTTTCTGCCTGATAAAAGAGGTTTGGTCCACTGCGAATTTTTAGATCGCTTTCCTTGTTCTTTTCCAGAGGAGGTTTTCTCTCCAAGTAAAATAAACAAACACAATGAAATATATTTTTTCGTTAGGTTCAGAATGATTTTTGAGAGATTATTGCATACACAAATGTTCTCTTGCCCTATTCGGCAAGAAGAGCGTTCCTATTTAATCCAAAACCGCAAGTTTTACGTATTCGGCATGACATATATATATATATATATATATATATATATGCAAGACAACCACTATGAAAAAATAGAGGAATATATATATATATATATATATATATATATATATATATATATATAATATATATATATATATATATATATATATATATATATATATACAGATGAACCCCGGTATTTAAATATACTAGACCTCGAACAAACCGGAGTCCGAACAATTTTGTTCAGAAAAAACTGACCAGGTCTTTGAACGTTTTTCTGGAGTCTGAACGCGCTGACTTATTTAAAATTCAGTTGTAAAATTTTTATAGAAAAGCCCTGTTTTAAAAGTGCTTTGAAGTGACCTCTGACACTGACCTAACTCTCAGAGACTTTTGGAAGAGTCAGTTCAACATCGTCCAGTGTGTGTTTCGGACACCGAACACTACCTAGGAACCAATTAAGTTCAAACACCGGAATTTCACTGTATTACGTAATGTTGAAGGATCTGTTATCGCAGGAAAAGTGGGAACAAAAATGTACAAATTCGAAGATTATGTGAATTAAAGGAATTGTCTGACGTGAAAAGTGAGCTAGACACCTGGGGAAGAGAGGAGTGTAGAGGAGAGAGAGAGAGAGAGAGAGAGAGAGAGAGAGAGAGAGAGAGAGAGAGAGAGAGAGAGAGAGAGAGAGAGAGAGAGAGAGAGAGAGAGAGAGAGAGAGAGAGAGAGACAGACAGACAGACAGACAGACAGACAGACAGACAGACAGACAGAGAGACAGAGAGACAGAGAGAGATATTAGAGAGATTTTGGGAGATGTTAAGCAAGTGTTTTTGAAGTTTCTCAGCCACAATGCAATGAAATTTCATTCATTTAAATTATCAGTGACTTTTGGCCAACACGTCACTCTTATACCTTTTCCGTTTTCTTTGTGTGTGTGAAATTCTTCAGAAAACATGACATCAGTCATTAGTTCTCAAAGTTTGTTGTTGAACTTTATTTCACGCGTGTGCTCTACTGCTTTGTTTGTGACCGTCCTGCCATTGTTTGTGACCGTCCTGCCATTGTTTGTGACCGTTCTGCCATTGTTTGTGACCGTCCTGCCATTGTTTGTGACCGTCCCGCCATTGTTTGTGACCGTCCTGCTATTGTTTGTGACCGTCCCGACATTGTTTGTGACCGTCCTGCCATTGTTTGCGACCGTCCTGCCACTGTTTGTGACCGTCTTGCCACTGTTTGTGACCGTCCTGCCAGTGTTTGTGACCGTCCTGACATTGTTTGTGACCGTCCTGCCATTGTTTGTGACCGTCCTGCCATTGTTTGTGACCGTCCTGCCACTGTTTGTGACCGTCCTGCCACTGTTTGTGACCGTCCTGCCATTGTTTGTGACCGTCCTGACATTGTTTGTGACCGTCCTGACATTGTTTGTGACCGTCCTGCCATTGTTTGCGACCGTCCTGCCACTGTTTGTGACCGTCCTGCCACTGTTTGTGACCGTCCTGCCATTGTTTGTGACCGTCCTGACATTGTTTGTGACCGTCCTGACATTGTTTGTGACCGTCCTGCCATTGTTTGTGACCGTCCTGCCATTGTTTGTGACCGTCCTCCCATTTTTTGTGACCGTCCTGCCATTCTTTGTGACCGTCCTGACATTGTTTGTGACCGTCCTGCCATTGTTTGTGACCGTCCTGCCATTGTTTGTGACCGTCCTGCCATTGTTTGTGACCATGCTGGCCTTGTTTCTATGTACACCTTACACATCCCGTCCTCGCACTTGTTCATCATGGGTTCGAACGCTTGAATCAGCGCTGGCGTATCCCTTTCTGCTAAATATTTCCTTCCCGTTTATGTAATATGGCTGTAATTATTTTAAGGGTTAATTAAGGTTAAAACAAAGAAATTTATTTAACCGAGCAAACATTAACGAATTTTTAATCTAGGTGTAGGCTTAAATCGTACAGAAATTAACGGATTTTTTAGTATACTGCGTTGCACTGAAAATACAGATTTGTTCTCTTATATGTAGGCCTACCAGGCCTCTCCAATTAAATTTAAAGCCACTAGAATTTAGGCATAGATCTACGTCAGGAACCCGCATCAATGATGTAGTTCTACATGACGGACACTGAAGCCCATGACGAGTGCGTAAGCCACTCGCCTTACGCACTGGCCGGGAGTGTTATGACTCGCTCATCAAGGGTTCAAAACTCCACCCATACCGTGGTTTGCTTGCAGCCGTGTTAACACGATTTTGTGAGTCAGTATTTATTAACCTTATCATGAATAACAAGATACCCAAAATTGACCCTTCTGGAATTTCACTTGTAAGTCATCCCCTTTTTTATTTCACCTCATTCATGCAAAGTGTCTGCTGCCTGTCTGCCATTGCTAGATTCATGAGAGGTTATTTCCTGCTATACCACGTGCTGCCACTTTCTATAATAATATTTTGTGTGAGCCTCTATCTTTTAGCCTAAATGGAATCCAGGTAACTGTTACCTTACTTCAGATAGCCACTAAATTTCCTAAGCAAGAATACATTTTGAGAATCCGTATTTACACTTGATAAATTTAAGCAGTGCACTACTAATTCCCAAGGCTGAGGAACCTCAAAGAAGCACTCATCACTCAGCACGTGCACTCATCATCATCACTCATCATTCGGATTGTCTGGGACTCAGAGTAACGTGAAGGTTACCTTTATTATTGTTTACCTCGCCATTACTTGCTTTTTTATAAGTTTTCTCCTTCCATCGTTGGTTCATCTATGAATGGCTTGGTAAATCTCACTGTGTGTGGAACGTTATTATGGGTTCCATATAACTGTATTTATATCTCTTTACCATTGTGTTGGTATTTCGTACCATTACTCATCCAGACTCTTAAAAATTTTGATGTGTGATGCCAGTGCCTGCGGTCTATAGTTTTTATGCGATTAATAATTAGGGCCACCTATGTGAAGTGGGGCTGTCCGTGGTTGTTAGTGATTATAGGATGATGCCTTGTGTGGAGAGTGCATGCATGTATTAGATTTTTCTAATGGGATTAATGTAATGTCAGAAATTAATTTTGGTTCTCAATCTGTACTCTGATTAATGGCTTTCTCAATGCAGAATTAAGTTCTGGCTTCAGTGTTTTACTCACATCTGTGTTGGTTCCTTTAAGCAAGCAACCAACACTAGATGTGCTTTTTGCTCTGGAATTTGCATAAACGGTAAAATATTTCTGATCATTTTCATTTTGACTGCTGGCTTTTTGCTCTCTTGTTCGCTGTCTCTCTTCCACTCTCTCTCTCTCTCTCTCTCTCTCTCTCTCTCTCTCTCTCTCTCTCTCTCTCTCTCTCTCTCTCTCTCTCTCTCTCTCTCTCTCTCTCTCTCTCTCTCTCTCTCTCTCTCTCCCTCTTGTTTGCATGCATAAAATTAGCAAAATGGTGCCTGCTCATCTCAGTAACAATCCGACCCTTCCTCTAATTAATAAACCCTAACGCTGATCAGAAGATACATTCTCCTCTCATTGTGAGGTAAAGCACTCAGGCGAGCCAGAATGTGAGCCAGAGTCCTCTGTTAAGTTACTGACTCTTGAAGGACTGGACAAAAGTACAATCACCTGCTGAGGAAGCTAGTTTTCCAAGTGGTTGTTCTGACGTTTATATAGCAGTTACATACAATTGATCTTGATGAATTGTGATCTGAATGAATGAAAAAAGCAATTAACGACATTCCCATGTGCTTTGCCCTAGGCCCAGACTAGTGGGTCTCCGTCTTCGTCAAGAACTCAAAGAAACCCCTGTTATGTGCCTTAAATATTCTAATGAAAGGGAGCATAGACACAGGGGTCATCCCACTGTCACTAATATAGCCCCACTCCACCAAGGTGGCAGTAAAGCAATTGTAAAGAATTACACACCGGTATCAGCAACGTCCCATATCACAACAATCTTTGAAAGAGTTCTAAGAAGCAAGATCGCCAACCACCTGGACACCCAACAATTGCACAACCCAGGGTAGCAAGGGTTTAGAGCAGGTCATTCCAGCCTCTCACAACTATGATACGATCTTGGATGCACTGGAGGGCAAACAGAATGCAAATATAGAAAGAAATGACGGGAAAATTGGGCAGATGGATCTTTAACTTTCTAACCAATAGTAAACAGAGTTAAGTCACAGGCGGATACAGTGAAAATCTCTGTTGCACATTATACAGTATTCGCTCCCATCCTTTTTCTCATATTTATGTCAGACATAGACAGAGATGTAAACCATGGCACTGTGTCCTCCTTTGCTGACGATACTAGAATTTGCATGAGTGTCATACATTGAGGATACTTCCGATATACAAATGGCTATAAACCATGTCTTAAAATGGGCCACAGAGCATACTATGAAGTTCAATGAGGACAAATTTGAATTAATCCGCTATTGAAAACTCGAGAAAATAAAATCTACATCGGTGTATAAAACAAATTCTAACCGCACAATACAGCGGAAGCCTAATGTGAAACATTTGGGAGTGAAAATATCAGAGAATCTCACTTTCTAAGATCACAACAATGCCACTATTATATCTGCAAGGAAAATAATAGGATAGATAATGAGAACCTTCAAAACAAGGGATGTCAAGCCAATGATGATTCTTTTTGAATCACTTGTTCTCTCTTGTTCTCTCTTGTTCTCTCTACTGCTGTACACCAACGGCCCCTTACAAGGCAGGCGAATTTGCAGATTTCTAGAATATACAGAGAACTTTAACTGCATATATAAGCACCTCAATTACTGGGAACCTTTGATGTCCCTTGACCTGTACTCCTTCGAAGGCAGACGAGAAAGATATATCATAATTTACACCTGGAATATTCTAGGGGGACTAGTCCCTTATCTGCCCACGAAAAATAACTCCTTACGAAAGCAAAAGACTCGTCAGGCGGTGCCGTGTGCACACAAAGAGATAATATAATAAGTATCAGAGGATCAAGACTCTTTAACTGCCTTCCATCATACACAAGGGGGGGGGGAGGAATACTAATAGACCCCTACCTGTCTTCAAGAGGTAGCTGTAAAAACACCTAAATTCAATACCTGACCAGCCGGACCATGGTTCATACGTTGGATTGCGTGTAGCCGGCAGTAACAGCCTGGTTGATCAGGACTTGATCCACCGCGAAGCCTGGTCATGGGCCGGGCCGCGGGGACTTTGACCCCGAACACCCTCCAGGTAGACTCCAGGTAGGTAGACATAGATATCTAATAATAATAATAATAATAATAATAATAATAGTCAATTTTGTTTTGCATCTTTACTTACAAAAAGTACATGAATATCGGAAAGAAAATGTGCACAGGTAAACTTATACAAAAGCTTTATTATATAAGTAACTGCAAAAAATGGGTTGGTAGCTGACTCAGTGTGTATTCCCTGGTCTGCCAAATATTACGTAAATTTAGGGTCTTGCAAAACTTGGCTTCCCTAGCAAGGTTGTCTTTACTGCGGGAGACGCCACAACCTGGCTTCCAACCCTTCAAAACCCTTCTTTAAGAGACACCTTGTGGAGGTGCCCCCGAAATAGAAGATCCACAAATTTACAAACAGCTCCCAGTATTCTCGCACGAGGTACACCACACCCTCCTTTGAGCTACGCATATATTCCATTTAGGCGAACATGGGAGGTACACACAACATGCTCTGACTGCAGGCACATACACACACACTCACACTCACACACACACACACACACACAATCTACACGGGGACAGGAGCTGTGAATTGCCCCCCTACAACCATATACACTCACATTTATCTAAGTCTGGGATGTATTTACTACACACGTTTGAAAAGAATAACAGTTCCTAATATGTTTCAGTCGTATCTAATCTAGTCTACAAGCAAGCAGACTTAGTATGAATTAGGGACATACGAACATATGCACACACGCACACACGCCTAGCATCAGAAAGTGAGATGTGAGACGTACAATTAAGAAATGTAAACAAATGAGCCCATAACGATGCACACCCACAGGCACACACTCATACACACAACCTTGGATAAAACGCTCACGCTTGCACGCACGCACGCACACAAAGGAATAAACACACACACACACAGGCTGGAAGCCTGGTCCAACAACTGGCTCCTGAAGTTTGACCCCACCAAGTGCAGTGTCATGAAGATTGGGGATGGCCAAAGAAGACCGTAGACGGTGTACATTATACCGAGCATGTCCCCTGAGGCACACATCAAATAACTGCTGCAGCATATGGACGCTAGGCAAACCTGAGAATAGCATTTCGACATCTACGTAAGTAGTCATTCACGACACTGTATACCGTGTACGTCAGGCCCATACTGTAGTATGCAGCACCAGTCTGGAACCCACACCTGGTCAAACACGTCAAGAAATTGGAGAAAGTGCAAAAGTTTGCAACAAGACTAGTCCCAGAACTGAGGGGTATGTTTTACGAGGAGAGGTTAAAGGAACACTAGAGGATAGGAGGGATAGGGGGGACATGATAACGACGTATAAAATACTGAGAGGAATTGACAAGGTGGACAGGGCTCGAATATTTCAAGAAACGGGACACAGGAACAAAGGGCCACAATTGGGAATTGAAAGCCCAGATGAGCCATAGGGATGTTAGGAAGTATTTCTTTAGTCTTAGAGTTGTCAGGAAGTGGAATAATCTGGAGAGTAAAGTAGTGGAGGCAAATTCCATTCACAGCTTTAAGAAGAGGTATGATATGGCTCTAGGAGAGGGGAGAGAGTGACCTAGTATCGACCAGTGAAGAGGCGGGGCCAGGAGCTATGAATCGACCCCTGTAACCACATACAGGTGAGTACACACACACGCGAGTGCGGTCGCTCGGCTCTAGGACATTTCTGCAACAACTGACAGTAAAGAATTGATCCCTAAAGATAGACTACCGCAGGGATTATCATATTGTCCAGCGCAGGGATTATCATATTGTCCAGCGCAGGGATTATCATATTGTCCAGCGCAGGGATTATCATATTGTCCAGCGCAGGGATTATCATATTGTCCAGCGCAGGGATTATCATATTGTCCAGCGCAGGGATTATCATATTGTCCAGCGCAGGGATTATCATATTGTCCAGCGCAGGGATTATCATATTGTCCAGCGCAGGGATTATCATATTGTCCAGCGCAGGGATTATCATATTGTCCAGCGCAGGGATTATCATATTGTCCAGCGCAGGGATTATCATATTGTCCAGCGCAGGGATTATCATATTGTCCAGCGCAGTGATTATCATATTGTCCAGCTCAGTGATTATCATATTGTCCAGCGCAGGGATTATCATATTGTCCAGCGCAGGGATTATCATATTGTCCAGCGCAGGGATTATCATATTGTCCAGCGCAGGGATTATCATATTGTCCAGCGCAGGGATTATCATATTGTCCAGCGCAGGGATTATCATATTGTCCAGCGCAGGGATTATCATAGTGTCCAGCGCAGGGATTATCATATTGTCCAGCGCAGGGATTATCATATTGTCCAGCGCAGGGATTATCATATTGTCCAGCGCAGGGATTATCATATTGTCCAGCGCAGGGATTATCATATTGTCCAGCGCAGGGATTATCATAGTGTCCAGCGCAGGGATTATCATATTGTCCAGCGCAGGGATTATCATATTGTCCAGCGCAGGGATTATCATATTGTCCAGCGCAGGGATTATCATATTGTCCACTGCAGACAGTGGAAGTTACTTTACCTGGCTGGCAAGTCTCGGAGAGGAGAAATAGACAACCAAAGACCAAACAGAGCGCGAGGACACTGAGGAAGTCCACTCAGGATGTCCATTAAAAGAGGACATAGTGTTGGCTACATTCAAACAAATAATGAACGAAATTTTGGGTGAAAACAATGCTCGATCTTTGTACAGATATGGAGGAAACGACGCAGGCGAGGTACAGGAGAGAAGGATTATTGTTGCTAATGAGAAAATACATAGCCTGGGAGATCTTAAAATGCTAAGGACAACACTAGAAGAGACTAAAGGAAGGACATAAGAGGCAGACACAAAACCAAATATAACACGTAGGAATAACAGAAGAAAGGAAGATGGTGAAAGAGATTAGTACTTAAATTCTTAGAGAATTTTTACTTTCTTCCATTTGGTTTGGAATTAGACAAAATAACTAACCTGTTTCAAAATAATGTTAATTCTTACATGTTATATTCAGTCTATAACAAGAAAATATTTGGATAATAGGTTAAAATCGTTTTAGCCAGTGTATACAGTACTCAGAGATATTAAATATATTAGACTTCCTTACTATAGATATTAGTTTTAAAGTTCGGATGAAACTTTCAGTATCATTGCTTGAACTTTCAGCATAACTTTTAGAACTTTCTGCATCATTGTTAGAACTTTCAGCATCATTGTTAGAACTTTCTGCATCATTGTTTGAACTTTCACCATCATTGTTAGAACTTTCTGCATCATTGTTAGAACTTTCTGCATCATTGTTAGAACTTTCTGCATCATTGTTAGAACTTTCTGCATCATTGTTTGAACTTTCATTATCATTGTTAGAACTTTCAGCATCATTGTTAGAACTTTCAGCATCATTGTTAGAACTTTCAACATCATTGTTAGAACTTTCAGTATCATTGTTAGAACTTTCAGCATCATTGTTAGAACTTTCAGCATCATTGTTAGAACTTTCTGCATCATTGTTTGAACTTTCAGCATCATTGTTAGAACTTTCAGCATCATTGTTAGAACTTTCAGCATCATTGTTAGAACTTTCAGCATCATTGTTAGAACTTTCAGCATCATTGTTAGAACTTTCTGCATCATTGTTAGAACTTTCAGCATCATTGTTTGAACTTTCAGCATCATTGTTAGAACTTTCAGCATCATTGTCTGAACTTTCAGCATCATTGTTAGAACTTTCAGCATCATTGTTAGAACTTTCAGCATAATTGTTAGAACTTTCAGCATAATTGTTAGAACTTTCTGCATCATTGTTAGAACTTTCAGCATCATTGTTAGAACTTTTTCCTCAAATTTCTTTTCGTTTCGTTTTTACTAATTCTTTAACTATTATTGGTTCATTATTTTTTAAATTTAAAGACTTACACCTTTGTGGTCAAATACTACATAAAGCTATAAATGTCCCAAGTGTTCGTTGTTGTATATTGATAGTTCGTCAACAAACTTCCAAATCAGGATAAGAAATTCGGAAACAATCATATACTTTAAATCACCATTAAACCCCAGTGATGTTAAACTCCTACTTAGTATTCCACTCTAAATCTTTCAACAACTTGCAACCTATTCCAAATATTAATCAACATAAGCTACATCCATCAACTCTTATTGTTCTCTTCTATCTGTAAATCTCGACGCAGCCTATGAAAGTACTCCTCATTTACGTTCTATTGCAACAGTTACGTCGCATATCCCCTTCTCTTTCTAATTCCACCTTGTTTCTCTACAATCAAACATTTTCTCTTCCTCTGTCTCTGTCAATCAACTCTGCTATACACTTGACTCGTTAAATTCAACGGACTTAATAACCTATAATTCTTACCCTCTCTCTCTCTCTCTCCTGTCCCCTTTTAGCTTTACATAAAAGAACCAGTAATGCACTCTGCCGGTCATGCACTCTGCCGGTCATGCACTCTGCCAGTCATGTACTCTGTCAGTCCCTGACAACCTTGTCAGTAATAGACATGCATAACTGCCTTAACTTTGGCTTCCTACCTAAGAATATATCACTGGAACAAACTTCAGCTACTGTGCGATGACTGGATTAATTATATAGATGACCAACGATATTACAGGAACACTGGGAAAAATTTCCTTCAAATTAAACTTTAAATAAATAAATATTATATCAAATATTATCCAGTATGTTTGATTGCTTTCAGAGATATTCCATGAGTACATGTCTGCTCTTATTAACTCGTTCGTGCACACACGAATGCATGCATACATACACATACACACACATATACACACATTCATACTCACACATACACATTCACACACACAAACACAAACACACCTAGAAAGGAATGCTCTTATAAACGACAAACAGCACGGATTCAGAGACAAGAAACCCTGTGTCACAAACCTACTGCAGGTCTATGACAGGGTGACAGCAGTAAGACAGGAGAGGGGTGGGTAGATTGTGTTTTCTTGGACTGCAAGAAGGTTTTTGACACAGTTCCACACAAGAGATTAGTGCAAAAGCATAAGGACCAGTTAGGTATAACAGGGAAGGCACTGCAATGGATCAGGGAATACCTGTCAGGAAGACAGCAGCGAGTCATGGTACGTGACGAGGTGTCAGAGTGGGCGCCTGTGACGAGCGGGGTTCCACAGGGGTCAGTCCTAGGACCGGTGCTGTTCCTGGTATATGTGAACGACATGACGGAAGGAATAGACTCAGAAGTGTTCCCGTTAGCAGATGATGTGAAGCTAATGAGAACAATTCAGTCGGAGGAGGATAAGACAAAACTACAGAGAGATCTAGACAGCCTGCAGGCCTGGTCCAGCAACTGGCTCCTGGCGTTCAACTTCACAAAGTGCAAAGTCATGAAGATCGGGGAAGGGCAAAGACTACAAACTTCACTCTAGAAAAAAGATCTTGGAGTGTGAATAATGCCGAGCACATCTCCTGAGGCGCACATCAACCAAATAACTGCTGCAGCATATGGGAGACTAGAAACCTAAGAATGGTATTCCGGCATCTCAGTAAGGAGTCGTTACGGACCCTGTACACAGTGTACGTCACGCCCATATTGTAGTATACAACTCTAGTCTGGAACCCACACCTGGCCACGTCAAGAAACTAGAGAAAGTGCAAAGGTTTGCACTTAACGTCTTCTACGAGGAGATATTAAGTGAACTTGACCTGACGACACTTGAGGACACTAGGGATAAGGGAAACATGATAACGACATGTAAAATACTGAAAAAAATCGACAAGGTGGACAGAGACAGGATGTTCTAGAGATGGGACACAGCAACAAGGGGTCACATATCCACATCCTCGGAACATTCGCACAATTCCTTACATCCGCATCCGCATGCGCATTTTACTGTAAACAGATATCCGCACATACATCACCTTCCACAAAATAAGTAAGACATCCTCATCCGCATCCGCGGATATCTAAATTTTCACATCCGATACATCTTTAAAATAGTCTGGGAAGTGAGGTAGTGGAGGCAGGTACCATACATAGCTTTAAGGAGAGGTCTGATTAAGCTCATGGAGCAAGAAGAATGACCTAGTAGCGACCAGTGAAGAGGCGGGGGCCAGGATCTATGACTCGACCCCTGCAACCACAATTAGGTGAGCACACACACACACACAATGGGTGAGTACACACTCAGAACTGGAGGGAACGAAAGTTTGAGGAGACAGACAGGTCGCTGATTATCCACGGGCTTCGGGATATTAGAGTTGGAAAGTGGATGAACAGGTGATTAACATGTCATTAAAGTGACAGGTGGGAAGGCCGAACTGAACTAAGTAACAGATTTTCAGGGGGTCAGAAAGTACTTGAGAGTGAAAATATGCTCAGCCAAATTGATCCTCGCAAGAGCAGTAGCACGAGACAAGGTTATGAAAAGGTAACTGAGGTTCAGAGAGTCACAAAGGTTCCAACATGAGTTCCTCGATCGAGACAGAACAGAGAGAGAGAGAAAAAGTGAATGAAATAATATAAACCTCCAGAGGCAGGGAGGAGAGGCAGAGAATGCATGGACAAGCGTGGAAGCTCAGCCTCTGGAGAAGTGTTATGCAGACCCCCATTAAAACCCCCTCCTTTGAAGTCCTAGCTTCATTCCCTATTAAAACCCCTCCCAGAGCAACTACCTTCCCCACAAATCCCTCACCCCAACCCCAACCCCAATTCCATCTATTCCCTATCTAAACCCTCACTTTCCCATATACTCCAACCTCTTTCTTACCAATGCATACATCCACAATCCTATTCGATTCCATTGCAAGAACCCAGATTTTAACTATCACCCATACCCTCAACCCCACCACCCCAACCACCCCAACTCATGTGCAAAGAAGTGGGAACTGATACACAGTACAAGAGAGGAAGCTTAAAGTATAGTACACAAATGCTTTGTCTCAAAGAGACAAAGCTCACGGTGATGATAAGAGTTGCAGTCTTCTCGGTTGGATATCATATTATGAGGAAGGACAGGGGAAAAGAGGAGGTGAAGGTGTAGTGCTGATCATCAAAAACCAGTGGAGTTTTGAGGAGAAAAGAGCAATAAACAATGACATGGGAAATGTCTACGTTGCAAGCACACTCGACACTGAGGTCCCAAGACAGGAATACAATGACACCAACAGAGAAATGGTGTACACAATAGTGGAGGTGTTCAAAAGAGCCCACATGAGCAATGCTAAACTGCTGATCAAGGGAGATTTTAAGCACGAGGAAATAGACTGGGAGATTCTGGACCCTCATAGGTGACGAGAAACGCGGACAGCTAAGGTGTTAGTAGTGGCAATGAAGAATTTCATGCACCAGCATATCAGGGACACACACACACACACACACACAGATTGTAAACAAAGGCAGGAGCATATAACCAAACCCTGTAAATCCCTTATTTAAAATTGAGTGGATGAGAGAGGAGAAACAAGCAAGACTGGCTCTTAGTGTTCACACTGAGCAATTCCGACAAAGGGAATATTGACTAGGAAATCCCCCTTTGTGCCAGTGACCGTACGATGTCGAGTTTCGATTATCTTGTGGAAAGAGAGACAAGGCAAGAGCGAGAAAGACCAAACTTGAAAAAGAGGAGACTAAACAGAAATAAAACAATTCCTGATTGAGGTGCAGTGGAAATGGGAGCTGAAAGGGAAGACAGTTAATGAGAAGATGAAATAAGTAGCTGGAAAGTGCCTGGAGGAACGAAAGATGCAATGGCAAGAATAGAGTGAGCCCATGGTTCACCCAGATGGGCAAAAGCGAACGCTAAAAGTGCTACAGCATGAAAAAAATGTAGGAGACAAAGAACGTAGGAAAACAAGGAAGCAAAAAGGAAGGTCAGGAACAAGTATGTTCACTTGGGGGTGAGAGAGGTGTATAAGAAGCAAGGTTCAACGATAATGTGAGAAAGACATATCTGACCCAAAGAGCATCAGGAGAAAGACAACAGTAAATGACCAGGCAATCAGGCTAAAGGAGGAAGGCGAACATTCACAAGGAATGACCAGGAAGTCTGTGAGGAGCTCAGCGAGAAATTTAAGGAGATATTCACGGAAGAAACAGGACGATACCAGAGGGTTCTAGAGGTATAGTGCAACAGTGAGCGTTGCACACAATGCATGTAACAAGAGGATATGGATACAGTGAGCACCTGGAAAGATAGATAAATGATGGAATTAAACGTAACTGAACGCCATATAATTGAAATGGGAGAAAATGAAATAAGAAAACATGAGGAATCGAAGATTGATCTATTCCTTACTCTTCGAACCGTTGAGTTGGAATGAGAAATACTGTGAGATCAAAGCTAGCGCTGATTTTCCAGGTAACATCTGCTTCTCCATGACAGCCCCGGCTTCCCTCCATGTCTCCCTCTACTGCTCTTCCCTCAGCAACACAATGCAGTGACCGTTTTCGTATTCTGCCATCTCTCGCCGCCTCCCTGCCACAGTTTAATACATATAAATTGTCTGCAAATCCGGTTGTTGCTTATAGACGCGATAGAACTGGCGAAGACAAAAGTTTCTTCGAAGATTTCACGACCATCTTTAAAAGGTCTAGTTCTAGTTCTAGTCGCTACAACAGATGGCGCTCTTGCCGTCGTGGAAATAAACAAAAACCAGCTGATCGCTCATGTGCCCCTGCTATTATCCTGGAGAAAAACGTCTCTCATCTCATTGGTGTTGTCTGGAAAATAATTAGTTTTAATGCTATGTTTATCGTGTGTTTTTTTCATATAATTTCATTCAATTTTACCGTAGAAGTGCATATTGAGCAACAGTGTGGGGTATGTGGTCTTTCCTCAGTGAAATTTTCATTGGAACAGAGTATTTATGTAATAAGTCTGTCAGTGTTGCTGAACAATACACACGTCTAGAGTGCTTAGTTGATGTTTTCTGTGGTTTTTAGTATAGCTGTGTTCAGCCATTTCAGTTGGTTAGTGCTACTTATTTTTATAATGCATGCTCTTATCTCGGCTTATTAGTGCTAATAAGAGGGTTTGTTACCTCCTTTGTGTTAGTACTCAGTTCTTAATTGGAAGTGTTCTTTTTTTTCAATAAAGTTAAGTGCACAAAATCCAGTGTTCAATTTCTTGCATTACGTGTTTTAATGCATAAGGGAAAGTTCATATTGCATACTTAGAATCCCTGCTGTTGTTAAGTAGTCATGTGAGTCTTTCTTGTTCAGCACTAATTAGATATTTTGCAGACCTTTGTGTATGTGTAGACAGTCTATTGAATTTTACCTACCGATGCCTCTATGTACCTGCAGCACCTGTGTGTGCTAGACTGTGTGTGCTAGACTGTGTGTGCTAGACTGTGTGTGCTTGACTGTGTGTGCTAGACTGTGTGTGCTTGACTGTGTGTGCTTGACTGTGTGTGCTAGACTGTGTGTGCTAGACTGTGTGTGCTAGACTGTGTGTGCTAGACTGTGTGTGCTTGACTGTGTGTGCTAGACTGTGTGTGCTAGACTGTGTGTGCTAGACTGTGTGTGTTTGACTGTGTGTGCTAGACTGTGTGTGCTAGACTGTGTGTGCTTGACTGTGTGTGCTAGACTGTGTGTGCTAGACTGTGTGTGCTAGACTGTGTGTGCTAGACTGTGTGTGCTGACTGTGTGTGCTAGACTGTGTGTGCTAGACTGTGTGTGCTAGACTGTGTGTGCTAGACTGTGTGTCTGGACTTGTGTGTTGACTGTGTGTGCTTGACTGTGTGTGCTAGACTGTGTGTGCTAGACTGTGTGTGCTAGACTGTGTGTGCTAGACTGTGTGTGCTAGACTGTGTGTGCTAGACTGTGTGTGCTTGACTGTGTGTGCTAGACTGTGTGTGCTAGACTGTGTGTGCTAGACTGTGTGTGCTAGACTGTGTGTGCTAGACTGTGTGTGTTTGACTGTGTGTGCTAGACTGTGTGGCTAGACTGTGTGTGCTTGACTGTGTGTGCTAGACTGTGTGTGCTAGACTGTGTGTGCTAGACTGTGTGTGCTAGACTGTGTGTGCTAGACTGTGTGTGCTAGACTGTGTGTGCTAGACTGTGTGTGCTAGACTGTGTGTGCTAGACTGTGTGTGCTAGACTGTGTGTGCTAGACTGTGTGTGCTAGACTGTGTGTAGCTAGACTGTGTGTGCTTGACTGTGTGTGTTTGACTGTGTGTGCTAGACTGTGTGTGCTAGACTGTGTGTGCTAGACTGTGTGTGCTAGACTGTGTGTGCTAGACTGGTGTGCTAGACTGTGTGTGCTAGACTGTGTGTGCTAGACTGTGTGTGCTAGACTGTGTGTGCTAGACTGTGTGTGCTAGACTGTGTGTGCTAGACTGTGTGTGCTAGACTGTGTGTGCTAGACTGTGTGTGCTAGACTGTGTGTGCTAGACTGTGTGTGCTAGACTGTGTGTGCTTGACTGTGTGTGTTTGACTGTGTGTGCTAGACTGTGTGTGCTAGACTGTGTGTGCTAGACTGTGTGTGCTAGACTGTGTGTGCTAGACTGTGTGTGCTAGACTGTGTGTGCTAGACTGTGTGTGCTTGACTGTGTGTGCTGACTGTGTGTGCTAGACTGTGTGTGCTAGACTGGTGTGCTAGACTGTGTGTGCTTGACTGTGTGTGCTAGACTGTGTGTGCTAGACTGTGTGTGCTAGACTGTGTGTGCTAGACTGTGTGTGCTAGACTGTGTGTGCTAGACTGTGTGTGCTAGACTGTGTGTGCTAGACTGTGTGTGCTAGACTGTGTGTGCTAGACTGTGTGTGCTTGACTGTGTGTGCTAGACTGTGTGTGCTAGACTGTGTGTGCTTGACTGTGTGTGCTAGACTGTGTGTGCTTGACTGTGTGTGCTAGACTGTGTGTGCTAGACTGTGGGGCTTGACTGTGTGTGCTTGACTGTGTGTGCTAGACTGTGTGTGCTAGACTGTGTGTGCTTGACTGTGTGTGCTAGACTGTGTGTGCTTGACTGTGTGTGCTAGACTGTGTGTGCTAGACTGTGTGTGCTAGACTGTGTGTGCTAGACTGTGTGTGCTAGACTGTGTGTGCTAGACTGTGTGTGCTAGACTGTGTGTGCTTGACTGTGTGTGCTAGACTGTGTGTGCTAGACTGTGTGTGCTAGACTGTGTGTGCTAGACTGTGTGTGCTAGACTGTGTGTGCTAGACTGTGTGTGCTAGACTGTGTGTGCTAGACTGTGTGTGCTTGACTGTGTGTGCTAGACTGTGTGTGCTTGACTGTGTGTGCTAGACTGTGTGTGCTTGACTGTGTGTGCTAGACTGTGTGTGCTTGACTGTGTGTGCTAGACTGTGTGTGCTAGACTGTGTGTGCTAGACTGTGTGTGCTAGACTGTGTGTGCTAGACTGTGTGTGCTTGACTGGTTGACACTAGACTGAGGCTGGTGTCAACCTACGCTGTGCTACTCTGAGAAAAAAACTTCCCCTCAATCCTTCAGTTGCAACCTTGCAACATTGCACAGCTCCTGATAACGCACTAAGTACTTGAAAGTACTTGAGCTAAAGATTTCCACATCCCGTGGCTTGTCTTGCATTGTTATGATCGCCTGTCTGCGATTGTTTGAATATATATTCAAACAGGAGGAGGCTGAAATTAATCCATGAGCATACATCTGCCACGAGTGTCCTCGCATCATGAAACAAGCCTAGTTCGCTAGGCTCATGTTGTTTGTAGGATCGATGGCTCAGTTGGTAGGGTGACAATGTGTCATGGCCTGCCGCAGTTTGGTAAAGGATTCAAAATCACTTGTTTCGTTGTTTCATTGATATATATATATATATATATATATATATATATATATATATATATATATATATATAAAAATTATATATTATTTATATTTTTTTTCTATATTTCAGTTCTCTTCATCTTGTTCCATTACTATTTCCCATCTTGCTTTCTCTCACCTCCTCCTCAATATTTTCTTATTTTCTTTTTGTTCTCATCTTATACATCGTCTTCTTTTTAGTTGCCTCTTCTTTCCTCGCCGTACATCGCTCTCATCTTCTGTTCTTCTTTCCTGTCTCCGCATGCCTTCTCTCCACACCTACTCTCCTATGTCTTCTCCCCATACCTCCTCCTCTCTCCCCACATGTTTTCTCCCCACACCTGCTCTTCCCACATCTCTTCTCCCCACTAATCTCCCCAAATGTCTTCTTCCCATATGTCTTCTCCCCACTCCTCCTCTCCCCACATGTCTTCTCCCCACTATTCTCCCCATTCTTCTCCCACTTTCTCCCTGCTCTCCACATCTCCCATTCTTTCCCAGTCTCTCTCCCGCCTCATGTCTTCCCACTCTCCTTCTCCCACTATTCTCCCCACATGCTCTTCCCCAGTCTCCTTTCCGCCTTATCTCGGCCAAGATGACTCCATGATGCTTCCCCAGCACTCCTCTCTATCCCCAGCTTCCCACTGTCTCCCCAGCATCCTTCTCTTCCCCAGCTCTTCTTCCCCAGCTTCCTTCCTTATTCCCCAGTTCTTCCTGTTCCCCAGCTTCCTTCCTTGTTCCCAGCTATCCTTCCTTGTTCCCCAGCTTCCCTTCACTTGTCCCCAGCATCCTTCACTTTTTCCCCAGCATCCTTCACTTGTTCCCCAGCTTCCTTCTTTCCCAGCTTCTTGTCCCCAGCATCCTTCACTTTTTCCCCAGCATCCTTCACTTGCTCCCCAGCATCCTTCACTTGTTCCCCAGCTTCCTTCACTTGTTCCCCAGCTTCCTTCACTTGCTCCCCAGCTTCCTTCACTTGTTCCCCAGCTTCCTTCACTTGTTCCCTGCCCAGCTTCCTTCACTTGTTCCCCAGCTTCTTTCACTTGTTCCCCAGCTTCCTTCACTTGTTCCCCAGCTTCTTCACTTGTTCCCTCAGCTTCCTTCACTTGTTCCCCAGCTTCCTTCACTTGTTCCCCAGCTTCCTTTCACTTGTTCCCCAGCTTCCTTCACTTGTTCCCCAGCTTCCTTCACTTGTTCCCCAGCTTCCTTCACTTGTTCCCCAGCTTCCTTCACTTGTTCCCCAGCTTCCTTCACTTGTTCCCCAGCTTCCTTCACTTGTTCCCCAGCTTCCTTCACTTGTTCCCCAGCTTCCTTCACTTGTTCCCCAGCTTCCTTCACTTGTTCCCCAGCTTCCTTCACTTGTTCCCCAGCTTCCTTCACTTGTTCCCCAGCTTCCTTCACTTGTTCCCCAGCTCTCCTTCACTTGTTCCCCATTTTCCTTTCACTTGTTCCCCAGCTTCCTTCACTTGTTCCCCAGCTTCCTTCACTTGTTCCCCAGCTTCCTTCACTTATTCCCCAGCTTCCTTCACTTGTTCCCCAACTTCCTTCACTTTTTCCCCCAGCTTCCTTCACTTGTTCCCCCATTGTTCTTCCTTCACTTGTTCCCCAGCTTCCTTCACTTGTTCAGCTTCCTTCCTTGTTCCCAGCTTCCTTCACTTGTTCCCCAGCTTCTTTCACTTGTTCCCCAGCTTCCTTCACTTGTTCCCCAGCTTCCTTCACTTGTTCCCCAGCTTCCTTCACTTGTTCCCCAGCTTCTTTCACTTGTTCCCCAGCTTCCTTCACTTGTTCCCCAGCTTCCTTCACTTGTTCCCCAGCTTCCTTCACTTGTTCCCCAGCTTCCTTCACTTGTTCCCCAGCTTCCTTCACTTGTTCCCCAGCTTCTTCACTTGTTCCCCAGCTTCTTCACTTGTTCCCCAGTTCCTTACTTGTTCCCCAGCTTCTTCACTTGTTCCCCAGCTTCTTTACTTGTTCCCCAGCTTCCTTCACTTGTTCCCCAGCTTCTTTCACTTGTTCCCCGGCTTCCTTCACTTGCTTTCTCACCCCTCACCACGCCCTCTCACCACGCCCTCTCACCACGCCCTCTCACCACGCCCTCCCACTCACAGCATCACGACATAAGGTTGTTCTTCATCTCTGAAGCCATAAAGGAAAATCCTGACCAAATGTGGTTGTCTTGTACACTTGTGACTGCTGTTTCTTCCTTGTTATCTCTGATTGTCTCCCTCCTCACTCCCACACTTGTTTATTCTCCCTTGCTGCTCAGTCTCAGGAAGGTTTGTGCTCGCTCCCTGAATTCTTGTACCTTCTGAGTTGTCTCAGCTCTTGTTGACCCCTCAGCTCTTAGTATGCGGGGACTGGGCTCATGCTGAGTGTGTTGCCTCAGCTCTTGTGTTTGTGCTGCCTCAGCTCTTGTGTTTGTGCAGCCTCAGCTCTTGTTGTGTTTGTGCTGCCACAGTTCTTGTTGTGTTTGTGCTGCCTCAGCTCTTCTTGTGTTTGTGTTGCCTCAGCTCTTCTTGTGTTTGTGTTGCCTCAGCTCTTCTTGTGTTTGTGCTGCCTCAGCTCTTCTTGTGTTTGTGCTGCCTCAGCTCTTCTTGTGTTTGTGCTGCCTCAGCTCTTGTTGTATTTGTGCTGCCTCAGCTCTTGTTGTGTTTGTGTTGCCTCAGCTCTTCTTGTGTTTGTGCTGCCTCAGCTCTTGTTGTATTTGTGCTGCCTCAGCTCTTGTTGTGTTTGTGTTGCCTCAGCTCTTCTTGTGTTTGTGCTGTCTCAGCTCTTCTTGTGTTTGTGTTGCCTCAGCTGTACTTATTGTCCAGTTAAAACCACCAGTCACGTGAAAGCCGGCTACTCCAGCCAAGATGACGTCCCTCTTGTCCACCTGGGTGGGTGGAGGACTTCGTCGAACATTGGTCAGGTCCACTCATGCCTTGAGTGGCTCTTGGTTACACTATTACATACTCTGATAACTTAGTATATTAACATCGCACATATTGTATATAAGTAGTGAAGGAATGCATGGTTAAAGAAATCTTACCTTTGTTGTGTTTGCCTTTCCCTTGCTCTGCTCTGTTGATTGCCTGTTTTGCTGGCTTAGTTTTACGACCAGGTGCTACAGGCCTTCAATCAACCACCTGTGATTATAATAAATATGACTCACTCTTCTTGTGAATCCTCCTTCAGTATATTTGTACAACTCACTGAAGATTATGTATTTTCCCTCATTACTCCGGATACATCACATCATTTTGACATTATCATCGAGAAGCTCAAAATATTTTCTCTCGTTGAGCAACAAGAACCTCTCTGTGAATAACAGAGAATTGGGACACTACCTCGTGACGCAGCTTGGATTTACCTCACAATAAAACTGATTGTTCCAACTATATCCCCTTGCATCAGCATTTTGACTATTCTGTTGTGTCTACCCACAGTTGTAGGGATAACAAAAGTTCATCAATGTTCTTAGCCTTTAAATCTGAGTGAGCAGCACCATCATCATCAACAGCAGCAGCAGAGTGAGCACCAGGAGTAGCAGCAGCAGTAGCAGTGGTGTGAGTGAGCAGCAGCAGTAGCAGTCTAGGCAGAAGGAGCCTGCTGAAGGATCCCAGCAGACCAAGTGTCCGTCGTGTGTCGTGGTTCCTGGCGTGGCTGGACACCTCCTTCAGTAAAGCTCCTAAATTAAACATTTGTGCCTAAATTGTTGCATTTGTAAACTTCCGAGAATTGTGGAATAAAAGAGAACAATCTTTTGTTAGGTAAGTTTAATATGAAAGAAGTTGGATTTTTATTAATATTTCTTTTATTTGTCGCTATCAAGTATTCCATGGTTTATTTCTTTTCTTCCTTTTCTTTACCAGGTATTTTCTTTCTCTACTTCTGGTTGCTATATTTTTTTACTCAGTTGCTTTCGTGTTTTTCCTTACTGAATCTTCTTGATTTTTTCCAGCCGATCATATCTATTTGATATGTACGCACAAGACAGTTCAGCAATATATATATATATATATATATATATATATATATATATATATATATATATATATATATATATATATATATATATATATATATATATATATATATATATATAGCAGTACTGAGGGTGTTATCCCTGGTGCCTTGTGGAACAGAGCTTTTCACTGTAGCCGCCTCAGACTTTACTCTGTTTACTACTATTCTTTGTGTTCTATTTGTTAGGAAATTATTCACCCATTTACCAGCTTTACCTGTTATTCTTTTATCACGCATTTTGTGCGCTATTACACTATGGTCACGCTTGTCAAAGGCTTTTGCAAAGTCTGTGTATACAACATCTGCGTTTTGTCTTCTAGAGCATCCAGGACCTTGTAAATTTATCTAAAATATATTAAGTTAGATTAGGCTAAATTAAATTGCGCTTGTTATAGTAAGTTTAGGTAAGTTTCCTAAGTTTCTTTTGGTACAGATTTATCAATTTTTATATTAACATAAATGAAAAAAATATTTCTTTAAACGTATAAGAGAAAATTTTAGAAAGGACTTAATTTTAAATGAGTTCTTGCTAATTGACCAGTTTTACCTGTTCGGTACAACATATATATATATATATATATATATATATATATATATATATATATATATATATATATATATATATATATATATATATATATATATATATATATATATATATATAAACATTTATACATACATACATGGATCTCTCTCTCTCTCTCTCTCTCTCTCTCTCTCTCTCTCTCTCTCTCTCTCTCTCTCTCTCTCTCTCTCTCTTCTCTCTCAAAATAGTTTTTTTTGCACTATGAATTCTTTCTTAGGACGCTGAGCTGATCACAGGAAAACATTTTGTGATTTGGGTTTAAAATAGAGTAGTGAAAAGAGTGTAGTTTTGTCAAGCATACAGAGGGTCCAAATGTGGCTTCCCTGATTGTTGTGTATGGCAGCCTGCAGACCCTATATCCACTACATGACATTACTGCCTCCTTTATTTTAACTGCATGACGAAACGGCCCCGTTGTAATTCAACTGTATGGCGCAACGGTCCGTTGCATTTTGGCCACGGGACATAACGAGTTGGTGTATGTCAGCTGGATGGCTGCCGTTCTTTACGGACCCGAGTCAGGATGCTTGATTCATTTTGTTTTCTCACACAGCTGAGGATTCATGGAGGCTGCTGCTGGGACTTTGCATACCCCACCTTAGACTCCCTCCGGTTCTTGCCAGTCGTGGAACGTGCTGTAGAGCTATCGCTGGTTCCTGCCTGAGGAGGTAAAGCTATCGTTGTTTGCTTTCCTAAGAGGGTAAACCTATTGTTGGTCTCTGCCTGGGGGCGTAAATCAATCTTAATGCCAGCTTGGATGATGCGTAAAGCTATTGTTTGTGTCTGTCGAGGTAAAGCTGTTATTGGTGCCTGCATGAAAAACTTGCCTGCACACGCAAAGGTATCGTCTGTCGTGTGTACCTGGCTGAAAGTTAAAACTATAGGTTCTGTTACCACGGAGCGCAATTCTACAATTTGTGCAGCCGAAAACATGAAGCAGTTGCCTATAAATGCAACGTATCGCAAACCTACCTTTTGATAATGCCTGGAGATGTAAAGTTTCCGTTTGTGAGTGCTTGTGCTACTAGCCCAGGTGTGTAATGTGTGTACTCGCTGATATGTACTCACTGTATTTGGCATACACTGGTTCCTTGCCTCTTGACTCTTATACCTACTCATGAAATTGTGTATGGGGTTTGCCTCTGTCACCACCTCATGTAGTTCGTTCCAATTGCTTACCACTCTGTGGCTCAGGACCCGCAACCAACGGGGGCCCGGGGGGATGGCCCTTTCTTTTTAAAACGTTTTGGCTCCCTCAAGTAACTTTCAGAAATAAGAATATTCAGTGCGGTTTTACATGCACGTGAAACTCTAAGAGAATTCTTCGCCTGAATGGTAGGACCACAAACCACTGTCATGCGTAGGCCTGGTGACACTGACATGCGTAGGACTGGTGACACTGACATGCGTAGGACTGGTGACACTGACATGCGTAGGGCTGGTGACATTGACATGCTTAGTGATCATGAGCAAATAGCTAAGCTTCACTATTTCTATTTTTAAGAGAGTATAAATATTTTGCTTCATGAGTTATAACTCTGGTTCACTGACGACACTAACTTATATAAGGCTGTTGATGTTGTAAACCTGGAGTGAGAAAATGTTGTTTATCTGGAAATTCTTCTCCCAATATGACATTTTCTGAAGCATTGTACTTGCCTGCCCAAGCCGCATGAATTTCTAATACACAAATCAAGTCAACGTAAATGACCCTAAATTTATAAACAAAAGCCAAAAACATTTCCTGGATAAAATCTGAGGCATTTACAGGAGATTCAAAAGAGGAGAGGGGGTACTTTATTGACCAATTTAGGAGAGGTCTAATATAAAGAATAAGGAAAACTAAAAAATAATATAAAAGGCTGATAAAAGAGCAACCAAAAGAATTTCTTACAGGTATACAAGAATGAAATTAGGAAAAAGATAGACCTACTTAAATGTAACTCAGGTCAGCTCACTGTTAGTGACAAATATGTGCCAATTCTAACACCTATTTCATCTCTGTTTTTGGATAAAAAAGGAATCCCAGGTCAGGACCAATATAATTAGCCATTATCAAAGCCAATAGTGACAGGGGTCTTAAAATGACAAGATAAAATGAAAGAAGAACAAGTCCCCCGGCCCTGAGAAGCTGTCTTAAAGAATTCTAAATAACTGAGAGGAGGAACTTAGCAAAGTATTAATTAGTCACCTCAACAAATCACAACAAATGGGTATCATAGCACACAAATGGAAGACGACGAATGTGATACTTATTTTTAAAGTTGGAAACAGATTTTCTGCTTCAATTTATAAACCAATGAGCTAGTATTAATTTAGGGAAAGTTGATGGAATCAATAATTGTAGATACATTTCAAAGCCACCTTGATAAACATAATTTAATAAGTGAATCTCAGCACGGTTTTACAAAGTTTTTTTTTTTTTTTTGCTTTAAAAATTTATTAACACGTTCACTAAGGTATTTAAGGTGGTAGACCATGATAAAGAATACCACAATGTGTATATGGACTTTAATGTGTATATAGAGTTCAACACAGAAGACTGGTGAAGAAAGTAGCGGCACATGGTACAGGAGGGGAATTTTTTTCTTGGTTCGATGCATGGTGGTCTGATAGAAAGGTACAGGATGACCTGGATAAGTCGAAGTTAAATAATGTAAATCTTAGTAAACTAAATGTGAGAAGGAGTTCTGGTTAGCATAAATGTTTGCAATAATGCCAATAGAATTTTTGGCTTCAAGTATGTGAGAAAAATACAATGTGTGGCGAAACGTTTCCCATATACTGCATAAGTGTCTCAATCTTCAACTTGTCGGTTTTTAAAACCACTTATCACAAATACACATGTGATTATCAAGACATTTACCGACGACACGTTTCGTCCTCCAGTGAACTTCTTCAGTCCAACAAATGTTCTGATAATCGTATATGTCTTTCTCACAAGCTTGTTGGTGTTAATCACCAAGTGTTACATCTTGGCATTAAGAGGCACGTAAGTTCCCCCGTCTTCTAATAACATGTTCATTTTTCCATTATAATCTACCTTGTTCATAATTACTATCGCATTTGCTTTGTCTGTTTCGTAAGGTGAAGTCTATGATTTTTCCTTAATTCCTGGTATAACTTAACAAATCTTTGAGGACAATTGTGTTGCAGAGGTGTGAGCAAGCTCAGACCTCTGGGATGAAAGACCTGTGATTAAAGTTTGAAGCCCATCGGTTAAAGAGTTCTGGAATTATAAGCGAGAGCATTGGAACACAATAAGAACACGGATCCCCAGAGTGTGCCTGGACAGGTTCAATGTCTCTCAGTATTTAAGGGTTCACTAAACTCGTGAAAATTAAAAACTTTATAAAAAAAAAAGTGAGTTTTCAGTGTTTCTCAATTTTTTTTTTTTTCAGTTCTATTAAAGTTCCTAACAGTCCCTTAGGGTAAAAAATCTTTGTTTTTGTGCTTTTGATGAAAGTTTAGTTCGATAAAAGAAAATGCAGAATTTGAAAATTCGCACATACGAAGCATAAATTTAATAATAGTACATTCAAGTAAAATATATCTAGGCTGAGGGTTTCAAGCCGAGCAGAAGAGACATTCTCTAGTTTCAATAATACATGTAAACCAAATTATGTAACAAAACTAGAAATTTACATAGCTGGAAAAAAAAGGTCAAGCTTTCTTTTAATAAAGCTTCTGAACACTGGTAGTTTGAAGTCTATCAGAAAAAAAAAAAACATTCTGCAGTAACTGCGATGTATCAGACGATTCCCATTAAACAAATTCATTAAAATTTCAAATTTGCACCGAAACAGCCTAACATTCATACATTATTAGTGAATGAACGTTGCTATTTTGAATCCAATAAGAAAAGGCAATATTTACTGAATGCAAATCAATATCACTATTTATTAATAAAAAATGGCAATAAAACGAACCTCACTTTCTGGAAAACACCAGAACTGACAATTTAAACCAGTCACAAGAGACACTTTACAGTTAATGCAGCGATTCCAACGATTTTTTTTAAATCAGGGCATTGCAAATTGTATTTTTAAATCAGGGCATTGCAAACTGTATTTAAGAACTATTCTGGCCGTAAGATGCATCGGATATATTAAATACTGTAGCTGTTTATAAGAGGTACACTCAAAAATGTTTAACACGATTAAACGAGAGTCAAAGTTATACACTATTTTTCATATAAAATTGGCAAATGTGCAAACTACGCCCGTACGCACTCTGGCGTCGTCGAATTAGAAGGCACCAGTTTTTGTACATTTGGAGCTGTGTTCCAGAAGGTTTTGGAAGTTATCAGTCATTCCAGGACGCTGGAAATGGGTCCTACAACTTTGGTCATTAGGCACCTGCGTATGCCAATTATTCCTAAAATCTTGGCCTAGTTACAGTACAACAGCTAAGAATTTGAAGCCGATCGGATGAAGCTTTCTAGTGTAATTAACGAAATAAAAATTTAGAGAAGGAAAAAGTGATAAAGAAATTCTGGAAACGAATTAAATGTCATCTTTAGGGGATATAAAAAAAATCGCTGATTACTCAAAACCGGAAATTGTTGCAGCACTCAAGGTCTGCTATGTGTAGTCAGATACTTGGATAGGCCTAAGTACAGTGAACGGAGATACGAAAGTGAGTTTCAGTATTGATACGTGCAAAGTTAGGTTTGCATTTTGGATACAATAATCTCAAATTTAGGAATAAAATCAATCAAATTAAGTTTGCAATGAACGACTGTCAAAAGAATAAATAAAAAAAATGGACGGGATTGAATTTACGTCTGAAAACACTCGCTGTACTATCCAGCCATGATGGTTTTTAATAGTAATCTATCACAACAAGTAACTTTTTCAAACCCCTCACCTTCTACGATGGTACTGACCCCTCCCACAACAGCCATAGCTTTTTGATACATCTAATGCATCTATGGCTTTGAAAGGTGAATAAGAAGCATTGCAGCAGGTGACGAATGGTAAATATCGTATGAATTGCTTGCTGGAAAATGTTCTTATTGTTAATCACCATATATGACACACTTGAAGGACCTTGGTTCTATCCCCTGTCCTTTTTTCTGTTTATTTATTTAATACTCGTCCATATCCATTTTAATTGGTTTTATTGACTATGTGGCTTTGAAGGGTAAATAATTTGATATATCTGAAAGCTCGTTTGGATGATGAGGGGACAATAACATTGCAGAAAGTGACATTCCGTGAAGCTTGTCTCAGAAATAACATGATATAAGATTCTCCAATGAAAAACACCGCGGCTGGATATAAGAGCATTGGGCCGCCCATTTACAGGGATTGGTTCGATCCCCTGTTTATTTTTCTATATATTTATGGGTACAAAATGTTTAGATATAAGTTCGATAAAACAAAAGAAAAGGACATTTGGATACTCATAAGCAATGACCTATCATCACTAGAAAACAAAATTTGTGAAGAAAGATTCAAAACACTTACCATGTTGCTGTTTAGGAGACGAAGTCTATGATTAGATTTTAGATTTTGCCGCCGAAGTGGCTAGTTTACTGTGCACCCCAAATCCATCCTGTGGACGGTAGCGCAAGAGCATATGGATACAAAAAATTCCTAGACACTAGGCCCGAAAAGGGTTAACAGGTGTACATTTGGATTTATATCTACAGTTCACTTATCTGTTACAAGCAAATTTAGGAAAATTGCTTAGTATATCTGGCATCTTATTTACATTAATAAGATATCTTGACAAGTCACATAGGCTATTATACTGTATATCTCTATATTCCTCAATAAGTGGACAATTAAGCACATAGTGTTCATGACAGTGATCATATGCCTGATCACATAATTGCATTTGTTTTTGATCATCATCTGTGTGTCTCCCAAACTGCCAGAAGTACTTGTAACCAAGCCTAAGCCTGGCCATTACAACATCAGTCATAGTGGCCAGGCTTAGGCTTGGTCTACTAGGATATCTAATTCAGTTATTAAATATATTGAACGGATATATCACACTCAGATATGAGTTTTCATTTGAGCTCAACGACAGTAAACATAAAATAAGCCTTTTGTGGCTCCTCTTCGGCCATTAAGAAATTTTTCTTCGAATTCCTCAAAGTTAACCCCGAGGCAATTAGTGTATGGAAAGTTGTTCCTTTCTTATCCACCTTTTGGAAGACAAGAGGCGGAACACAAATATAAGAAAATCATTTTTGTTTTTGTTGGCAGAGTAATAGATAACTGGACTAGAGTCCCCACTGAAGCTGGATCTGCAGAAACATAAGTCATTTAAAACATAACTGGACATGGTCTTTGAAAAATACCGGATTCAAGTAAATATTGCACATGGATGACTGTCTTCAACAGAATGTTGACTTTCAGGAACTACTGTACGTCATGACGTTTAGGTCACAACAGTATTAGTTCTGAGGGTGATGGAAAGAGTAGAGAAATAACAGATGAAATCAATCTTGACTCTCACCTTTATAAATATCCGTGCCCTTATTTCAAAATGCCTTGGAGTGACTTAACCTTGACTTTACCAGTATATAATGTTCCTGACGGAGAGGAGGGAGAGAAGAAAGCCATTTCTGCTACTAGCCTACTCGTAACAATGTATATAAAATACAAGTAGCTAGGCTACTGTTAGCTGTTCCTCTCAAAAGAGAGCGTCGCTTGTCTGTCTCTGTCTGTGTCTCTGTCTCTCTCTCTCTTTCTCTTTCTCTCTCTCTCTCTCTTTCTCAAGAATTTATTATCAAGCAATAGGGTAAAATCTTGAGTGTGAGGCACCAGTAAGAATCAACACAAAGCAAAATATACGTAAATTCAAAATAGTCCAGATACTTGTGATCACATTACTTTTCAAGTTGAAAGGTAAGGGAAGATGAAGGGTAAGGGAGGATGAAGGGTAAGGGAAGATGAAGGGTAAGGGAGGATGAAGGGTAAGGGAAGATGAAGGGTAAGGGAGGATGAAGGGTAAGGGAAGATGAAGGGTAAGGGAGGATGAAGGGTAAGGGAAGATGAAGGGTAAGGGAGGATGAAGGGTAAGGGAGATTGAAGGGTAAGGGAGGATGAAGAGTAAGGGAAGATGAAGGGTAAAGGAAGATGAAAAGTAAGGGAGGATGAAGGGTAAGGGAGGATGAAGGGTAAGGGAAGATGAAAGGTAAGGGAGGATGAAGAGTAAGGGAAGATGAAGGTAAGTGAGGATGAAGGTAAGGGAGGATGAAGGGTAAGGGAAGGAGGATGAAGGGTAAGGAGGATGAAGGGAAAGGGAAGATGAAAGGTAAGAGAACATGAAAGGAAAGGGAAGATGAAGGGTGAGGGAGGATGAAGGCAAGGGAAGATGAAGGGTAAGGGAAGATGAAGGGTAGGGGAAGATGAAAGGTAAAGGAGGATGAAGGGTAAGGGAAGATGAAGGGTAAGGGAAGATGAAGGGTAAGGGAGGATGAAGGGTAAGGGAGGATGAAGGGTAAGGGAAGATGAAGAGAAAGGGAGGATGAAGGGTAAGGGAGGATGAAGAGTAAGGGAAGATGAAGGGTGAGGGAGGATGAAGGCAAGGAAGATGAAGGGTAAGGGAAGATGAAGGTAGGGAAGATGAAAGGTAAGGAGGATGAAGGGTAAGGGAACATGAAGGGAAGGGAAGATAGGAGGGATAAGGGAGGATGAAGGGTAAAGGAGATGAAGGTAAGGGAAGATGAAGGGTAAGGAGGATGAAGGTAAGGAGGATGAAGGTAAGGAAGATGAAGGTAAGGGAGGATGAAGGGTAAGGGAGGATGAAGGGTAAGGAAGATGAAAGGTAAAGAGGATGAAGGGTAAGGAGGATGAAGGTAAGGAGGATGAAGGGTAAGGAGGATGAAGGGTAAGGGAAGATGAAGGGTAAGGAGGATGAAGGGTAAGGGAAGATGAAGGGTAAGGAGGATGAAGGGTAAGGAGATGAAGGGTAAGGAGGATGAAGAGTAAGGAAGATGAAGGGTAAGGAGGATGAAAGGGTAAGTGAGGATGAAGGTAAGGAGATGAAGGTAAGGGAGGATAGAAGGGATAAGAGGATGAAGGTAAGGGAGGATGAAGGGTAAGGGAAGATGAAAGGTAAATGAGGATGAAGGGTAAGGGAGGATGAAGGGTAAGGGAGGATGAAGGGTAAGGGAGGATGAAGGGTAAGGGAAGATGAAGGGTAAGGGAGGATGAAGGGTAATGGAAGATGAAGGGTAAGGTAGGATGAAGGGTAAGGGAGGATGAAGAGTAAGGGAAGATGAAGGGTAAGGGAAGATGAAGGGTAAGGGAGGATGAAGAGTAAGGGAAGATGAAGGGTAAGGGAGGATGAAGGGTAAGGGAAGTTGAAGGGTAAGGGAAGATGAAAGGTAAGTGAGGATGAAGGGTAAGAGAAGATGAAGGGAAATGGAGGATGAAGGGTAAAGGAAGATGATAACTCAAGGTAAGATGATAACCCAAGGTAAGATGATAACTCAAGGTAAGATGATAACTCAAGGTAAGATGATAACTCAAGGTAAGATGATAACTCAAGGTAAGATGATAACTCAAGGTAAGATGATAACTTAAGGTAAGATGATAACTCAAGGTAAGATAATAACTCAAGGTAAGGTGATAACTCAAGGTAAGACGATAACTCAAGGTAAGATGATAACCCAAGGTAAGATGATAACTCAAGGTAAGATGATAACCCAAGGTAAGACGATAACTCAAGGTAAGATGATAACTCAGGGTAAGACGATAACTCAAGGTAAGATGATAACCCAAGGTAAGATGATAACTCAAGGTAAGATGATAACTCAAGGTAAGATGATAACTCAAGGTAAGATGATAACTCAAGGTAAGATGATAACCAAGGTAAGATGATAACTCAAGGTAAGATGATAACTCAAGGTAAGATGATAACCCAAGGTAAGATGATAACTCAAGGTAAGGTGATAACTCAAGGTAAGATGATAACTCAAGGTAAGATGATAACCCAAGGTAAGATGATAACTCAAGGTAAGATGATAACTCAAGGTAAGATGATAACTCAAGGTAAGATGATAACTCAAGGTAAGATGATAACTCAAGGTAAGATGATAACCCAAGGTAAGATGATAACTCAAGGTAAGATGATAACTCAAGGTAAGATGATAACTCAAGGTAAGGTGATAACTCAAGGTAAGACGATAACTCAAGGTAAGATGATAACCCAAGGTAAGATGATAACTCAAGGTAAGATGATAACTCAAGGTAAGATGATTACCCAAGGTAAGATGATAACTCAAGGTAAGATGATAACTCAAGGTAAGATGATAACTCAAGGTAAGATGATAACTCAAGGTAAGATGATAACTCAAGGTAAGATGATAACTCAAGGTAAGATGATAACTCAAGGTAAGGTGATAACTCAAGGTAAGACGATAACTCAAGGTAAGATGATAACTCAAGGTAAGATGATAACTCAAGGTAAGATGATAACTCAAGGTAAGACGATAACTCAAGGTAAGATGATAACTCAAGGTAAGATGATAACTCAAGGTAAGATGATAACTCAAGGTAAGATGATAACTCAAGGTAAGATGATAACTCAAGGTAAGGTGATAACTCAAGGTAAGATGATAACTCAAGGTAAGGTGATAACTCAAGGTAAGGTGATAACTCAAGGTAAGATGATAACTCAAGGTAAGACGATAACTCAAGGTAAGATGATAACTCAAGGTAAGACGAGTGGTCAGAGATGACGTAACCACCAGCTATAAAGAAGTTAGGGATACAGACAGAGTGGACACTGATAAAAGACAACAGTAAAACAGAAGCATCAACAACGGCAGAACAACAGATATTGCCGTAATTTTCAGCGAAAAGTGGAATAGTAAAAGAAATCATACGTTAATCTTTGAAAACAAATTCATTCTCGGTGTCCAAAAGAAAAAAAATAACAAATTATCTATATTTTTAAATATTTCTCATATTTATAAAAAAAAAAAAAACATATGATAAGTCCATAAAAACATATTATCGAATATTTCATATGAACTTTTAAAAATTTGTGAAACATTAAACAATTAAGAGAAAATGTGCTAAAATTGTATTGTATTCCATATATAGACGACATTAAAAAATACACATGGAACAAAAACAATGCATATATGACAAATCTTAGGGTTCAGTCTGAAAAATGGTGAAATAATCCCCCTCTCGCTTGAGTGGCTCTAGTTTCACTGATAAATGGAAACAAACGGGAACCTCTAACACGAACTGACAACACCAAAATTGGTTTTTCAGCCACTCAATCCCAACTGGCTTGACCCAGAATGACCGCTCGCCACCACACCCCAGTTGACGTGATGCAACTGGATTTGTCTCCCATGATCCCAGACCAGTGCCATGATTCCTGGGCATTATCATGATCCCAAGCCAGTACCATGATCCTTGATCATTACAATGACCCGTACCAGGATCCCTGATCATTACAATAACCAGTACCATGATACCTGATCGTTACAATGACTAGTACCATGATCGTTGATCATTACAATAAGCAGTATCATGATCCCTGATCATTATAATGATCAGTACCATGATCCTTGATTATGACAATGACAGTACCATGATCCCTGATTATTACAATGACCAGTACCATGATCCCTCCAGATATCACAATAGAGTGACCAAGGATGACCTCCCAGCATCACCGTCCTATGACCTAGGATTACCGCGCAGCATAAAAGTGGAATGACCTGTGATGACCTTAAAGTATATTAGTGGAATGACCTCTCAGAATCACAATGTAATTACCTCCAAGCATCACAGTGGGATGACTTGGGATTACCTCCCAGAATCATAGTGCAGTGACCTCAGTTAACAGTGAGAATATCTGGAATGACCTCTCAGTATAACAGTGACAATACCTGGAATGACCTCTCAGTATAACAGTGACAATACCTGGAATGACCTCTCAGTATAACAGTGACAATACCTGGAATGACCTCTCAGTATAACAGTGACAATACCTGGAATGACCTCTCAGTATAACAGTGAGAATACCTGGAATGGCCTCTCAGTATAACAGTGAGAATACCTGGAATGACCTCTCAGAATAACAGAAAGATTACCTGGAATGACCTCATCATAACAGATTACCTGGGATGACCTCAGCTTAACAGTGGAGTGACCTGGGATGCCAGTCATTATTATGCCAGCATAAAAGTGACTGTAACGCCACAAAGAATCCTTCCTTCACATCTTGTTTCCCATCAGCTTATTGTTTAACCTTGAGATAAATACTACAGACGAGGGTCCCTAAAATAACCTGTCCACACTCTCCAGGTGACCTTATCAGTCATGGCTGCGTTGGTGGGTCAGTTATCACGCTGTGTTGATCACAGCATAGTGGCAGACCAGTTATCACGCTGTGTTGATCACAGCATAGTATCAGACCAGTTATCACGCTGTGTTGATCACAGCATAGTGACAGACCAGTTATCATGCTGTGTTGATCACAGCATAGTATCAGACCAGTTATCACGCTGTGTTGATCACAGCATAGTGACAGACCAGTTATCACGCTGTGTTGATCACAGCATGGTTAGTTTTGTTTAATTCTTCTTAAGTTATAGTACTTTATGGAAAATAACTTAATTGCCTGTTGGTGTACTGGGAAGGTCCCTCACTCAGACAAGGGATATAAACCAATTAAACACGTTTGCTAAACAGCAGTTTAGCATAACCTACTTCCACTCATGGGCCACACTCACCTGTGACGTCAACTCCAGCTGCTTCATCTCGCCTCTGCTTTCGTATATAAGATCTGACCGCTTTCCTATGCTCTAGGTTTGAGAGACGGACCACCTACCACCTACTACTAATGCCGCTTCCAGTACTGCATTCATCTGTATCTGACTGAGGAAACCCACTGAAAAAGGCGAAACGTTTCATAAGAACATAAGAACATAAGAATGGAGGAACACTGCAGAAGGCCTACTGGCCCATACAAGGCAGGTCCTTATCAAAACCACCACTACCTTTCGGTAAAGAAGATCCCCAAGAGTTGCAATGAAATCCGAACACGCACACACGTGAACCTAGGAAGGTTAGCAGGGTCACCAGCTGCTGCGCGACATAATGTATAAGCTTCTGCAGGCATCTCGTGCCAGCCCCACCAGCCGTGACAGCACACATCTTACCCCCACAGTCGTCAATGAATCTGATATAAATGCGTAGTGGACAACGTCGTTTGCTGCCGCTCATGCTTTCCGCACTCGATTCCCCCAAAAAATCTTTTCTTTGTGTGACTAACTTTTGCTGCAGTTACTTCAAATTTCTTTAACTAATATTATATATATATATATATATATATATATATATATATATATATATATATATATATATATATATGTATGTAAACAGAACATAAAAATGGAGCGATGTGAAGCACCATTAGCGGCGCCATTCACATAGGCTTCGCTAAGCTCTTCACTATTTCCACTTGCCAATTTGCATCATTAACGCTGCTCGGCTCTTTCACGAAAACTTACGAGTGATCAGGAGGGGAAAAAACTTGGCAGAGAATCAAGTGTAATTTAGAATATTTCATTTTGGGAACCTGGTTGAATTTCCTCATTTAGTTTTAAAGGTGTTGCTAGTTCCAGTTGCAGGGGGAGGGGAGTGGAGAGAGGGGATGCTGGGAGGGGGAGTGACAGAGAGGAAGGGGAAGTTTGAGAAAGGGAGGTGGGTGGAAGAGAGGGAGTTCGATTGGGAGGAAGGCAGAAGAATAATGGGATGGATAGTGGGAGTGAGGGTTAGTAGGTGGGATAGTTAACTGAGGGCAGAAAGGATAGGGAGGAATTATGATTAAAGAGAAAAGATGAGAGTAGGAAGGAGGAATAGAATTAGAAAGGAGAAAATAAATTTAAAAAGAGAAGGAACTAGTGGAAGTATCGGAGGTGGGAAGAAGGGAGACACAGCGTATAGATGAATGGGAGACCAGTAGTAGTAGTAGTAGCAGCTAGGAGAATAGTGATATAGATGTCGACTTGTAAGCTCTCACTGGGAAAAACTAACGTCAGGAAGACTGGACTGATGGTCACTAGTAAATAACCACCAGTGTTATTCACCCGAGTGTAAACTTCCACCTCTAAATTGGCATATTAGAAATTAATATGCCCATACCTTGACTGGAACACAACACAAATAACTCGCACTAAGGAGACTAAAACCTATGACGTTTCGGTCCATCCTAAGTTCCAGTCTCCTAAGTCCGGGGTATTTGTGTATTGGAATATTAGGGTTATTGCAAAGAGTCATGCAGGCATAATGCAGACCATATCACCGCAATCATAAACATTTTAGATCCAGGAAATCTACCTTTTCAAATATATGACATTGTTAAGGCTCTTACTCGCCTCTTCTAATTCTGCCATGCAGGAGATGAATGACCCATCCTGTAAAAATAGAATAAACAAGTCTCGTTTTACGTAAACAAAGTAGGTTGCTAGTCAGCAAATACACTCCAGAGTCACTGCTCTCAGTGGCATATTTTTTGTGGACAAACGAGCACCACAGTTTTGTTTATAGACTTTTATTTGCTACTGTGGGATCAACGATATGACTTCAAATATGGTAATTGAAAATATAATCTTTGAATCTTTATTTAATATGTTGCACACATCACTAGATTAGCCAAAGTTAGTTGCACAGTAACAATCAAAATAATAGGCAATTATCACCAGGTATTGCAGCTCTAATCTCTTGTGGGTGTTGAGCTGTAGATTCTTAGCTTTTTGAAGATGTTGAGTTACTGCTTTTTGACCTCCTGACAGTGTTGAGTTACTGTTTCTTGGCATCTTGACCTCCTGACAGTGTTGAGTTACTGTTTCTTGGCATCTTGACCTTCTGACAATGTTGAGTTACTGTTTCTTGGCATCTTGACCTCCTGACAGTGTTGAGTTACTGTTTTTTGGCATCTTGACCTTCTGATAGTGTTGAGTTACTGTTTCTTGGCATCTTGACCTCCTGACAGTGTTGAGTTACTGTTTCTTGGCATCTTAACCTCCTGACAGTGTTGAGTTACTGTTTATTGGCATCTTGACCTTCTGATAGTGTTGAGTTACTGTTTCTTGGCATCTTGACCTCCTGACAGTGTTGAGTTACTGTTTCTTGGCATCTTAACATTCTGATAGTGTTGAGTTACTGTTTCTTGGCATCTTGACCTCCTGACAGTGTTGAGTTACTGTTTCTTGGCATCTTGACCTCCTGACAGGGTTGAGTTACTGTTTCTTGGCATCTTGACCTTCTGACAGTGTTGAGTTACTGTTTCTTGGCATCTTGACCTCCTGACAGTGTTGAGTTACTGTTTCTTGGCATATTGACCTTCTGACAATGTTGAGTTACTGTTTCTTGGCATCTTGACCTCCTGACAGTGTTGAGTTACTGTTTTTTGGCATCTTGACCTTCTGATAGTGTTGAGTTACTGTTTCTTGGCATCTTGACCTCCTGACAGTGTTGAGTTACTGTTTCTTGGCATCTTAACCTCCTGACAGTGTTGAGTTACTGTTTATTGGCATCTTGACCTTCTGATAGTGTTGAGTTACTGTTTCTTGGCATCTTGACCTCCTGACAGTGTTGAGTTACTGTTTCTTGGCATCTTAACATTCTGATAGTGTTGAGTTACTGTTTCTTGGCATCTTGACCTCCTGACAGTGTTGAGTTACTGTTTCTTGGCATCTTGACCTCCTGACAGGGTTGAGTTACTGTTTCTTGGCATCTTGACCTTCTGACAGTGTTGAGTTACTGTTTCTTGGCATCTTGACCTCCTGACAGTGTTGAGTTACTGTTTCTTGGCATCTTGACCTTCTGACAGTGTTGAGTTACTGTTTCTTGGCATCTTGACCTCCTGACAGGGTTGAGTTACTGTTTCTTGGCATCTTGACCTTCTGACAGTGTTGAGTTACTGTTTCTTGGCATCTTGACCTCCTGACAGTGTTGAGTTACTGTTTCTTGGCATCTTGAAAGTTTTGAACTATAGCCTCTTAAAGCGTCAAGCTGAAGTATTCTTTTACCCTTTGAAGGTGTTGAGTTGCAATTTCTTGGCCACTTAAGTGTGTTGACCAACAGTTCCTTAGCTTCTTGTCCTCTTAAAGACACTGAGCTTCAGTTTTTGGCCTCTTGAAGTTGGTGAAATACACTTCATTGGTCTGTTGAGATTAAATGGAAAACACACATGAGCAACAATTGAGTGGCTTTAATAATGAAACATTTCGCCTACACAGAAGGCTTCTACAGTCAAATACAGAGGAGACTAAATGTGGAGACTGCAGTAGTAGAAAGGTAAAAATGATGTGCTCGTCCATCAACCTTGAAGAAATACGTTTTGAGGTGGTCAGTCCCTCCGTCTGCAGAAGAGTCCTGGAGCTGAGGGATTGACCAATTCTAAATTATTCCTTTGAGGTTGATGGAGTGATCACATCATCTCTTCCTCGCCACTTCTTCTTCCTCAGTATGTTGTCTCCTCAGTATGTTGTCTCCTCAGTATGTTGTCTCCTCAGTATGTTGTCTCCTCAGTATGTTGTCTCCTCAGTATGTTGTCTCCTCAGTATTTGACTGTAAATGTCTGTGTAGACTAAACATTTCAGCGATAAAAATACTCAAGTGTTGTACATGTTTCTTATTCATCTACTTGACGATATTGTATAACATTGTTATATTTATACTGTGCAAGGTGTTGAGCTATAGTTCCATGGAGTGTTGATAGTGCTGAGCTATAGTTCCATGGAGTGTTGAAGGTGTTGAGTTGCAACACCTTGGCGTTTTTGCTGTTGAGCAACAGTTCTTTGGCTTGTTGAAAGTGTTGATCTACTGTTCCTTGGAATGTTGAAGGTGTTGAGCAATAATTCCCAGATTTTTTCAAAGGTGTTGAGTTACATTTAAGTTTCTTGGTTCGAGGAATTTCAATCCTGGGTGACGAGCGTCTCAGTCGTGGAGTGACAGACTTGTATCTAGTTGATTCAGCGTCTGGTCTACATTTGCATCATGGTTCACATAGATATGAAAGGAATCAAGACAGCTGTCATAAAGAAATCTTTCACACAGATGGTTTAAACCTTCATCTTTACTCTCTCTGTGTTTGTTGTTTGATTTGAAAATTATTCATGCATTAAAGGAACGTGTATTTTACAGGTATTACTAGGGAGAACACTTAAAATGTGCAGAAGAGAGAGAGTGAAGGAGGGATAGTTACCGTTTTGTCCTAGGCACATGTCGATTAAACACTAGGCCTGTTGTGTGTGTGTGTAAGGAAACACTTCGAAATGTTTTCGCCCCGCCGGGAATTGAACCCGGGCCCTCCGTGCGTGAAGCGAGAGCTTTAGCCACCAGGCCACCGGGGTGTGTGTGTGTGTGTGAGAGAGAGAGAGAGAGAGAGAGAGAGAGAGAGAGAGAGAGAGAGAGAGAGAGAGAGAGAGAGCAGGAGACAGACAGATATACAGAGACGATCAGGAAACTTTTTGCGAATTGTTGATCTCATTTAGTGAAAATAAACATTTGCAATTTAATAGTCTGTTTCTTGTTGTTTTTTTGTTTTTATTGTTATTTCTATTGTTTCCGTTGTTTCTACTGTTTCTGTTGTTTCCGTTGTTGGTGTTGTTGTTGCTGCTTTTAACAGCTACAACACCTGTGCCTAATTAGTCCTGTTCCCGAAGGTCTGGTATCTAGACAGTTGCTTGGATGCAACCCAACCAGCCTGCGGCCGCGAGAAAGGAGGACGTAACACGCGGAATGTGGACACGAACGTCTGGTGCGAAGCCTTTAAGAAGGACTGGAACTATAAGATGTGGGACACCTCCCTCAATAAGACGTGTCCACCATGTGCAACTGGAAATGATGTGTGGCTACCTGTGTGTGTGTTAAATACTACTGTCGAAGGTGAGGTGGAATACCTCGAAGACGCTGCAGGAGACGGGATTCACTAGCAGAAGTAAGCAGACAAGACTTGTGGAGCACTGCAGCAAACCTACTGGCCAATGTTAGGCATGTCTCTTTCCAGAGGCACCTAAGAACATAAGAAAGAAGGAACACTGCAGCAGGCCTACTGGCCCATGATTGGCAGGTCCTTGTCATGCCCAAACCCACTAGCAAAAATATTCGCCAAACCCATTATCAGGCAGAGTTACCCAAGGAATAATCTTCGATAACCCTGCCTAGCTATGTGTTAAATAGGTTCATGAAGCGCTAAGACGTCTTGGGGTCAGTCTTCAGTACGAGTCCGAGGACCAAGGTCGTCAGAGTAGACTCAATCCTAGTTGAATATAACGCAAGTCCGGCGAAGACTCAAAATACTTATTTTACATATAAATATAAATAACGGCCTGGTAGTGTATGTATGCACATATGGAGTTGTATATTCGCATGTGCCACATTGTATGTATGCTTACAGGAAGAAGTATGAACATAAGCCTTTGTATCCATGAATGGCTTTCTATGTATGTATTCTTATGTTACGCTTTTCAGCAATAACTGTGCTCGTCCGGGAAAACGATTAAGTGTCTGGCGGTGACCACACAAAGTAAGACAGACGAGGCACGGGATTCACAGACAAATTCTTTTTTATACGAGTCTCTCTCCAGTTCACACTTTGTAAAGATATCTAAAACTTACATAAGGATTTCAACACAATATTTCCACAGTGTGGAATGGAGACATCACAACACATTGCAACAGATTAAAATACTCAGAATAATAACAATGAAGATAAACTCACCATCTTCTTACACCAAGGTGGCGATATATAAGAGTCTGTAAATTTACTCAGGTGTGAATACAGACAGTCTGTTTTGTTGGGTCTGTGTTGCGACTCAGTCACACCAGCCTGTCTACGAACCCATTGTTTTAAGTGAGTGCAGTTCACAGTACGCTGTTGCACAGTGACTGGCCAGCTAAGGAGTTCTCCCATGGAGACAGCCATTATATAAGAAAGTTTAGAGTTAAATACTCTGCTAATACACATTCGTGTGGACGTTCAGTTAGACTATTATTGAAAGGAATTACCAAGACCTGAACCATCATTAGACACAACGACTATTAAAGAATTAAGGAAGCTAGGAATTTCATTAAACGTTGCTAATTAGTTTTTAATGAAAGGATATATTCTTGAAACGTCGTAATAACTAAGGAAAATCTTTAATCGTTTGTTATGAGTAATTTATATACGGCACCCAGTCTGGTACTTAGCCTGGCACCCAGCTTGGCACTCAGCTTGGTGCTTAGCTTGAACGGAAACCCTGGGGACCCAGCCTGGCACCCAACTTAGCACCCAGACTGGTACCCAGCCTGAACCCCAGTTTCTAGGTTGGGCACACAGGGTGCCAGGTTGCTCAGCCTCCATTACGGGACCCCGTGGCCTGGTCGCTAAAGCTCTCGCTGCGTTCGATTCCCAGCGACGGTGAACATAGACAACCGGTGTAAAGAAACACGCTTAATGTTTCTACTAGAAACATTAAGTGTGTTTCTTTACACCTGTTGTCTATGTTCACCCATCAATAAAATGGGTAACTGGGTGTTAGTCGACTGGTGTGGGTAGTATCCTGGGACAAGGACCTAATTTGCACGAAATGCTCTGCATATCAAGGGGCTTTCTATATAGTAGTATGTCATTGATGTCAGCTATGGTCTGTATACATTGTACATGTACTTGTAGTAAATACAGATATTATTATATTAATGCTGGAGTGAGTCACGTAGGGCATACGCCAGAGTTATACACCGGGACGGAGTCATCAGCCACAACACCCCAGGATAACTTGATACACCGGGACGGAGTCATGAGCCACAACACCCCGGGATAACTTGATACAACGGGACGGAGTCATCAGCCTCAACACCCAGGGATAACTTGATACACCCGGACGGATTCATCAGCCGCAACACCCCTGGATAACTTGATACACCGGGACGGAGTCATCAGCCACAACACCCCGGGATAACTTGAATCACCGGGACGGAGTCATCATCCACAACACCCCGGGATAACTTGAATCACCGGGACGGAGTCATCATCCACAACACCCCGGGATAATTTCCTCACTCTTACCCCGTAAATCTTTAACAAATATTTGAACTGACTCAACCCAAGTAGTGCTGCTATGTGACGCCTATCGGCATGTGGCGCTCACTGCTATATGACACCCTCTGCTATGTGACACCCACTGCTATGTGACACCCACTGTTATGTGACAACCACTGCTATGTGACACCCACTATGTGACAACCACTGATGGATGCGGTACTGGAAAACCTGATGCACCAACATGTCAGGGACACGACCAGAGTGAGAGGAGAAGATGAACCAGCAAGACTGGACCTTGTATTCACCCTGAACAGCTCAGATATTGAAGACATAACACACGAGAGCCCCCTGGGAGCCAGTGACCATATGGTGCTGAGCTTTGAGTACATTGTAGAGCTACAGGTGGAGAGGGAAAACGGTACCGAAAGAGACAAACCAGATTTTAAAAGAGGAAACTACACAGGCATGAGGAATTTCCTGCAGGAGGTTCAGTGGGAAAGGGAAATGGATGGACAGACAATAAATGAAATGATGGAATACGTAGGGTCAAAGTGCAAGGAGGCAGAGGAACGGTTTATACCCAGAGGAAAAAGATTAAACGGGAAGGCCAGAAAGAGCCCCTGGTTTACCCAAAGGTGCAGGGAGGCAAAGACTCAGAGTGTCAGAGAATGGAAAAGGTACAGAAGGCAAAGAACCCAAGTAAACAAAGAGAGTAGTAGAAGAGCTAGAAACGAGTATGCACAGGTACGGAGGGAGGCCCAGAAACAGTACGAAAACGACATAGCATCGAAAGTTAAGTCCGACCCGAAGCTCATGTACAGTCACATCAGAAGGAAAACAACAGTTAAAGACCAGGTGATAAGGCTGAGGAGAGAAGATGGGGAACTCACAAGCAATGATCAAGAGGTATGTGAGGAGCTCAACTTGAGGTTTAAGGAAGTATTCACAGTGGAGGAAGGAAGGCAGCTGGGTAGACAGGATGGGGTGCATCACCAACAAGGGATGTATCAAGTGCTAGAGGGCATACACACAACTGAGGAGGAGGTGAAGCAGTTACTCAGTGACCTTGATACCTCAAAGGCGATGGGTCCGGACAATATCTCCCCGTGGGTTCTTCGGGAAGGAGCTGAGGTACTGAGTGTGCCACTTACCATAATATTCAACACATCCCTTGAAAATGGGCAGATACCTGAGGTATGGAAGAAGGCCAATGTAGTCCCCATCTTTAAAAAAGGAGACAGAAAAGAGGCACTAAACTATAGACCGGTGTCACTTACATGTATAGTGTGCAAAGTCCTGGAGAAAATCATCAGGAAAAGAATGGTGGAGCACCTCGAGCTGAACAGGATAATAAACACCAGACAGCACAGATTCCGGGAAGGCAAATCCTGTGTAACAAACCTCCTTGAGTTCTATGATAAATTAACAGAGGTAAGGCAAGAGAGAGAAGGGTGGGTTGATTGCATTTTCCTGGACTGCAGGAAGGCCTTCGACACAGTTCCTCACATGAGATTAGTAAAGAAGTTGGAAGAACAAGCATGTATAACAGGAAGGGCACTGGAATGGATCAGGGAATACCTCACAGGGAGGCAACAACGGGTCATGGTGCGTGATGAGGTATCACAGTGGGCGCCTGTGACGAGCGGCGTACCGCAGGGGTCAGTCCTAGGACCAGTGTTATTCTTGGTATATGTAAACGACATGACGGATGGGATAGACTCAGAAGTGTCTCTGTTCGCAGATGATGTGAAATTAATGAGGAGAATCACATCGGAAGAGGACCAAGCAGGACTTCAAACAGACCTGGACAAGCTTGACATCTGGTCTAGCAACTGGCTTCTCGAATTCAATCCCACCAAATGCAAAGTCATGAAGATCGGAGAAGGACAAAGAAGACCGCTGACAGAGTACAGGCTAGGTGGACAAGGGCTACAAACCTCGGCAAAGGAGAAAGACCTTGGGGTGAGTATAACGCCAAGTACGTCTCCGGAGGCACACATCAACCAGATAACTGCGGCAGCATATGGGCGACTGGCAAACCTAAGATTAGCGTTCCGTTACCTAAACAAGGAATAGTTCAAGACACTGTACACCGTGTACGTCAGGCCCATACTAGAATATGCAGCACCAGTCTGGAACCCACACCTGGTCAAGCACGTAAAGAAACTAGAGAAAGTGCAAAGGTTTGCGACAAGGCTAGTTCCACAACTCAGGGGTCTGTCCTATGAAGAAAGGTTGAGGGAAATAGGACTAACAACACTGGAGGAAAGAAGGGTCAGAGGAGACATGATAACGACATACAAAATACTGCGGGGAATCGACAAGGTAGACAGGGACAGGATGTTCCAGAGAGGGAACACAGAAACAAGGGGACACAACTGGAAGCTGAAGACTCAGATGAGTCAAAGGGATGTTAGGAAGCATTTCTTGAGCCACAGAGTAGTCAGGAAGTGGAATAGTCTAGAGAAAGATATAGTGGAGGCAGGAACCATACATAGTTTTAAGACGAGGTATGATAGAGCTCATGGAGCAGGGAGAGCAGAGACCCAGTAGCGGACAGCGAAGAGGCGGGGCCAGGAGCTGAGTCTCGACCCCTGCAACCACAATTAGGTGAGTACAATTAGGTGAGTACCTACTGCTATGTGACTACTGCTATGTGACATCCACTATGTGACACCCACCGCTATGTGACACCCACTATGTGACAACCACTGCTATGTGACAACCACTGCTATGTGACACCCGCTAATATGTGTCTCCAGTAAGGAGAACAATGTGCTGGGCTTCACTACATGATGCACTCCAGTTACAACGTTATTCACTGCTGTAACAAGCTATCCGGTAACCCTTGCGTACCACCTGCAAATCCAGATGGGTGAAGGCAGCTTGGGGAGTGGGTGGGTGGGTGAGGGCAGCTGGGGAAGTGGGTGCGTGAGGGAAGAGGGGCGGGTTTGTGGGTGAGGACAGGTGGGCGAGTCGGTGGGTGAGGGCAGCTAAGGTGTGTGGGTGATAGCAGCTGGGTGAGTGTGTGGGTGAGAGAAGCTAGGGGAGCGAGTGCGTGGATGGGTTCTGGGGTAGAGGGGAAGGCAGGAAGTTGGGGAATGAAGGTATGCTGTAGCTTCAGTGCTTGTCTGTTCATTCTCCTTTTTCTGCCTCACCATCTTTTCCGCCAACGTCTAATAATCTAGTTTCGTCTACACCTGTGTCAACTCCCACCATACTTACTCTTCTTCCTACCCACTGGTTTGTGGAAACTAAATCATAAGAACATAAGAAAGGAGGAACACTGCAGCAGGCCCACTGGCCCATACCTGGCAGGTCTTCATCAAACCCAAACCCACTAAAATATATTCGCCCAGCCAATTACGACAAAACTTCCAAAATACCACCGACCTACCTGACCCTCGTCTTGACCCTATCTGTCCTGCACACATCCTCACCTGCAAAATAAATTTTATGCAATTAATACCTCAAAGGAAAAAAATCAAAATCAAAGGAAGAAAAAATAATAAAAACATTTAGGGATTTGAACCAACTATTGTCTTTTACACCTATAAACCATACTAATTAATTTTCCTACTCCAAAATATCAACAATAATTATTTTTTTGCATTTATCCAAGCTGAGATCTTTGTTTTTATCACATGTAATGAAAATTTCCAAAATGAGCTTCCAAGAATGTGTATTAAACCATCTATAGAGCAGAAGGATGACTTAATACCTGAGAGAGGCGGTCAAAGGCCAGCGTCACCCATATGCTTACTTAAGAAAATGCCACAATAATATGCAAAAATTAATGAAAATTTGTGTTAGTGTTGAATATTTCATATGATTTTTTAAAAAATACCCGAAACTTTAAAAATGAATTAAAATGTGCACAAATGGTATTTGATTGCATTTTTCGGTGATTTTAGAGTGGTTTCAAAAAAATTCTGGGTCATGTATAACGGTACAGTACAGGCGACATAATGTAAACATAAATAATGCAACTTGAGCAGAGGTTATGACTCGGTCCCATGTCACAGTTTTACGTGAACTGTCATAACTACCAATACACAATACTTTTCCTTCCTAATTTACATTAACATGACGAAATGAGAATTATAACATCTTACAAGACTCAGAGTCGCTCTGATAACAAAATTAACAATACACGAGTCATGTCTGTCAGGTCTTACAACTCTTCCTGATCTTCTAGCTAATGGAATATTAAAACATAATAACTGAAGATCTTCTAGGTAATAGAATATTAAAACATAATAACTGAAGATCTTCTAGGTAATGGAATATTAAAACATAATAACTGAAGATCTTCTAGGTAATAGAATATTAAAACATAATAACTGAAGATATTCTAGGTAATAGAATATTAAAACATAATAACTGAAGATCTTCTAGGTAATAGAATATTAAAACATAATAACTGAAGATTCCTCCTCCTCACTATGGGAAACAGATGCAGAAAAAATGTTAATGGTCAATTTTAATAAAGGATTTATCAAAATTATCGATTACCCTTCGGAAATGTTGGTCTTTCATGAGTATTTCTAAGATTTGAAAGCTTATATTCAGGTTGAAGTGGTTCGTGCGTCTGACTGCATGCGGCCAGCAGTTACAGCCTGGTTGATCAGAACCTGATCTACAGAAAGGCCTGGTTAAGGACTGGGCCGCGGGGGCGTTGACCCTCGAAACGAACCCCAGGTAGGTCGCATTTTAGCAAAATAAGTGAATACCATATTTGCATTCTGGCTGTCTTCATCTCCATAGTTTTGTCATAATGATTCAGTAATTGTGACACGCATGATGGTCCCTCTCTAAATCCATGTTATTTTGGTTGTGTATGTTATGCGGCTCCATAAAATTCATTATTCGTCATCTCATCACCATGTCAAAGACTTTTATGACGTGCGATGTTACGGCTGCTGGTCTGTAATGCTTCACCTACGCTCTACTGCTTCCTTTATGCAAAGAATCTATGCCTGAACATTTAATAGCCACTGAGATTTCGTCTAGAGCTAAGCTCTTCCTTCAGAGGATAATGAGTGCCTATGCTAGTGTTATTTTCCAGTTTATAAATAAAGAAATCCAAGATTCATTCGAAGTGCTGCTTGAGTGAGTGTTATCTATTTCTGTTCCGAATTCCCCAGGATTAGTATTAGTGTCAGTTCTTTGACCCGGGCGACCTTCTGACGTAATGAAAAAACCTGCGTTTTCTTCCTTGATATAATTTATCTGACTGCTGAACGTTGATTCATATTGGGGGTTTAGAACATCGTTTATATTTTTATCAATTTAAGTGTATGAACATGTAGATCTTCAACATGGATTTTGCATATATGAACAAATATTTTTGGTTTCTTGGAGTCTCATGGACGGCTTGTTGCTTCCTTTGTGTTTCTTTTATGTGGTACGAAAGCTCAATTTTTTTTTTATATATCTCGGTAATCACTCGGTTAAGATTCTTTCCTGACTGTAACACCTTACGTTTTTATATTTTATAAGCTGTTTCTATATGCGATCTTTTTGACTTTCTCAGTGATACATATTGTATACTTCATTGTACAGCTGTCCTAAACATTGGGGAGACTTTAGGGCTCAGGGCTATTTTTAAGGAACTGGCTGATAGTTCTTTATTTTTAGCCCAGTAATTTTTGTGTTTAAGTTAAATTTACCGAACATTCCCTCTCGTTCGGTATTTCTGGAGTTTCGCTGACACATGTTGGGGTTGCAGGTGACAAAATTATCTGGTTCACACCTCCAATTTCCGCGCCTCCAAAGCAAAGCAATTGATCAACAAACAAAGAGAGATAGTAGAGGGCAACGAATGACTAGCTCCCTTAAGGTTTACTATACAAATAGTAGGAGTCTAAGAAATAAGATAGATGAGCTAAGATTACTTGCAAGTGCAGGTAATATAGATATTATTGCAATAACAGAGACCTGGTTCAACCTGAAAGATAGAGAAATGCCTTCCGAGTGCAACATTCAGGGTTACAAACTATTCCACACTGATAGGGTCAACAGAAAGGGTGGTGGAGTGGCGATGTATGTCAGAGATAATTTAAATTGTTGTGTTAGACAAGATATAAGATTAGAAACATCGGACATAGAATCTGTTTGGCTACAGTTTCTCGAGGGTCGTGAAAAATTAATTTTGGGTGTTATTTACAGGCCCCCAAGTCTGGATAGGGAGTGCAGTAAGCTGCTATGGGACGAAATTCATAAGACGTCTAGATATAAAAATGTTGTGTTAATGGGAGATTTTAACTTTAGACAAATTGATTGGAACAATGTGACAGGTAATCTTGAGTCTAGTGACTTTCTTGATACGGTTCAGGATTGTTTTTTAAAACAGTTTGTGACAGAACCAACTAGAGGTAGCAACTTGCTTGATTTGGTTCTTGCTAACAAAGAATCACTAATTAATAATCTTGAGGTTAATGAAGAGCTTGGGGAAAGCGATTACAAATCACTTAGTTACAATATACGTATCATGGAATTACCCAGGTAACTGCAATCAAGTCTCTGTTCCAGACTTTCGCTTAGCCGACTTCATGGGGCTGAGAAATTACCTAGGTGGGCTAAATTGGGATGACCTGACTATGGGTCAGGTAGGTGGTTTTGGTTGCCAATATGACGTTTTCCAGAGCGTAGTTCTAGCTGCCCAGACAACTTTTATTCCGAGTAGGGAAATTAGATCTAACAAAAATGATCCTAAATGGATAAACAATAGATTAAAACATCTCATTGGTCAAAAGAGAGGCATATATAGGCGTATCAAAAAAGGGGATGGACAGATAAGAAATCAATATTTTCAATTAAAGAGAGAAATAAAAAAAAAGGAATAAAAAAAGCAAAAAGGGATTATGAGGCTAAGGTCGCAAGGATTCGAAGACTAACCCAAAAGAGTTCTTTCAGTATACCGAAGTAAGATTAGGGACAAGATAGGCCCACTTAAGAGTAACTCAGGACAGATCAAGGACAGTGATAA
>WNWK01001648.1:195000-260704 GCA_009830355.1 Cherax destructor | reverse complement strand
TCTCATCAATATTTTGGCTCATAAAATTAATCAGTTCAAACATTTCTTCAGAAGCACTCTCTAAGTTTTCTCTAATATGAGATGGCAGGTTTTCATGCCTGGAGATTTTGGACCAGTCATTTATGAGGTCATTTGCTTTTCAAGTGGAAAGGGATGAGCAACATTGCCAGTCTTTTTCCTGGTTATTTTATTTATACCTTTCCATGCCAGACTTAAAGGGGTAGACCTATTTAATCCATTAACGAATTGTTCCCATTCCTGTTGCCTAAGTTCTTGCTTTCTATTTCTTGCATTTGTTAGTGCAGCTTGGAATGTTCTGAGAAGGTCTGGGGTTCTACACTCACGGTATGCTTTACCAATCCTCCTAGCTGCATGTGTTAGATTGCGTAGCTGTGGGTCATTATAATATTTACATTGGTTTTTATTGTCATTTCTAGTGGAAGGTTTATGTTGTCTTTTCCTGCCCACTTGATCTGTGAGTACAGTCTCAATAGCTGTAACTAGATCATCATTGAATTTTTGCAAATAGGCCTATGACCGCGTCACACGCCGGCGGCCCACCTTATTTCACAATTATTGTCCTATTACTGGACCTCCTGGACCGATTGTCCCACTTGATATTCCCCCCGTCACTGGATATTCCTCCACATTACGAAAGGAGGTAATTAAATCCGATTTGGTGGGCGGAATCTCCAAATTTGACAGGCCATCCCATCACCTGATCGGGTCGGTAGGCCCCCAGTTCACTCTCTGCCTATTCCCCTCTATGCCGCCTCCCTGCCCAGCTGCCCAGGCATCTCGCGCATGCGTGTGAATTCGTTGGTTCTTTTCAGTTAATGTTAAGCCAACAACAACACAGCAATGATATCTATTCATATTGGAAAGTTTATCAATTACAACTTTCGGAAAATACCAATATTTTCCACACCATCCTCTCCAGGAGCAGTTGATCGACCTTTGGTTAATGCGTTATCTAATTCATACTCTGTGAAGAGGCAATCACTCTCATCAATATTTTGGCTCATAAAATTAATCAGTTCAAACATTTCTTCAGAAGCACTCTCTAAGTTTTCTCTAATATGAGATGGCAGGTTTTCATGCCTGGAGATTTTGGACCAGTCATTTATGAGGTCATTTGCTTTTTCAAGTGGAAAGGGATGAGCAACATTGCCAGTCTTTTTCCTGGTTATTTTATTTATACCTTTCCATGCCAGACTTAAAGGGGTAGACCTATTTAATCCATTAACGAATTGTTCCCATTCCTGTTGCCTAAGTTCTTGCTTTCTATTTCTTGCATTTGTTAGTGCAGCTTGGAATGTTCTGAGAAGGTCTGGGGTTCTACACTCACGGTATGCTTTACCAATCCTCCTAGCTGCATGTGTTAGATTGCGTAGCTGTGGGTCATTATAATATTTACATTGGTTTTTATTGTCATTTCTAGTGGAAGGTTTATGTTGTCTTTTCCTGCCCACTTGATCTGTGAGTACAGTCTCAATAGCTGTAACTAGATCATCATTGAATTTTTGTGTGCCAGTGGGCTCATAATCTTTATACCATTGATCCAAGTGGTTAATAAAGTTTTCTCTGTGTTCTGGGTTGAGAATAAGTTTCCTCCTTCTGCATTTAGCTCCTTGGTTGCTTGAGATATGATCAAGATTGACAGTTGTGAGTCTTGGGAAGTGATCAGATAGAAGATCATCAACTATAACAGAGTCATGCATCGTATATGATGTATTAAATCCAAGGCACAGATCTAGTATGCCTCCATATATGTGAGTGGGCTCAATAGTGCCTACAATACGAACATTATCATGCTCATTTAGAAATTTGACTAGTTTAGTTCCATTGGTGTTTGTTATAGACCCACCAATATTCTTATGTCTGGCATTAAAATCTCCAAGTATGAGGGTAGGTTCACTATTGATGCGGAGGTGTTGATTCACCGGGAAATCTCCCGGCCCGGGTCTTTACCAGATGGCGACCCGCGGCTCGCCCTGGCGTGGGATGTTTCAGCCGAAGTCTCCATGGGAGGGGTACCTAGCGGTGGACCTACTGGTCCCAGGCCTAGCCATATTCGCCCACAAGCACGTAGGTAGATAGTTGCTAGGCCCCTCTGGTCTGCCACCTTCCCCGCCCTCAAGGAGGCTGACGGGAAGGGCAGGCTTGCGAGCCGCAGATGGTAGCAAGCTCCAGCCTTGGCACCTACCCTGCCCTAGAAGGGCTGGGCATGGTGAGCGACCCGACTATTGATGCGATCTGGTAAAGCATCAGGTCGAAGCTGGTTTGCTGGGGCATAAAGGTTAAAGATGTTTATGGAAAAGTCGCCTGCGTATACTCTGACACCATGATACTGCATGTTTCTTGAGAAGTTGCTTTAACAAGTGATTTAAGGAAGGGATTACTAGCAATGAGCTTCTTGGGAGGGACTTGCAGGTATGTGATATTAAATCCGTAGCGACATATATTACAGAGTTCATAGTTAATCCTCAACTGTTCAGTTTTCTTTGTTGCCACAGAAAATTAACCTTTTTCACCGTAAACTTAAACAATTTGCACAAACTCTTCACAGACCCTCTCCCGTTAGTTTCTCCAGCTGTACATACGGTAATTAATATCTTTGTGATAACTCTGCCCTGGGAAGCGATTATATTCTCCCCTTAGCTTGGTCAATGATAGTGGATGGAGGATCAAGCCTCCTCAACTCCTTGCGCCTGATTGATCCACACAGGTTCAGAGCTTCACATTAACAAATTAATTGTCCGTGGCCTGGTGTGTAAAGCTCTCGCTTCACACGGTGAGTGTCCGGGTTCGATTCCCGGCGAGGGTGGAAACATTGGGCGTATGTCCTTACACCGGTTGTCTATGTTCCCCATCAGGAAATGGATAATGAGAACTTTCAAAAGCAGGGATGCCAAGCCCATGATGACACTTTTCAGGTCGCTTGTTCTATCTAGGCTGGAATATTGCTGCACACTAACTGCACCGTTCAAGGTAGGTGAAATTGCTGACCTAGAAAATGTGCATATTACCTTCACAGCACGCATAGTAAGTAAGTAAGTTTATTCAGGTATACACAAATACGGTTACATAGATTATCATACATAGCAGCATATGTGTAGAGAACCTAGGATAACCCAAAAAAGTCAGACATAGTGACTTATTTCCATTAGGGTCCATAACTGCGATAAACCACCTCAATTACTGGGTATGCTTGAAGCTCCTAAACCTGTACTCCCTAGAACGCAGGCGGGAGAGATTCATTATTACATATATACACTTGGAAAATCCTTGCACACGAAAGTCACTCCCTACGAAAGCAAAAGACTCGGCAGATGCTGCAACAATGAAAAGAAGTTGAGAGACAACACAATAAGTGTCAGGGACCCAAGACTGTTCAACTGCCTCCCAGCATACATAAGGGAGATTACCAATAGACCCCTGGCTGTCTTCAAGGAGGCACTGGACAGGCACCTAAAGTCGGTACCTGACCAGCCGGGCTATGGTTCATACGTTGGATTGCGTGCGGCCAGCAGTAACAGCCTGGTTGATCAGACCCTGTTCCACCATGAGGCCTGGTCACAGACCGGGTCGCGGGGGCGTTGACCCCAGAACTCTCTCCAGGTAAACTCAGTAAAATGGGTACCTGGGTGTTAGTCGACTGGTGTGGGTCGCATCATGGGACAAAATTGACCTAATTTTTCCGAAATGCTCTGCTATACAGGCGAAGGCAAAGAATAACGGAGCGGCTACAAGAGGCCAATATATCTGAAATACGTAGGGAGACACTAGTCAGAGAAATAGCAAACATCGAATTAAAACTAAAGGAATCTTACAGGAATCAAGAAACGCGGGAAGAACTAAAAGCCATAAATGAAATTGAAAGAAACCCAAAGTATTTCTTTTCTTATGCCAAATCAAAGTCGAGAACAACAACCAGTATTGGGCCCCTACTTAAACGGGATGGGTCCTACACAGATGACAGCAAGGAAATGAGTGAGTTACTAAAGTCTCAGTATGACTCAGTTTTTAGTGAGCCGCTAACCAGACTGAAAGTCGAAGACCTAAATGAATTTTTTATGAGTGCCACAGAACTTGGCCGTCCCATGCCTATCTGACATTACCCTGACACCAAATGACTTCGAAAAGGCAATAAACGACATGCCCATGCACTCCGCTCCAGGCCCAGACTCATGGAACTCCGTGTTCATCAAGAACTGCAAGAAGCCCCTATCACGTGCTTTTAACATCCTATGGAGAAGGAGCATGGACACTGGGGTCGTCCTGCAGTTACTAAAAACAACACACATAGCCCCACTCCACAAAGGGGGCAATAAAGCAATAGCAAAGAACTACAGACCAATAGCGCTAACGTCCCATATCATAAAAATCTTTGAAAGGGTTCTAAGAAGCAAGATCGCCACTCATCTAGATACCCATCAATTACACAACCCAGGGCAGCATGGGTTTAGAGCAGGTCGCTCCTGTCTGTCCCAACTACTGGACCATTACGACAAGGTTCTGGATGCTCTAGAAGACAAACAGAATGCAGATGTTATATACACAGACTTTGCAAAAGCCTTTGACAAGTGTGACCATGGTGTAATAGCACACAAAATGCGTGATAAAGGAATAACAGGAAAAGTTGGTTGATGGATCTATAATTTCCTAACAAGTAGAACACAAAGAGTAGTAGTCAACAGAGTAAAGTCTGAGGCGGCTACAGTGAAAAGCTCTGTTCCACAAGGCACAGTACTCGCTCCCATCCTGTTCCTTATTCTCATATCGGACATAGACAGGGATATAAGCCACAGGGCCGTGTCTTCTTTTGCAGATGACACCCGAATCTGTATGACAGTGTCCACCGTTGAAGAAACTGCAAGATTCCAAGCAGACATAAACCAAATCTTTAAATGGGCTGCAGAAAACAATATGAAGTTCAATAATGAGAAATTTCAATTACTCAGATATGGAAAACGTGAGGAAATTAAAATCTCATCGGAGTACAAAACAAATTCCAACCACACAATAGAGCGAAAAACTAATGTCAAAGACCTGGGAGTGATCATGTCAGAGGATCTCACCTTCAAGGACCATAACACCGTAGCAATCGCATCTGCTAGAAAAATGACAGGATAGATAATGAGAACCTTCAAAACCAGGGATGCCAAGCCCATGTTGACACTTTTCAGATCGCTTGTTCTATCTAGGCTGGAATATTGCTGCACACTAACTGCACCTTTCAAGGCAGGTGAAATTGCTGACCTTGAAAATGTGCAGAGAACCTTCACGGCGCACATAAGTGCGATAAACCACCTTAATTACTGGGAACGCTTGAAGTTCCTAAACCTGTACTCCCTAGAACGCAGGCGGGAGAGATACATTATTATCTACACGTGGAAAATTCTCGAGGGATTAGTACCAAACTTGCACACGAGAGTCTCCCTACGAAAGCAAAAGACTCGGCAGGCGATGTAACATCCCCCCAATAAAAAGCAGGGGAGCCACTAGCACGTTGAGAGACAACACAATAAATGTCAGAGGCCCAAGACTGTTCAACTGCCTCCCAGCATACAACAGGGGGATTACCAACAAACCCCTGGCTGTCTTCAAGCAGGCACTGGACAGGCACCTAAAGTTGGTACCTGACCAGCCAGGCTGTGGTTCGTACGTTGGACTGCGTGCGGCCAGCAGTAACAGCCTGGTTTAACAGGCTCTGATCCAACATGAGGCCTGGTCACAGACCGGGCCGCAGGGGCGTTGACCCCTGGAACTCTCTCCAGGTATTCTCCAGGTATAACAAGCGGCTTTCTATGTAATAGTATGTCATCGATGTCAGCTGGGCTTGTATGCCTTGTACATGTACTTGTAGAAATAAAGATTATTATTATTATTATTATTATTATTATTATTATTATTATTATTATTATTAATATTATTATTATTATTATTATTCTGTCACTAACTGTAACACGGTGTCCCGTGGCTCGGTTGGCAACGCTTTCGCCTCACACAGTGTCCCTGGTTTAATCCCCAGCACAGGTGGAAACTAGTGCTAGGGCACTCAGTTCACACACTGAGGTCCGGGGGTCGATCCCCGGTATGGGTGGAAACATTGGGACGTGTTTCCTTAAGGCATTTGCTGTCCATTTCACCTATCAGTAAAATAGGTACCTGGGTGTTAGTCGACTGGTGTGGGTCGCATCCTGGGGACATAACTAACCGGCTCTGCATAACAAGGGGCTTTCTATATAGTAGTATGTCATTGATGTCAGCTAGGCTTGTATACCTTGTACATGTACTTGTAGTAAATAAATATTATACCTGCTGTTCCTGTTCACCTAGCAGTAAGTAGGTACCTGGGCGTTAGTCGGTTGGTATGGGTTGCATCTTGGGGGACAGTACAATTATCATACCTAAAGAACAAAAGTCACAATACCGTGGCTGGAACAACACACAAATAACCCGGACACAGGAGACAGAAACTTACCACGACGTTTCGCTCCGTCTTGGACCATTTACGAGTCACACATCATAATCTACACCTGGAAAATCCTAGTGGGACTGGTCCCTAATTTGCACCCAGAAATCACTCCCTGTGAAAGCGAAAGACAAGGCAGGCGATGCAACATACACCCAACGAAAAGTAGGGGCCCAAGACTGTTCAGAAGCCTCTCACTAGGCATAAGGGTAATTGCCAATAGACCCCTGGTTGTCTTCAAGAGGGAGCTGGGCAGCCCCTCTTGAATATACGAACCACAGCCCGGCTGGATCAGCCGGGCTGTGGTTCGTATATTGGACTACATGAGGCCAGCAGTAACAGCCTGGTTGATCAAGCGTTGTGTCAGTAGAGTACTGAACCCCTATGTATTATACTTGTGTAGTATATCATAGTACCAGCCATATTATAGTTAGGCTCCCTAGCTGACTGTGACGTCACGAGTCCGCGCATGGGCCCTAGGCATCCTCACTCGTCGACAGGCTTAGAACGGAACAGGTAGGCTGGGCTACTTTCCCCTCACAGACTTTGTCTATATACCAGTTACCAACCGTCTTGTGTATTTCACTACGACCGTCTATATCTCCAAAATACCCACCCAACAAATGGTGTGCAGCGGTGAGCCCGTAATTTTGACGATTATGGTGATATACGGAGATAAACTCTACCAAGCCAGCGGACATCTTGTGTGACCGTGCGGTAGGCCTAGAGAGAGACGCCATCTACCAACCTAAGTTGGTATATCTCCAGCCTGTCTACACTGTTCCCTGGTCAGTTTTGTGCCTTATCTCTTATTTGCTAAAACCTTCGAGGAGTGGATCCGGGTTTTGCAAATTAAGCCAAGCCAGATAAGCCAATCTGTGGGGGAATGCCTACGCCCTAAGCCATCCACCCTGCCTAAGCCCTAAGCCATCCAGCCTGCCTAAGTGTGCTCATAGTTACAAGACTTCAAGCCATCCTAGCCTGTGTGAAAGGCTTAAGCCAGCAAGACTAACCCAGCTGAGTGCGAGAAGTCAAGCAAGCCACATTGAGTTCCTGACTTCTCCATCGCTTTGTGCTTCCAGTTCGGGAGGCCTGGTCGTGGACGGGCCGCGGGGGCGTTGACCCCCGGAATACCCTCCAGGTAGATTTTGTAAATGATCCAAGACGGACCGAAACGTCGTACTAAGTTCCTCTCTTCTATGTTTGTGTTATTTCTGTATCATACACAGTATCGTACTTGTAAAGTTTCTAGGATAACTGAAAATTACTTAACGTGATTTAACGAGAATAGAAAAAAAATCACACAGTTTTACACAGTCATATCAGATCTGTTTCTATATTATTGAAATTTCACTTTCCGCGCCTTACGTGAACGCCTGAAGCTCCGACACCGAGGATTTTGGAAGTTATGCCAGCCACTCCTGCATGCTGGGAGTGGGCTCAACACGTGAACATGCCGGTTGTTCCGAGAATTTGGTCCTCGTTACCGTACATATGTGTCGAAGATTTGAAGCTGATTGGATGAGGCGTTCTCGAGTTATGAGCGAAATAAAATCGAAAAGTTGGATAAAGATAAAAAAGAGAGGAAAAAATAAAACAAATCAAGCAGCCTCTTGTAAGTCCTCTTCGGGGATACGTAATAAGCCACACTGCTTGGGTTTCATGGGTTATTCGGGTTATTATCCCTCCAGGGTATAATTACAATAGAAGGCCATAATCCGTATTGTGCGTCTTAATAATAATAATGATAATTATAATAATAATATATTTATTTACTACAAGTACATGTACAAGGTATACAGGTCTAACTGACATCAATGACATACTACTATATATAGAAAGCCGCTTGTTATACTGAGCATTTAGGGCAAATTAGGTCAGTTTTGTCCCAGGATGCGACCCACACCAGTCGACTAACACCCAGATACCCATTTTACTGATGGGTGAACATAGACAACCGGTGTAAGGAAACACGTCCAATGTTTCCACCCCTTCGCCGGGAATCGAACCCGGACCCTCACCGTGTGAAGCGAGAGCTGTTGCCACCAGGCCACGGGGCTCACCAAACATACTGTCGGTATATTCTACCATTGTATAATCATCAGTAGCAGCAGAACAGCAGCTGTAACGACAGTAGAACAGCCGTAGCAGTAACAAAAGAGGCATCAGAACATCAACATCAGCAGTAGCCGTAACAAGAGCAGAAGCAACATCAAGAAGAGTAGTAGTAACAGCAGCAGGAGCCTCGGGGACACAATTCGCGGTGTTTCCGTGATAAGCGATGGTGGCGGTGACTGAGGCGGCCGACCTGCTTCCTTTATCACGCCCTACCCGCCCGCAAACTCTCCCTCCTCCTTCCACCCCCACCACACACACACATACACACACACAACACACACACACACACACACAAACATCTAACCCTACGTTACTCTGTCTTCATAGGTTGACCCCCTTCCGGCTACTACCATCCTTCCAACCCCTTCTTTTCCCTCCCATCCTTCCTCCTCGCACACCTATCCTTCAGCCCAGTCCCTTACTCCTCCACCCGTCTTTTTGGGGTGGGGAGGGAGCGGGTTGTGGGGAGGGAGCGGGTTGTGGCGAGGGGGGAGGTCTAGGAAAGGCTGGGATGGTATTTTTGTTTGTCACGAGTGGAAAAAATCCCCAGACTCTGTTCTCAGCCATAACATGACCCCAGACTCTGGTCTCAGTCATAACATGACCCCAGACTCTGTTCTCAGCCATAACATGACCCCAGACTCTGGTCTCAGTCATAACATGACCCCAGACTCTGGTCTCAGTCATAACATGACCCCAGACTCTGGTCTCAGTCATAACATGACCTCAGACTCTGGTCTCAGCCATAACATGACCCCAGACTTTGGTCTCAGTCATAACATGACCTCAGACTCTGGTCTCATCCATAACATGACCTCAGACTCTGGTCTCAGTCATAACATGACCTCAGACTCTGGTCTCAGCATACATGACCCCAGACTCTGGTCTCAGCCATAGCATGATCCCAGACTCTGGTCTCAGTCATAACATGACCCCAGACTTTGGTCTCAGTCATAACATGACCTCAGACTCTGGTCTCATCCATAACATGACCTCAGACTCTGTCTCAGTCATAACATGACCTCAGACTCTGGTCTCAGCCATACATGACCCCAGACTCTAGTCTCAGCCATAGCATGACCCCAGACTCTGTCTCAGCCATAACATGACCCCAGACTCTGGTCTCAGCCATAACATGACCCCAGACTCTGGTCTCAGCCATAACATGACCCCAGACTCTGGTCAAAGCCATAACATGACCCAGACTCTGGTCTCAGCCATAACATGACCCCAGACTTGGTTTCAGCCATAACATGACCCAGACTCTGGTCTCAGTCATAACATGACCCCAGACTCTGGTCTCAGTCATAACATGACCCAGACTCTGGTCTCATCCATAACATGACCTCAGACTCTGGTCTCAGTCATAACATGACCTCAGACTCTGGTCTCAGCCATAGCATGACCCCAGACTCTGGTCTCAGCCATAACATGACCCCAGACTCTGGTCTCAGCCATAACATGACCCAGACTCTGGTCTCAGCCATAACATGACCCCAGACTCTGGTCTCAGCCATAACATGACCCCAGACTCTGGTCTCAGCCATAACATGACCCCAGACTCTGGTCTCAGCATACACACATGAGCCCAGACTCTGGTCTCAGCCATAACATGAGCCCAGACTCTGGTCTCAGCCATAACATGACCCCAGACTCTGGTTTCAGCCATAACATGATCCCAGACTCTGGTCTCAGTCATAACATGACCCCAGACTCTGGTCTCAGCCATAACATTACCTCAGACTCTGGTCTCAGCCATAACATGACCCCAGACTCTGGTCTCAGCCATAATATGAAACCAGACTCTGGTCTCAGCTATAGCATGACCCCAGACTTTGGTCTCAGTCATAACATGACCTCAGACTCTGGTCTCAGCCATAACATGACCCCAGACTCTGGTCTCAGCCATAACATGATCCCAGACTCTGGTCTCAGCCATAACATGACCCCAGACTCTGGTCTCAGTCATAACATGACCCCAGACTCTGGTCTCAGTCATAACATGACCCCAGACTCTGGTCTCAGCATAACATGACCCCAGACTCTGGTCTCAGCCATAACATGATCCCAGACTCTGGTCTCAGCCATAACATGACCCCAGACTCTGGTCTCAGTCATAACATGACCCCAGACTCTGGTCTCAGTCATAACATGACCCCAGACTCTGGTCTCAGCCATAACATGACCCCAGACTCTGGTCTCAGCCATAACATGAAACCAGACTCTTGTCTCAGCCATAGCATGACCCCAGACTTTGGTCTCAGTCATAACATGACCTCAGACTCTGGTCTCAGCCATAACATGACCCCAGACTCTGGTCTCAGCCATAACATGATCCCAGACTCTGGTCTCAGCCAAACATGACCCCAGACTCTGGTCTCAGTCATAACATGACCCCAGACTTTGATCTCAGTCATAACATGACCTCAGACTCTGGTCTCAGCCATAACATGACCCCTGACTTTGATCTCAGTCATAACATGACCTCAGACTCTGGTCTCAGCCATAGCATGACCCCAGACTCTGGTCTCAGCCATAGCATGATCCCAGACTCTGGTCTCAGTCATAACATGACCCCAGACTTTGGTCTCAGTCATAACATGACCTCAGACTCTGGTCTCATCCATAACATGACCTCAGACTCTTGTCTCAGTCATAACATGACCTCAGACTCTGGTCTCAGCCATAGCATGACCCCAGACTCTGGTCTCAGCCATAGCATGACCCCAGACTCTGGTCTCAGCCATAACATGACCCCAGACTCTGGTCTCAGCCATAACATGACCCCAGACTCTGGTCTCAGCCATAACATGACCCCAGACTCTGGTCTCAGCCATAACATGAGCCCAGACTCTGGTCTCAGCCATAACATGACCCCAGACTCTGGTTTCAGCCATAACATGATCCCAGACTCTGGTCTCAGTCATAACATGACCCCAGACTCTGGTCTCAGTCATAACATGACCTCAGACTCTGGTCTCATCCATAACATGACCTCAGACTCTGGTCTCAGTCATAACATGACCTCAGACTCTGGTCTCAGTCATAACATGACCTCAGACTCTGGTCTCAGCCATAGCATGACCCCAGACTCTGGTCTCAGCCATAGCATGACCCCAGACTCTGGTCTCAGCCATAACATGACCCCAGACTCTGGTCTCAGCCATAACATGACCCCAGACTCTGGTCTCAGCCATAACATGAAACCAGACTCTGGTCTCAGCTATAACATGAAACCAGACTCTGGTCTCAGCCATAACATGACCTCAGACTCTGGTCTCAGTCATAACATGACCCCAGACTCTGGTCTCAGTTATAACATGACCCCAGACTCTGGTTTCAGCCATAATATGACCTCAGACTCTGGTCTCAGCCGTAACATGACCCCAGACTCTGGTCTCAGCCATAACGTGACCCCCAGATTCTGGTCTCAGCCATAACATGACCCCAGATTCTGGTCTCAGCCATAACATGACCCCAGATTCTGGTTTCAGCTATAATAGAGCGATAAACTAATGTAAAGGACCTGGGAGTGATAATGTTAGAGGATCTCACTTTCAAAGTCCACAGCATTGTATCAATCGCATCTGCTAGAAAAATGACAGGATGGATAATGAGAACCTTCAAAACTAGGGATGCCAAGCCCATGATGGCATTCTTCAGGTCGCTTGCTCTATCTAGGCTGGAATATTGCTGCACACTAACAATGCCTTTCAAGACAAGTGAAATTGCTGACCTAGAAAATGCACAGAGAACCTTTACGGCACACACAAGTATGATAAAACACAAAATTATTGGGAACGGTTGAAGTTCCTCAACCTGTACTCCCTGGAATGCAGGCGGGAGAGATACATGATTATATACACTTCGAAAATCGTAGAGGGATTAGTACCAAATATGCACACGAAAATCACTCACTATGAAAGCAAAAGACTCGGCACTTTGAAAGTGAGATTCTCTGACATTATCACTCCCAGGTCCTTCACAATAGTTTTTCGCTCTATTATGTGGTTGGAATTTGTTTTATACTCCGATGTAGTTTTAGTTTTCTACATCGGAGTAATTTAAATTTCTCTTCAATCGAAATTTCTAGTCATTACTGAAATTACTATCGACTGCTTTTGTAGTTTGCTGACTCAGTAGTAGGAGGGAGAGAGGGAGAGGGTGAGGGTAAGGGAGAGGGAGAGGGAGAGGGAGAGGGTGAGGGTGAGGGAGAGAGGGAGAGGGAGAGGGAGTGAAGGGGAGGGCTTGTCATGCTATTTAACCGCTGGATCTGATTAACCATTTCATCGGTTGATAGGTTAAAGGGCTTCCACACAGGCGCGAGCATCAGTGTTTTAAAGGAAGCCTCCGGTTTAAAAGTCCCTCACACAATGTGTCATCCCCGACATCAATGAATGTTTCATGTATGGTTTAAAAAAAAAAAAGATCCGTTGTTTCTATTAAAATCTCTTTTATGTTAACCCACGTTAATAACCTCAGCCAAATGTTCACTCAGGACTCTGTAATCTCTCTCTCTCTCTCTCTCTGTCTGTCTGTCTCTCTCTCTCTCTCTCTCTCTCTCTCTCTCTCTCTCTCTCTCTCTCTCTCCTCTCTCTCTCTCTCTCTCTCTCTCTCTCTTATATATATATATATATATATATATATATATTTGGATTTCTTCCTGAAACCATTTGAATATTCCACTTCCCCTACCACCCCGTCTTTTTTACCAATAGGTATATTTTATTACATAATATTGTACGAAAGGTATAAGAAATACATTGTTGATATAAAGATGGCATATACAGTACACGAGGTGTGAGAGATACATGTCTCGTACATATTGTTACATGTTTGTCACTGATTATAATGCGAAAATCTCATCCAGCTCCTCAGAGCTGGGGCGCGTGCCCAAAATACAGGAGGCATTACCCCTCTGAACAGCAGCGCTGAGTCGCTGGATAGAAAACTAGCTGCCCTGGTATCCCTAGTTACCCTGATAAGTCATTTGCGTAGCTCCTTAAGGAACTTAGATGCACTCTTTCCCCATGAGCCAAGGGTCTCCGAGCCTATGGGAACAAACATATAATGATGGACAAGTTCTCTGTATTTTCTAGACTTTTGGGACTCCCTGAAGGTGGCAGCTGTCCCTCCTTCCTCTCTGGTGTATTGGAGATAGGTATCAGCCAAGGTATCAGAAGTACATGTGTAGCCCTACACCACCTGCTTGCCGTCTGTCCAGGCTTGAAGGGTGATACCATCTGGACGCTTTTGGCTGCCATCAGATCTGCATAGTTGGGGTGGCTCCCTTACTGCTGGGCACCCAGTTGTTGTGAGGCTCCTCTTGATAAATGTTATTAAAATCCTCATGTCTTGCAATCTTTCCCTCGGATTTACGGCAGACAAGACCATGGTATCCGAATCGGTCTGCTGCTTCACTGCCACAAATACACCTGTGTTCGGCGAGAATAGGGGCGGCAAGTCGAAGGGCAACACCAATGCGGATGGTCTGTGGGTCGAGGCGTGTGCGAAGGCTGGAGTTGGGAACAGCCAACAGAAAGTCTCCTGCATGAGGGGCTCTCACTGCCAGGAGGCGGGCTCTATCCTTCCCTGACACACTGAAGCATTGTTGAGGCTATATTCTCCACTATTGGGCCATCCCAGTGCGACTGTTTGTAATTGTTGGGGGGATCAGGTCTGGTTTCAGAGGCCGTTAGATTATCCCAGATCATGGCTCCGTCAATGAACTTTTGGTCCTGGACTCCAATCTTGTCCCTAAGATGTTCAAGGAGAATCGCTGCTACAAACCCTCTGGATGCAACGCATGAGGACAGAAAAACAGGTAGCGCAATCTGTGATGACTTGCGAACACCAATGCCTCCTAGTCTGACTGGGAGTGTAGCTTGGTCCCACTGTCCATCTTCTAGAGTAAGGTTAAGTACTTTAGTAAAAATCTGCCTCAGGATACTGTCATATTCGTGCAGTAAAGGGTTATCATATGAAGGTGCACATCTTAGGAAATATGTTAACTTGTAAACTTTATTAAAATTAAATTTAAATTATATACAGACTTCTGTTCTGTAAATCTACGACGATGACATTAACAGATGATTAATATAGACATGCAGTATTAGTATAAACTAAGATAACTAAACAGAAGAGGATTTTATTCGGATTGTTAACCCGGAGGGCTAATAACACAAGTTAATCTAATAAAATCACAATGGTTAATTTTCACTCGGGTCCGTTGGTCCCCTTCCCCAGGATGAGACCCAATACAGTCGGCTAACACTCGGGTATCTATATACTGCTAGGTGATTAGGAGCAACAAGTGTAAGGTAACATGCCCAATGTGTCCACTTCCACTACGAATAAACTCAGGTCCTTCAGATGTGAGATGAAGGGTCTACCATTGTAAGCACGAGGCCTACACTCTGGCTGTAGATAAGACTAATATAAGAAGTAAACGAAACACAAAGAGGATAAGGTTGGGCAGTTGGACAGCCAAGGGTAGACAAGAGTTTATAGCTTTGAAACTAATTTATGACAGCTGCAACAGACAGTGCACTACTTCGAAATATAACACTGGACGACCTTTCGATCTCATCTACACTGCTGCAGTAGTTAGTCTGTTAGGTTTAAAGCCTGTCGACTGCAGATGGGTCTTAAGGCTGTAATTCACATGTGCACTAACGTACATATATATATATATATATATATATATATATATATATATAGTAATGAAACCACGAAACAGGTGGTTTTGAATCATTTACCAAACTGCGGCAGGCCAGGATTCGACCCCACGAACATTGTCCCCCCTCAAGAGGCCAAACATTGTACATGTCACCCTACCATTTAAGCCATCGATCCTACAAACATGAGCCTAGCGCACTAGACTTGTTTCAGGATGCGAGGACACTCGTGGCACTCATGGCTTGTGAACCAGGCTGCCCAGTCTATGTGGCATTTGTGTGGCCGAGTGGTCAAGAGCGTTGCTTGGGAATCTTGTCCGTCTCAGAAGCAGTATCGAGTCCTGCTGACTGCGATCTTTCTCTGTATATATATATATATATATATATATATATATATATATATATATATATATATATATATATATATATATATATATATATATATATCCATTAGTTAGAAAAGTCGTCTCTATCTCGGTTCTTATGTTCATCTCTCTCTTTTACACAGGGTTTTACAAGGTTAGGTTAAGGTTCCTAACTTGATTGACAAGCTAAGAGCTGTTACCGACATCAGCTCATTTGAAAGCTTTGTTATTGTTATGAGACATATAGATATGGAACAGGATGAAGTTGGAGCCATCTGTGGGCCAGCGATTTCATTTGGTCAACTGACTGATGCCATTATGCTGTACGAACATGTTCCATACTCGGGTCACCTCCCTCCCTCTCTCTCTCTCTCTCTCTCTCTCTCTCTCTCTCTCTCTTCTCTCTCTCTCCTCATCATCTTCGCTCATCTGCGTCTCTCTCTCTCATCCTCCCGACGTATTCCCACGGTCGTGACGTCACCGATTCACTGACGTCACGCAGTACCTTTCTGAAGCACGCTTTTATCAGCGGGCGGGAGTCAAGGTGGGCTGGAGTCAAGGTGGGCGGGTTTTTATGGGTGTCGTCCTGCGCACGCCCACGTTGGTCCTCCCTCACGCACTCCCACACAACCCTCCTCCCTGTGAACCACTAAAATTGGGAGGTTAATACAAGGTTCTGTTAAGTTGCAGGAGTAGTTACACAGCAGTAATAAAGATACTGGTGGGTAGACAAGTGGTAATAAAGATACTGGTAGGTAGACAAGTAGCAATAAAGATACTGGTAGGAAAACAAATGGTAATAAAGATACTGGTAGGAGACAAGTGGTAATAAAGATACTGGTAGGTAGACAAGTAGCAATAAAGATACTGGTAGGAAAACAAATGGTAATAAAGATACTGGTAGGAGACAAGTGGTAATAAAGATACTGGTGGGGAGACAAGTAGCAATAAAGATACTGGTAGGAAAACAAATGGTAATAAAGATACTGGTAGGAGACAAGTGGAAATAAAGATACTGGTGGGGAGACAAGTGGAAATAAAGATACTGGTGGGGAGACAAGTGGTAATAATGATACTGGTGGGGAGACAAGTGGTAATAATGATACTGGTGGGGAGACAAGTGGTAATAAAGATACTGGTAGGTAGACAAGTGGTAATAATGATACTGGTGGGGAGACAAGTGGTAATAAAGATACTGGTGGGGAGACAAGTGGTAATAAAGATACTGGTAGGTAGACAAGTGGTAATAATGATACTGGTGGGGAGACAAGTGGAAATAAAGATACTGGTGGGGAGACAAGTGGAAATAAAGATACTGATGGGGAGACAAGTGGTAATAAAGATACTGGTAGGTAGACAAGTGGAAATAAAGATACTGGTAGGTAGACAAGTGGTAATAAAGATACTGGTAGGTAGACAAGTGGTAATAAAGATACTGGTGGGGAGACAAGTGGTAATAAAGATACTGGTAGGTAGACAAGTGGAAATAAAGATACTGGTAGGTAGACAAGTGGTAATAAAGATACTGGTGGGGAGACAAGTGGTAATAAAGATACTGGTAGGTAGACAAGTGGTAATAAAGATACTGGTGGGGAGACAAGTGGTAATAATGATACTGGTAGGTAGACAAGTGGTAATAAAGATACTGGTGGGGAGACAAGTGGTAATAAAGATACTGGTAGGTAGACAAGTGGTAATAAAGATACTGGTGGGGAGACAAGTGGTAATAAAGATACTGGCAGGTAGACAAGTGGTAATAATGATACTGGCAGGTAGACAAGTGGTAATAATGATACTGGTGGGGAGACAAGTGGAAATAAAGATACTGGTAGGTAGACAAGTGGAAATAAAGATACTGGTGGGGAGACAAGTGGTAATATTGATACTGGCAGGTAGACAAGTGGTAATAAAGATACTGGTGGGGAGACAAGTGGTAATAAAGATACTGGCAGGTAGACAAGTGGTAATAAAGATACTGGTGGGGAGACAAGTGGTAATAAAGATACTGGTGGGGAGACAAGTGGTAATAAAGATACTTGTGGGGAGACAAGGGTAATAAAGATACTGGTAGGTAGACAAGTGGTAATAAAGATACTGGTGGGGAGACAAGTGGTAATAAAGATACTGGTGGGGAGACAAGTGGTAATAAAGATACTGGTGGGGAGACAAGTGGTAATAAAGATACTGGTGGGGAGACAAGTGGTAATAAAGATACTGGTGGGGAGACAAGTGGTAATAAAGATTGTGGTACTGAGGAGAAATTTAGTGAACAATGGGAAATAATGGCCGGAAATTTTGGGAAAAAAAATATTTGGCTGGGAAATACGAGAAATAATGAGGGATTCGAGTAATTAAGAGGCGAATTTTGAAACAAAAGTACTGGATATATTTTAAAAAAAATCGACGAGGGAAAAAAATTAAGATTTTTTTTTCTGGGAAGTGCCAAATAAACACAAGTCGTAATAAAAGACTGTCAATGTATAAACGGAGACTCGAACTGAGGTCCAGCGACCATTCTTCTGTTTGTTCCCTATCGGTCGTTCGTTACGACTCATGTTGTTGAGTTGGTGGACTACATGGCTCTGAGGGACACCAGGACATCTGCACCGTGAAAGCTTCTGTTTGGGGCTGTGGGAAGACAGAGTTGGGTGACAGCTGGTGGCCGCTGATGCAGACATGTCACAGTAATGCTGACTGCGGAGTCTTCCTGCTGTGAGCCTCGTTGCTCAGTGGTACAGAATTACTCACAGAACTACTACTACTACTATTACTGCTACTATACTACTACTATTAACACTACTATTACTACTACTACTACTGCTATTATTACTAATTCAGTTTGTAAAGCATTTATACAGATTACGCAGGGATTGGAAGCAAGATCTAACACTTGAGGTAACCTACTTGTTAAACTCTACTTTTAGAGAGAGAGAGAGAGAGAGAGAGAGAGAGAGAGAGAGAGAGAGAGAGAGAGAGAGAGAGAGAGAGAATGAATAACGAGAATGTAACGAACCAAGAAGATGGAGGACGACAAGTAGAGTACTCTGTAGTGACAAAACATTGGGTTACCGTGAGAGTCTGAGAGTAATGACGTTGATGAAAGTATCGTTGATCACGAGGCTACGATTGATGACAATACATAGCAACGTGGGCAAGTGTCTTGGGAAGAAGGATGGTGTGGCTGGTGCTCTGCTCTGAGCCAAGACAGAGACACACACCGTCAAGGTTTATCATTACAGTAAGAATGATGATGTTGAGGTCAATGAGGTTATCATTCGAAGGACCAGGGCCGGAGGGCGCAAGAAATGAGGTCAGTACATCATCATCATCATCATAATAATAATAATAATAATAATAATAATAATATTTATTCCTACAATTACATACACATCGTAAACAGGTCTAGATGACATCAATAACATGCTATATAGTAAGCCCCTGGTTATGCAGAGCATTCTGGGAAAATTAGGTTAATTTTATCCCTAGGATGCAACCCATACTAGTCAGCTACCACCCAGGTACCTATTTACTGCTGGGTGAAGAGTGACAGTAGGTGTCTTAAGGAAACACGCCCTTATGTTTTCATCCGTACCGGGGATCGATCCACGGACCTCAGTGTGTGAGCTGAGTGCGCTACCAACCCAGCTGCGGGACACCATTTAAAGGTTTGCTTCAATAAAGGCTTACAGTGGTTTAAAAATATATAGCTTGTCTTTGTAGGTTAATGGAAATCCACTGATTATGCAGAGCGTTTCAGCTCGAGGTTGTATACCTAATATACAAATAACCCGGACATAGGAGAGAGGAGCTTACCACGACGTTTCGCTCAGACTTGGACCATTTACAAAGTCACACTGTGACTTTGTAAATGGTCCAAGTCGGACCGGGTTATTTTGCATTGTTCCAGTCACGGTATTGTGCCTTTTTTGTTATTTGTATACCTAAGAAAGTCTCTTGAGGGCGAAACGTCGTTATAATGAATGGTCCTCCTTGGCTACACACGTTTTTTCAGCTAATCTGAATCTGCTGTGTTCTGGTTCTTTCATCCTAATGTGACCTGACGAGGGAGGATAAACTACATCCATAATAAAAGTCCTGTTGTTGCCCGTCCTGTGGTATAATAGATGTCCTCTGTGTGGGGTCACTAGGAACCAATCTCACAACACTACCTAACACTCAGGTACTTAAGTGAACCTTGAATGAGTTACGAATCTAGACTACACTCTTACTATTTTCATAGGGAAGCGACAAACACAAATGGGTCACACAGCGCCTGGGGAATAAGAGGAGAATTAAGATTATTATTAGAGTCAAGGGAAGTGCTAAACCCGCATGACTGACCTTCCTCCCATCTTCCTCTCATCTAATACTCTCTTCTAATCCTTTTTTTTCCACTCCTCATCATTGTTTTCTCTCTTTATCAGATTTTCTCTCCTGCATCTCCGCAACTTCCTCCTCCACCATCATCACCACCACACTCACTTAACCCCACCATCACCCTTTATACACTCTCCTCCACCATCACCCTCCGTCTCACACTCCACATTCTCCCCGCCATCGCATCATAATTTCCCCAAGACCTCATACTCACCGGCGTCGCTCAGGTCACCACATACATCGGCACGATATTCCGACGTGTATCATCTGGTAAAGCCAGAGGGAGGCTGCTAATACTCCAGGTAAAGCTCCATCCGCCTACATTCACACCTGGTGTGTGTGCCCTGCTCACACCTGGTATGTTTTGCTCACATCTGGTGTGTCCTGCTCACTCCTGGTATGTCCTGCTCACTCCTGGTGTGTCCTTCTTACTCCTGGGTTGCCCTGCTCACTCCTGGTGTGTCCTGCTCACTCCTGGTGTGTCCTGCTCACTCCTGGTGTGTCCTGCTCACTCCTGGTGTGTCCTGCTCACTCCTGGCGTGTCCTGCTCACTCCTGGTGTGTCCTGCTCACTCCTGGTGTGTCCTGCTCACTCCTGGTGTGTCCTGCTCACTCCTGGTGTGTCCTGCTCACTCCTGGTGTGTCCTGCTCACTCCTGGTGTGTCCTGCTCACTCCTGGTGTGTCCTGCTCACTCCTGGTGTGTCCTGCTCACTCCTGGTGTGTCCTGCTCACTCCTGGTGTGTCCTGCTCACTCCTGGTGTGTCCTGCTCACTCCTGGTGTGTCCTGCTCACTCCTGGTGTGTCCTGCCAGCATCTGTCTTCATTTGTGCACTCTGGGGCCCATCTTTACCTCTGATAAAGTGTTTGTTTTGTGTCTGTGGGCAGTGATTGTGCCTTTAGACTGAGTGTTCGTTTGTGTCTGTGGGCAGTGATTGTACTTTTAGACTGAGTGTTCGTTTGTGTCTGTGGGCAGTGATTGTTCATCGAGGTAGAAAATCATATATTTCGACAACATTTCACTCTAAGTAGAGCTTGATTAAGAGGGAAACGTCGTCCAGATAAAGGCTTGTTCTGCATGCCTCTCGATGTTACACCCATTAACCCACGATGAGTGTAACTACAGGCTGCATCCACGTCTGTGGAACCCTTCAGGAGGCTTCATCCATTGTTGCTCAATCCTGCAGATACAGATACTACAAGGGTCGCATCCGCCTCCCAAACTCACTCCTAAAATTCAAATAATTTTTTTTTCCTCCACACAGTTCAATGGTGAGAAAATTCCGAGAGTATTTTGACGATGATGATGGTGGTGATGACGAAGTGAGCAATGGATGAATGATGGGCGAATGATGGATGAGTAAATCAATGATTGATGGGTGAGCCGTGGGGTACTCCCAGGGCACGAGCAGCAAGATAAAGGCCGGGTATTGGAGTTAAGAACAGAACTGTGCTCAGAGTCTGACTCGCGTACCTCTGGCTCCGACATGCAGGTTAGACCTCACGAAACTTCGTGAGTGTCTGCCTCCTTCGTTTTCTCCTTCAATGGTCGATTGGAATTCGGCGTAGCCGAAAGTTGCGTAAAGTTTGCGTAATTCAACTTACAGTTCAACATGAATTTTAACTTATCATAGAGGGGCAAAGATAATTTTTTTATATAAAGTCAGCGTATTTTCGAAGAAGTATACGACAGTATAAGAACACACTGAAAGGTGTTCATTACACTTCAGTTACCCTCTAAGAGTTTCCTTAAATTCCAGTTTCTAGGTATTAAAGTGCCCTTGACTGGTGGTGAACAGGTGTCATGCAGCCTTATTGACCCCTCGTGTAGTAGATAGATTTAAACCAAGAAATCAGGAGAGAGGAATCAAATACTGCACGCACAAAGATATAAAGAACGTAGAGGGGAAAGGAAGGAAAGGAAAGTGAGAATAAGGGAAGGAAGAAATAGGAAGGGAGTTAGGGGTGGCAGAGGAGGGAAGGGAGAAGAGAGAGAGAGGGAGGAGTGAGTACACAACGACATCTTGTATCTACGTTCATTAAATGATTCTGCCCAGTGATGATGTATATTATTCAATAAATATTTACTAGTGACGTATAAGAGTTGAGTTAATGGTAGCAGAGCAGTCATCAACGGTGCAGGTAAGTGCTTCACAGAACCCACATGTTGATCAATTACACACATATACAACACTTGGGTATCTTTATTGAGGAAACACTTCGCCACTCAGCGGCTTCATCAGTCCTATACAAAGAAGAATAGTGAAGATCAGAAGGAGTTTGAGGTAATCAGTCTCTCAGCCAATTGTTATACCTGTGTGTAATTTATCAAGTCATCAAGAGCGACGTGACGAATGCACTGCCATTGTGGTGACCTGTACCGCCCTCCCTCACCTGAATACTAAACACAGAGTTCATTTTTTTTTTACGCCCCTGTACATTCAGCATAAAGTATTGACTAAAAGTTTTATATTGTAAGCGTTCCTGTTGGTGGTGCTGTTCCTGTTGGTGGTGCTGTTCCTGTTGGTGGTGCTGTTCCTGCTGGTGGTGCTGTTCCTGTTGGTGGTGCTGTTCCTGCTGGTGGTGCTGTTCCTGTTGGTGGTGCTGTTCCTGCTGGTGGTGCTGTTCCTGTTGGTGGTGCTGTTCCTGTTGGTGGTGCTGTTCCTGTTGGTGGTGCTGTTCCTGTTGGTGGTGCTGTTCCTGTTGGTGGTGCTGTTCCTGTTGGTGGTGCTGTTCCTGTTGGTGGTGCTGTTCCTGTTGGTGGTGCTGTTCCTGTTGGTGGTGCTGTTCCTGTTGGTGGTGCTGTTCCTGTTGGTGGTGCTGTTCCTGTTGGTGGTGCTGTTCCTGTTGGTGGTGCTGTTCCTGTTGGTGGTGCTGTTCCTGTTGGTGGTGCTGTTCCTGTTGGTGGTGCTGTTCCTGCTGGTGGTGCTGTTCCTGCTGGTGGTGCTGTTCCTGTTGGTGGTGCTGTTCCTGCTGGTGGTGCTGTTCCTGTTGGTGGTGCTGTTCCTGTTGGTGGTGCTGTTCCTGCTGGTGGTGCTGTTCCTGCTGGTGGTGCTGTTCCTGTTGGTGGTGCTGTTCCTGCTGGTGGTGCTGTTCCTGTTGGTGGTGCTGTTCCTGTTGGTGGTGCTGTTCCTGTTGGTGGTGCTGTTCCTGTTGGTGGTGCTGTTCCTGCTGGTGGTGCTGTTCCTGTTGGTGGTGCTGTTCCTTTGGTGGTGCTGTTCCTGTTGGTGGTGCTGTTCCTGCTGGTGGTGCTGTTCCTGTTGGTGGTGCTGTTCCTGTTGGTGGTGCTGTTCCTGCTGGTGGTGCTGTTCCTGTTGGTGGTGCTGTTCCTGTTGGTGGTGCTGTTCCTGTTGGTGGTGCTGTTCCTGTTGGTGGTGCTGTTCCTGTTGGTGGTGCTGTTCCTGTTGGTGGTGCTGTTCCTGTTGGTGGTGCTGTTCCTGTTGGTGGTGCTGTTCCTGTTGGTGGTGCTGTTCCTGTTGGTGGTGCTGTTCCTGTTGGTGGTGCTGTTCCTGTTGGTGGTGCTGTTCCTGTTGGTGGTGCTGTTCTTGTTGGTGGTGCTGTTCTTGTTGGTGGTGCTGTTCCTGTTGGTGGTGCTGTTCCTATTGGTGGTGCTGTTCCTGTTGGTGGTGCTGTTCTTGTTGGTGGTGCTGTTCTTGTTGGTGGTGCTGTTCCTGTTGGTGGTGCTGTTCCTGTTGGTGGTGCTGTTTCTGTTGGTGGTGCTGGTGCTGTTCCTGTTGGTGGTGCTGTTCTTGTTGGTGGTGCTGTTCCTGTTGGTGGTGCTATTCCTGTTGGTGGTGCTGTTCCTGTTGGTGGTGCTGTTCTTGTTGGTGGTGCTGTTCCTGTTGGTGGTGCTGTTCCTGTTGGTGGTGCTGTTCCTGTTGGTGGTGCTGTTCCTGTTGGTGGTGCTGTTCCTGTTGGTGGTGCTGTTCTTTTTGGTGGTGCTGTCCCTGTTGGTGGTGCTGTTCCTGTTGGTGGTGCTGTTCTTGTTGGTGGTGCTGTTCCTGTTGGTGGTGCTGTTCCTGTTGGTGGTGCTGTTCCTGTTGGTTGTGGTGCTGTCCCTGTTGGTGGTGCTGTTCTTCTTGGTGGTGCTGTCCCTGTTGGTGGTGCTGTTCCTGTTGGTGGTGCTGGTGGTGCTGCTGTTCCTGTTGGTGGTGCTGTTGGTGCTGTTCCTGCTGGTGCTGCTGTTCCTGTTGGTGGTGCTGTTCTTGCTGGTGGTGCTGTTTCTCTTGGTGGTGCTGTTCCTGCTGGTGGTGCTGTTCCTGTTGGTGGTGCTGTTCCTGTTGGTGGTGCTATTCCTGTTGGTGGTACTGTTCCTGTTGGTGCTGGTGGTGATGTTCCTGCTGGTGATGGTGGTAGGGAGAGTGGTGGTGATGGTGTGTAGTGAGAATGGTGGTGATGGTGGTAGTGATGGTGGTAGTGAGAATGGTGGTGATGGTGGTAGTGATGGTGGTAGTGAGAATGGTGGTGATGGTGGTAGTGAGAATGGTGGTGATGGTGGTAGTGAGAATGGTGGTGATGATGGTAGTGAGAATGGTGGTGATGGTGGTAGTGAGAATGGTTGTGATGGTGGTAGTGAGAATGGTGGTATGTGGTAGGAGAATGGTGTGATGGTGGTAGTGAGATTGGTGGTGATGGTGGTAGTGAGAATGGTTGTGATGGTGGTAGTGAGAATGGTAGTGATGGTGGTAGTGAGAATGGTGGTGATGGTGGTAGTGAGAATGGTTGTGATGGTGGTAGTGAGAATGGTGGTGATGGTGGTAGTGAGAATGGTAGTGATGGTGGTAGTGAGAATGGTAGTGATGGTGGTAGTGAGAATGGTGGTGATGGTGGTAGTGAGAATGGTGGTGATGGTGGTAGTGAGAATGGTGTGTGGTGGTATGGTGGTAGTAAGAATGGTTGTGATGGTGGTAGTGAGAATGGTGGTGATGGTGGTAGTGAGAATGGCTTGTGATGGTGGTAGTGAGAATGGTGGTATGTGAGGAGAATGGTGTGATGGTGGTAGTGAGAATGGTGGTGATGGTGGTAGTGAGAATGGTTGTGATGGTGGTAGTGAGAATGGTGGTGATGGTGGTAGTGAGAATGGTTGTGATGGTGGTAGTGAGAATGGTGGTAGTAAGAATGGTTGTGATGGTGGTAGTGAGAATGGTGGTGATGGTGGTAGTGAGAATGGTTGTGATGGTGGTAGTAAGAATGGTGGTGATGGTGGTAGTCAGAATGGTGGTGATGGTGGTAGTGAGAATGGTTGTGATGGTGGTAGTAAGAATGGTGGTGATGGTGGTAGTTGTTCTGTGTTGCATCACAGATGGTCACGCTTAGTGGACTCTCTCTCTGGTCTTGGTGCTCTGGTCGTGCTTCTCTCTTCTCTCCTGTCCCTGTCCTCCTCTCTCTCTCTCTCTCCTCTCTCTCTCTCTCTCTCTCTCTCTTTCTCTCTCTTTTCAAGCCACAATTTTTCTATTATTTAAATACTCGTAGGAAGCGCTACACCCGTAAGGGTCATACAGCGCCTTGAGGGGGGCTGGGAGGTAATCAGGTTTGATCCGAGGAAGGGGACACTGCGGGTGTTCTCACAGTGCTGGTTATTAATAATATCTTTCTCTCAGAAGCTCTTTTTTCTCCTCTCTTATCTCTAATCTTCTCTTTCTCTCTTTTTACTTCTCTGGCTCCTCCTCCTCTTCCTCTTTCCTATTATCATATTATCTTATTCTCCAGACTTCTGCTTATTTTTTTCTTCTCTTTATATTTCGCTATTGTCTCTCTCTTTCTCTCTCTCTCTCTTTCTCTCTCTCTCTCTTCTCTTCTCTCTCTCTCTCTCTATCACTCTCACTCTCACTCTCTCTCTCTCCCAATCCAGTGCCACGGTTCAACAGACTTTACCACTGGGTTCAACAACAGTGCCATGGTTCAACAGACTTCACCACTGTGTTCAATAACAGTGCCATGGTTCAACAGACCTCACCACTGTGTTCAATAACAGTGCCATGGTTCAACAAACTTCACCACTGGGTTCAACAACAGTGCCATGGTTCAACAGACTTCACCACTGTGTTCAATAACAGTGCCATGGTTCAACAGACCTCACCACTGTGTTCAACAACAGTGCCACAGTTCAACAAACTTCACCACTGTGTTCAATAACAGTGCCATGGTTCAACAGACGTCACCACTGTGTTCAACAACAGTGCCATGGTTCAACAGACTTCACCATTGTGTTCAACAACAGTGCCATGGTTCAACAGATCTCACCACTGTGTTCAACAACAGTGCCATAGTTCAACAGATCTCACCGCTGTGTTCAACAACAGTTCCATGGTTCAACAGACGTCACCACTATGTTCAACAACAGTGCCATGGTTCAACAGACGTCACCACTGGGTTCAACAACAGTGCCATGGTTCAACAGACTTCACCACTGGGTTCAACAACAGTGCCATGGTTCAACAGACTTCACCACTGTGTTCAACAACAGTGCCATGGTTCAACAGACCTACCACTGTGTCAACAACAGTGCCATGGTTCAACAGACTCACCACTGTGTTCAACAACAGTGCCATGGTTCAACAGACTCACCACTGTGTTCACAACAGTGCCACGGTTCAACAGACCTCACCACTGTGTTCAACAACAGTGCCATGGTTCAACATACCTCACCACTGTGTGCAACAACAGTGCCATGGTTCAACAGACTTCACCACTGTGTTCAACAACAGTGCCATGGTTCAACAGACTTCACCACTGTGTTCAATAACAGTGCCATGGTTCAACAGACCTCACCACTGTGTTCAACAACAGTGCCATGGTTCAACAGACTTCACCACTGTGTTCAATAACAGTGCCATGGTTCAACAGACGTCACCACTGTGTTCAACAACAGTGCCATGGTTCAACAGACTTCACCACTGTGTTCAACAACAGTGCCATGGTTCAACAGACTTCACCACTGTGTTCAACAACAGTGCCACGGTTCAACAGACTTCACCACTGTGTTCAACAACGCTGCTGTCAGGTTTAATCAAAACGCCTGGTTTAACAGTAGTAACAGTCAGTGTTAATAATTTGGCTCTAAACCCGTTTGAGTTCAGAGAGTCAGAATGACTTAGAGCTGAGAAATGTATTCAGTCTCTTGTCGATTTTTTTTTGTATTTGTACCGACTGAACACTGAAGGGGTACAGGTGAAGGGTATAGGTGAAGGGTACAGGTGAAGGGTACAAGTGAAGAGTACATGTGAAGGGTACAGGTGAAGGGTACAAGTGAAGGGTGCAGGTGAAAGATACAGGTGAAGGGTACAAGTGAAGGGTACAGGTGAAGGGTACAAGTGAAGGGTACAGGTGAAGGGTACAAGTGAAGGGTACAGGTGAAGGGTACAGGTGAAGGGTATAAGTGAATGGTACAGGTGAAGGGTGCAGGTGAAGGATACAAGTGAAGGGTACAAGTGAAGGGTACAGGTGAAGGGTATAAGTGAAGGGTACAGGTGAAGGGTACAAGTGAAGGGTACAGGTGAAGGGTACAAGTGAAGGGTACAGGTGAAGGGTACAAGTGAAGGGTACAGGTGAAGGGTACAAGTGAAGGGTACAGGTGAAGGGTACAAGTGAAGGGTACAGGTGAAGGGTACAAGTGAAGGGTACAGGTGAAGGGTCAGTAAGCTGGCCAACATTATGAACACTTGCTGCACTACAAAATTTAAAACTTTACGGATATTCGAACTGGGGCGAGTGAAGTGAGAGTAGCACTTCTCTACCAGTGACACTAACAACACCTCCACTAACAACACCTTCACTAACACCTTCACTAACAACACCTTCACTAACAACACCTTCACTAACAACACCTTCACTAACACCTTCACTAACAACACCTTCACTAACAACACCTTCACTAACAATACCTCCACTAACAACACCTCCACTAACAACACCTCCACTAACAACACCTTCACTAACACCTTCACTAACAACACCTTCACTAACAACACCTTCACTAACAACACCTTCACTAACACCTTCACTAACAACACCTTCACTAACAACACCTTCACTAACAACACCTCCACTAACAACACCTCCACTAACAACACCTCCACTAACACCTCCACTAACAGCACCTTCGCTAGCAACACCTTCACTAACAACACCTCCACTAACAACTCCACTAACACCTCCACTAACAGCACCTTCGCTAACAACACCTTCACTAACAACACCTCCACTAACAACACCTCCACTAACAACACCTCCACTAACAACACCTCCACTAACAACACCTCCACTAGCAACACCTCCACTAACAACACCTCCACTAACAACACCTCCACTAACAACACCTCCACTAACAACACCTCCACTAACAACACCTCCACTAGCAACACCTCCACTAACAACACCTCCACTAACAACACATTAAGGTCCTCTCAAACAACTACAAACTGTGATTCTAGACACTGTTTATTTCCAGTCTGGTTGAAGCTGTGACGAGAAAGCCAGAGTCAGGCGTCGCATCTGGCTGTTACACCGGAGATCCTTTCTGTTGAAATGCCAGTTGGGCTGGAGCTCTTGGCCTCACAGCTCGTTGTTGGTCCCAGAGCCCCTGGCTATCATGGCTGACCTGGCTGTCAGAATGGCAGTGGCCTGTTATTTGACTCGCTATGCTGTGCTCTACAACATAACATAAGAATGGAGGGACACTGCAGGAGGCTTACTGTCCCATACTAGGCAGGTTCTTCTTAAAATCAACCATTCTCTCCCTCATCTAACTGTCTCACCCTTTCCCAAAGCCACCCAAGAATTTGCTTCAGTATTTTTTGTACTAATCAAACCCAGCCCTTCCCATGGTGACATCACGCATCCCAGTCTAAGGCCTACTATTACTGGGAAATAATCTTCCTCTCCTACATACCCTAAGCTGAGCCTCACTATCCTTAGCTGTTTTTAGTAACCTACCACCTATTCCAAACACCTGCAACATCTGCCACATTGCCCTCTATCCACCCTGTCATTATGCCTTTTCCAAATCCACAAATGCCACAAAAACCTCTTTACCCTTATCTAAATGCTGTTCACCTATATGTTTCACTGTAAACATTTGGTCTACACACCCCCTACCCTTCCTAAAGCCTCCTTGTTCATCTGCAATCCTACTCTCCGTCTTACTCTTAATTCTTTCAACAATAACTCTACCATACACTTTACCAGGTACACTCAACAGACTTATTCCCCTATAATTTTTGCACTCTCTGTCCCCTTTGCCTTTATACAAAGGAACTATGCATGCTCTCTGCCAATCCCTAGGTACCTTACCCTCTTACATACATTTATTAAATAATAGCACCAACCACTCCAAAACTATATCTCCACCTGATTTTAACATTTCTATCTCTATCCCATCAATCCCAGCTGCCTTACCCCCTTTCATTCTACTAACTGCCTCACGAACTTCCCCCACACTCACAACTGGCTCTTCCACACTCCTACAAGATGTTATTCCTCCTTGCCCTATACACGAAATTACAGCTTCCCTGTCTTCATCAACATTTAACAATTCCTCAAAATATTCTCTCCATCTTCCCGATACCTCTAACTCTCCATTTAATAACTCTCCTCTCCTATTTTTAACTGTGAAATCCATTCGTTCCCTAGGCTTCCTCAACTTATTAATCTCACTCCAAAACTTTTTCTTATTTTCAACAAAATTTGCTCTCTTTTTTACATTGCTTCACCACTCTCTCAACCACTCTTATTCTCTCCATATACTCCTCCCTCGTTGCATCACTTCTATTTTGTAAAAACCTCTCATATGCTAACTTTTTCTCTCTTACTACTCTCTTTACATCATCATTCCACCAATCGCTCTTCTTCCCTCACGCACCCACTTTCCTGTAACCACAAACTTCTGCTGAACACTCTAACACTAGATTATTAAACCTACCCCATACATCTTCGACCTCATTGCCTACACTCTCACTAGCCCATCTATCCTCCAGTAGTTTATAAACCTTCACCTCTCTCTTACTTGCTGCTTCTATTTTCCTTGTATCCCATTTACCTTTTACTCCCACTGTAGCTATAACTAAAAAGTGATCTGATATATCTGTGGCCCCTCTATTAACATGTACATCCTGAAGTCTACTCAACAGTCTTTTATCTACCAATACATAGTCCAACAAACTACTGTCATTACGCCCTACATCATATCTTGTATACTTATTTATTCTCTTTTTCTTAAAATATGTATTACCTATAACTAAACCCCTTTCTATACAAAGTTCAATCAAAGGCTCCCATTATCATTTACACCTGGCACCCCAAACTTACCTACTACACCCTCTCTGCATGTTTCTCCCACTTTAGCATTTAGGTCCCCTACCACAATTACTCTCCCACTTGGTTCAAAATTTCCTATACATTCGCTTAACATCTCCCAAAATCTCTCTCTCTCCTCTACACTCCTCTCTTCTCCAGGTGCATACACGCTTATTATGACCCACTTTTCGCATCCGACCCTTATTTTAATCCACATAATCCTTGAATTTATACATTTATATTCCCTCTTCTCCTTCCATAACTGATCCTTCAACATTATTGCTACCCCTTCCTTAGCTCTAACTCTCTCAGATACTCCTGACTTAATCCCATTTATTTCTCACCACTGAAACTCACCTACCCCCTTCAGCTTTGTTTCGCTTAGGGCCAGAACATCCAACTTCTTTTCATTCATAACATCGGCAATCATCTCTTTCTTATCATCCGCACTACATCCACGCACATTCAAACATCCCAGTTTTATAAAGTTTTTTTTCTTTTCTTTTTTAGTAAATGTGTACAGGAGAAGGGGTTACTAGCCCATTGCTCCCGGCATTTTAGTCGCCTCATACGACACGCATGGCTTACAGAGAAAAGATTCTTTTCCACTTCCCCATGGACAATAGAGGAAATAAAGAAGAACAAGAGCTATTAAGAAAAAGAAGAAAAACCTAGATGTGTGTATGTATATATATGCATGTGTATGCCAGTGTAGTGTGACCTAAAGTGTAAGTAGAAGTAGCTAGATATACCTGTTATCCAGCGTGTTTATGAGACAGAAAAAAGACACCAGCAATCCTACCATCATGTAAAACAGTTTCAGGTTTCTGTTTCACAGTCACCTGGCAGGACGGTAGTACCTCCCTGGGTGGTTGCTGTCTACCAACCTAGTGAAAGGGTTTTGAATACATGATTACTTTCAGGTTATGACTGACGTGAAGTGATTATTGGTATGTAATTACAAAGTTGTTCTGGGCGTTCATTAATTAGTGTAAAATTTGCCGTGAGAGAAAGATGAATAAACTCGTTAATCATTGTGCCTCTGGGCATCCTTGTCTACCACCTGGGCATCCTTGTCTACCACCTGGGCATCCTTGTCTACCACCTGGGCATCCTTGTCTACTACCTGGGCATCCTTGTCTACCACCTGGGCATCCTTGTCTACCACCTGGGCATCCTTGTCTACCACCTGGGCATCCTTATCTACCACCTGGGCATCCTTGTCTACCACCTGGGCATCCTTGTCTACCACCTGGGCATCCTTGTCTACCACCTGGGCAACCTTGTCTACCACCTGGGCATCCTTATCTACCACCTGAGCATCCTTGTCTACCACCTGGGCATCCTTGTCTACCACCTGGGCATCCTTGTCTACCACCTGGGCATCATTATCTACCACCTGGGCATCCTTATCTACCACCTGGGCATCCTTGTCTACCACCTGGGCATCCTTGTCTACCACCTGGGCATCCTTGTCTACCACCTGGGCATCCTTGTCTACCACCTGGGCATCCTTGTCTACCACCTGGGCATCCTTGTCTACCACCTGGGCATCCTTATCTACCACCTGGGCATCCTTGTCTACCACCTGGGCATCCTTGTCTACCACCTGGGCATCCTTGTCTACCCTCTGGACATCCTTGTCTACCCCCTGGACATCCTCGTCTCCAGTGATGTCACCACCTGTGTTGACCTCCAGTGATGTCACCACCTGTGTTGACCTCCAGTGATGTCACCACCTGTGCTGACCTCCAGTGATGTCACCACCTGTGTTGACCTCCAGTGATGTCACCACCTGTGTTGACCTCCAGTGATGTCACCACCTGTGTTGACCTCCAGTGATGTCACCCATCACTGTAACTCCACCACTGACATCAGTCACCCATCTTGATCTCACACTAATCTAATATTACATTCATAAGGAACGGCTAAACCCGTTCTGGCACGTCGTTCAAACATTATACAAAGATTTCCCGTCCCAGTACTGATCCTTGGGGAACCCCACTCACCAAGCTGGTTCTTCCAAATGCATTCCTTAATCCGTTGCAATTCCTTCCATGGTATCCCTCCTCACTGAACCAGCTAGTGGACTGGTCCCTACTGTGGTACAGCGACGCAAATTCGTTCTTGCGGTCGACGAATGACCAGCCCACTTACCCCTGTCTCTCGACTCCAGGCCGAGGGACTGATTACCTCAAACTCCTCTCCATCTTCCACCGTTCGTCTCTGTATTGGACTGAAGAAGCCACTGTCTGGCGAAACGTTTCCTCAGAACAGATTTCCTAATGATGCACAAGCGTCTCATTCTTCAAATTGTCGGTTTTCTAAACTATTTACATCACTCTCTCTCCCTCCCTCCCCTCTCTCTCTCTCTCTCTCTCTCTCTCTCTCTCTCTCTCTCTCTCTCTCTCTCTCTCTCTCTCTCTCTCTCTCTCTCTCTCTCCCCCTGGTTGATTTACGTTCGTGTCAGGGAGCTCCAGTGTTCGCAACTCAGTGTTTATCACCTCTGAACCTCAACACTGATTGTTGTATATAAGAGCATCTCTCTGAGGCTGTTCCACCACTCTCCTCCCCACTTTCATCCCCATGTAATAATAATAATAATAATAATAATAATAATAATAATAATAATACTCTTTATTTCTACAAGTACATGTACAAAGTATATAGGTCTAGTTGACATCAATGACATTCTACTTTATAGAAAGCCGCTTGTTATGCAGAGCATTTCAGGCAAATTAGGTCAATTTTGTCCCCAGGATGCTACCCACACCAGTCGACTAACTGAAGAAATACTTCCTGACAGCCTTGTGACTCTTATTTGAATGATCAACTGTACCCAGTCGTGTACCCGTAAGCTGCCTCTTGAACAGTCTTCTGCCGTCCACCCTGTGTAGTCGTCCTGAGAAATTTGTACGTTGTTAATATGTCTCCCCTGATCTTTCTGCCTTCTCATGTCCTCAGGTTTATCTCCTTCGGTCCATCATCATGGTTAATTATCCTTCAAGAAGGACAGTACCGTGAATGTTGTATGAATGTACAGTGAATGTACAGTGAATGTTGTGTGAATGTAACGTGAATGTTGTATGAATGCACAGTGAATGTTGTATGAATGAACCGTGAATGTTGTATGAATGTACCGTAAATGTTGTATGAATGTACCGTGAATGTTTGTATGAATGTACAGTGAATGTTGTATGAATGTACCGTGAATGTTGTATGAATGTACCGTGAATGTTCTATGAATGTACCATGAATGTTGTATGAATGTACAGTGTTGTATGAATGTAACGTGAATGTTGTATGAATGTACAGTGAATGTTGTATGAATGTAACGTAAATGTTGTATGAATGTAACGTGAATGTTGTATGAATGTAACGTGAATGTTGTATGAATGTAACGTGAATGTTGTATGAATGTAACGTGAATGTTGTATGAATGTAACGTGAATGTTGTATCAATGTAACGTGAATGTTGTATGAATGTAACGTGAATGTTGTATAATGTAACGTGAATGTTGTATAATGTAACGTGAATGTTGTATGAATGTAACGTGAATGTTGTATCAATGTAACGTGAATGTTGTATGAATGTAACGTGAATGTTGTATCAATGTAACGTGAATGTTGTATGAATGTAACGTGAATGTTGTATGAATGTACCGTGAATGTTGTATGAATGTACAATGAATGTTGTATGAATGTACGGTGAATGTTGTATGAATGTACAGTGAATGTTGTATGAATGTAACGTAAATGTTGTATGAATGTAACGTGAATGTTGTATGAATGTAACGTGAATGTTGTATCAATGTAACGTGAATGTTGTATGAATGTAACGTGAATGTTGTATGAATGTAACGTGAATGTTGTATCAGTATAACGTGAATGTTGTATGAATGTAACGTGAATGTTGTATGAATGTAACGTGAATGTTGTATCAATGTAACGTGAATGTTGTATGAATGTAACGTGAATGTTGTATCAATGTAACGTGAATGTTGTATGAATGTAACGTGAATGTTGTATCAATGTAACGTGAATGTTGTATGAATGTAACGTGAATGTTGTATGAATGTAACGTGAATGTTGTATGAATGTAACGTGAATGTTGTATCAATGTAACATGAATGGAGGACACAAAACTCGTAAACCAAACGTGTAAATCAAACTTGTAAACCAACCTTTTAAAGCAAGCTGTGTCAACCAGCTGTGTCAACCAGCTGTGTCATCCAGCTTTGTCAACCAGCTTTGTCAACCATAGAAGTAAATGTTACCATACCTCGCTAAGCTGGTCTATGTATTGAAGAAAGTGCGCCTCAAGGAGGACCACAGTTCTACGCTCTTGGCGAGAATTTTTCTTGGAGACGAGTACGACTGCCGTGACTATTGTCCAGCTCTGGGACCGAGCCGCAGGGGGCGCTGACCCCACCTTCCTCTCTCGAGAAGAAAATCCTCGAGGTAGGCATCAAGATGAGAGACCACCGCTGCTCCCTGAGTTTGAGAGAAGCGTCGAATCGAAATTAATTTCCAGTGCATTTGGAACTCGTCTGACCGACTTAGTCTTTATTAGGTGAGGTATGTAAACACGGGGTGGGGGGGGGATAGAGAGCTGTCTCGCTCACCTTACCCGTGGACGAGGCTTCACTAGTACCTGTGCTGGGGACGAACACTTCGGTATTATTTGTCTTCTTCTTCTTCTTCTTCTTCTTCTTCTTCTTCTTCTTCTTCTTCTTCTTCTTCTTCTTCTTCTTCTTCTTCTTCTTCTTCTTCTTTCAACAAATCGGTCGTTTCCCACCGAGGAAGGGTGGCCCAAAAAGAAAAACAAAAGTTTCTCTTTTTAACTTTAGTAAAAGACCCTGGAGAAGGGGTTACTAGCCCCTTGTTTTATTATTATTTTTATTATTATTATTATTATTATTATTATTATTATTATTATTATTATTTATTATAATTATTATTATTATTATTATTATTATTATTATTATTGTTGTTGTTGTTGTTGTTGTTGTTGTTGTTGTTGTTGTTATTATTATTTATTATTTTTATTATTATAATTATTACAATTTTTCTAAACTGTCGTATCTGAGCGCCTCCGCAAAAACAGTGATTATGTATGAGTGAGGTGAAAGTGTTGAATGATGATGAAAGTATTTTCTTTTTTGGGATTTTCTTTCTTTTTGGGTCACCCTGCCTCGGTGGTCACCCTGCCTCGGTGGTCACCCTGCCTCGGTGGTCACCCTGCCTGGTGGTCGACGGCCGACGTCTTGAAAAAAAAAAACTTGAGTCAAACAGCTTCTCAAAAAAGGGTAGAAAACCAGGTTTGATCAGAGGAAGTGGAGAGGGGGGGGTGGTAAGCTGGACGCTTCCTCGTATCAAGAGCCCTTCACGGGTACCCAAGTAAGTGGACGCTTAAATAAGTGGCTCGCCTTGTCCACTTAAAGTGTGCAAGTGGTACACCTTGGACGTGATTAATACCCGTTCTGGCACCGTATTTGAAACTAAGTGTCGCTGTTTTTTTCCCTATCTCCCTTCACCTCTGATTAGGGTGACCGTGAGTGGTCAGTGTGTTTGTTGTCGGTCCGGTTGTCAGCCAGGTCAAACCAGGTCAAGGTGGGTCAGTGTGGTGGTGCTACGTAGCAGTGTGTTGTAGCAGTGTACGTAGCATGTTTACTGCATTTGAATGCTAATTAGTGTTGACTACTTGATTTGAAATTATGAGGGGCAGACAAGAGATCGAGTCCTAATGAGGGAGAGAGAGAGAGAGAGAGAGAGAGAGAGAGAGAGAGAGAGAGAGAGAGAGAGAGAGAGAGAGAGAGAGAGAGAGAGAGAGAGGAGAGAGAGAGGAGAGAGAGAGGGAGAGAGAGAGAGAGAGAGAGAGAGAGAGAGGAGAGAGAGAGAGAGAGAGAGAGAGAGAGAGAGAGAGAGGGAGAGAGAGAGAGAGAGAGAGAGAGAGAGAGGAGAGAGGGAGAGAGAGAGAGAGAGAGAGAGAGAGAGAGAGAGAGAGAGAGAAACACTGATGACTTGGCAAGAACTAAGAGTGATCGGATCAGTTTTTTCTCTTCAGGAGAGACTAGCAGATCTTCCCTCCCCCTTTTATACCACCAATGATGATGGTGCTAGAAATTAATAATAATAATAATATTATTATTATTATTATTAACAGCAACTATAACTACACAACAGAGTTACAACTACCAAACCCTGGACCTGATTAGCGTTGTAATCATAAGTTCCATATTTGTAGATGTGAGCCCAGATGGGTGGGAAGGGTGGGCAGGGTGGACAGGGAAGGGTGGGAAGGGTGGGCAGGGTGGACAGGGAAGGGTGGGAAGGGTGGGCAGGGTGGACAGGGAAGGGTGGGAAGGGTGGGCAGGGTGGACAGAGAAGGGTGGGGCACTTACGTGAACTCCCTTGACCCACACGGGCAAAACAAAACCCTCTCCATCTCAATAACAATAACTATCACAACCATAACAATAATAACCAAAACACTAACAACCATAACAATAACAACCAAAACACTAACAACTATAACAATAACTACCACTATCACAAGCACAATAACCACCACAAGAAACACAGCAATAACAACCACCTCCACAACAACCACCACCACAACAACAACCACCACAACACCTTAGAAAGGGTTAAATTACTGGTGAGGTAGCCAAACTAGCGAAGTGATCTTATTCCAAGGAACTGGGGCTACCCCTCCCCTCTCCTCCCTCGCATTAAACGTAATTACCCCCTACAGGTATGTCACTCCCCATGATAATAGATGCTAGGAGCGGGGAGGGGGGTCGTAGAGGTGTTGTAAATACAAGAAATCAGGTCATCTGGGGCGAGGTCACTTTACCACAACAGTCATGAGGTCAACTGGACAAGTGTGTGTTGGGCAGGTGGGCAGAGGTGGGCCCAGGTGGGCCCGCTTACCCACGTAATGAGGCCAACCACAATTATCTTAACTGTAGCTACCAGCTGATCATTCTTGAGAGAGAGAGAGAGAGAGAGAGAGAGAGAGAACTGTTGTTTGTTGTTGTTGTTGGTGTTCTTCTTCTTCTTTTTCTTCTTCTTCTTCTTCTTCTTCTTCTTCTTCTTCTTCTTATTATTATTATTATTATTATTATTATTATTATTATTATTATTATTATTATTATTATTATTATCATCATCATCATTATTATTATTATTATTATTATTATTATTATTGTGAGCACTAAAGCAGTAAGGGTGGTCATCTCGTTGGGACTGGGAGGTAATCCGCTTTGATCCGAGGGGCCCGGGACACGAAGAAAGGCCAAGATCATGGAGGCAGCGGAGGAGACACCACCACAACGTGTAAGATACTCAGGAGAGTTAGATACGACGTGAGAGGTGAGCCAGGCGAGGGCGCTCAACCCACGAGGACCACACGCCACCCAGAGAGACTATCTCCTTTTTTTTTCCCTTCCTTAATGTGAAAGGTCCTGAAGAAGATAGGACTGTCTCCGAAGTTGGTATAGTGGTCTTGTTTAGTTGGTACAGTGGTACAGTAGTCTCGTATAATTGGTACAGTGGTCTTGTATAGTTGGTACAGTGGTCTTGTATAGTTGATACAGTGGTACAGTGGTCTTGTATAGTTGATACAGTGGTACAGTAGTCTCGTATAATTGGTACAGTGGTACAATGGTCTTGTATAGTTGGTACAGTGGTCTTATATAGTTGATACGGTGGTCTCGTATAGTTAGTACAGTGGCACATGGTCTCGTATAGTTGGTACAGTGGCACATGGTCTCGTATAGTTGGTACAGTGGTACATGGTCTCGTATAATTGGTACAGTGGTACATGGTCTCGTATAGTTGGTACAGTGGTACATGGTCTCGTATAATTGGTACAGTGGTACATACTCTCGTATAGTTGGTACGTACAGTGGCACTGTGGTACAGCTGAAGGTCTACGTAATGACTTAAGTTTGTAGTAATCATTAACAGAGTACATCCCAACATAAAGCGTGACTGTCAACCTTCACCTGGTCAGACTGGCCTTACCACAAGACGATCTCCTCCTCCTCCTCCTCCCTGAGGAAGACAGGTTATGCTCGTCTAGGTCTCCCTGGACACCACGCCCAGATGTTCACCTCACTTGCCATCCCTGACATCCTTATATAACTATTTTGTCATTCCCGCTGAAGAGGACCTCAGGGCCTCCAAGGAGAAAATATTTGCATCAAATATTTTTTCTTGTCTTTGTTCACGTGATTTTGATTTCTATTATCGACACGTGTTCATGACGATGGCCACAACACACACACACACACACACACAGGAGCCAGGAGCTGAGTCTCGACCCCTGCAATCACAATTAGGTGAGTACACACACACACACACACACAGTATGGAACCCACACCTGGTCAAACACGTCAAGAAATTTGAGAAAATCCAAAGGTTTGCAACACGACTAGTCCCGGAGCTTAGGGGCATGTCCTACGAGGAGAGGTTAAGGGAAATCGAACTGATGACATGAGGGACAGGAGAGATGTGGGGGACATGATAACATAAAAAACTGAGAGGAATTTTCAAGGTGGACAGAGACAGGATAAATGGAAAACAGGAATAAATAAAGGTGATGTAAATAGCGTGCTAAAAATATCTAGTATTGACAGGACTCGCAGCAATGGCTTTAAGTTGGATAAATTCAGATTCAGGAAGGATATAGGAAAGCATTGGTTTGGTAATAGAGTTGTCGATGAGTGGAACAAACTCCCGAGTACAGTTATAGAGGCTAAAACGTTGTGTAGTTTTAAAAATAGGCTGGATAAATATATGAGTGGGTGCGGGTGGGTGTGAGTTGGACCTGACTAGTTTGTGCTACTAGGTCAGATGCCGTGCTCCTTCCTTAAGTGAATGTAACCTGACCTGGATGGGTCGGGGCATTGGCTTAAGTCGGTGGGAGATTTGGACCTGCCTCGCATGGGCCAGTAGGCCTGCTGCAGTGTTCCTTCTTTCTTATGTTCTTATGTTCTTATGTTCTTATGATATTTCAGAGATGGGACACAGCAACAAGGGGACACAGTTGGAAGTTGAAGACTCAGATGAGTCACAGGGATGTTAGGAAGTATTTCTTCTGTCACAAAATTGTCAGGAAGTGGAACAGTCTGGAAAGCGATGTAATGGAGGCAGGAACCATACATAGCTTTAAGAAGAGGTACGATAAAGCTCATGTAACAGGGAGAGAGTGGACCTAGTAGTGACCAGCGAAGAGGCGGGGCCAGGATACTTTTATTATTATTATTATTATTATTATTATTATTATTATTATTATTATTATTATTATTATTATTATTATTATTATTATTATTATAAATACTTTTATTATTATTATTATTATAAATACTTTTATTATTATTATTGTCCCTGCGAGACGTTGACTTAATTGCACTTGCAATATAAAAAAATATAGTAAAATAATACTAGCAGTTGATGTAATTATTATAATAATGATAATAATAATAAGTGATTATAACTAATATTATTAAAATGATGTGACCCAATTTATATTAGAAACATAAACTGAACTCGTTGTTAACCTGTTGCTAACCTGTAGCTAACATGTTGTTAACCTGCTGCTAACCTGTTGTTAGCGTATTAACTCGTTGTTAACCTCTTGCTAACCTGTTGTTAACCTGTTAACTCGTTGTTAACCTGTTAACTCGTTGCTAACCTGTTGTTAACCTGTTAACTCGTTGTTAACCTGTTAACTCGTTGTTAACCTGTTAACTCGTTGTTAACCTGTTAACTCGTTGTTAACCTGTTAACTCGTTGTTAACCTGTTAACTCGTTGTTAACCTGTTAACTCGTTGTTAACCTGTTAACTCGTTGTTAACCTGTTGAACATGTTGTTAACCTGTTAACTCGTTGTTAATCTGTTGCTAACATGTTGTTAACCTGTTGCTAACCTGTTGGTAACCTGTTAATTCGTTGTTAACCTGTTGCTAACCTGTAGCTAACATGGTGTTAACCTGTTGCTAATCTGTTGATAGCCTATTGTTAATCTGCTGTTAAATTTAAAATGTAAGAAATTTAGACAGATGATGCAACAGCTGGTCAGTCACGTGGTCAGCCAGCTGGTCAGTCAGCCTGAGACAAGACTGATTCTTGCACTCGCCTTTTTGTGACTTCAGGGGTCGATTTGCAGCTCCTGTCCCCGCCCCTCCGCTGCTACCTACTGGGCTTACTCTCTGCTGGCTGTCGTACCTCCTCTGTGCGTGTACTCACCTACTTGTGGTTGCAGGGATCGAGTCGCAGCTCCTGACCCCCGCTTTTTCGGTGATAGCTACTAGGTCCTCTCTCTTTCCCTGCTCCATGAGCTTTATCGTGTGTGTTTTTGTGTGTGGTGCTTGTATGCAGTGTTTGGTTATGTTTAGCAATGTTTAGGTCGTGTTTTTAGTAGTGTTTAATCGCGTCTGTTTGAAGGGTTCAGGTCGTGTGTCTGAGGAGCTTCGATAGTGATGTAATAGATCATATATGAGTCTCTCTAACATATATCGACTTTCCTTTTTCAAATATCTAAAATTACAAAAGGTTTTAACGCAAGATAAGTGTATAAGATGTGATCTTGGAGCCAGAGTGATGTGATCTTGGAGCCAGAGTGATGTGATCTTGGAGCCAGAGTAATGTGATCTTGGAGCCAGAGTGATGTGATCTTGGAGCCAGAGTGATGTGTCCTATTTAAGAGTGATGTGTCCTATTTAAGAGTGATGTGTCCTATTTAAGAGTGATGTGTCCTATTTAAGAGTGATGTGTCCTATTTAAGAGTGATGTGTCCTATTTAAGAGTGATGTGTCCTATTTAAGAGTGATGTGTCCTATTTAAGAGTGATGTGTCCTATTTAAGAGTGATGTGTCCTATTTAAGAGTGATGTGTCCTATTTAAGAGTGATGTGTCCTATTTAAGAGTGATGTGTCCTATTTAAGAGTGATGTGTCCTATTTAAGAGTGATTTTCACCCTCAGTGGCTCTTGTGAAATCTGGTCTCTCTCTCTCTCTCTCTCTCTCTTCTCTCTCTCTCTCTCTCTCTCTCTCTCTCTCTCTCTCAATTTGGCCTCCAGAGGTTTTGTAAAACAAAAACTTAAAACACAGGTTGCTTGGAATTATAGAACGACGTTAAAACACAGGTTACAGAGTCAAGGTTTTATGAGGAGAGTTTCGTTCAGTGTGAAGAGGTTTATCAAGTCATTGACTTAACACGACTCTCTACAGAGCGCGAAACGTCGTCACCGCACTAGCTTGTTCTGTACCTGGGAGTGTTTCTTCACTACCTTTTGTTTTGCCAGTTTGTTGTTATCATGCAAATGGTTGCGCACTTGTTAGAAGTGCTAGTTGATAGTAGCAATTGCTAGTTGATATTTCCTAGTGGGTATACGCGGTTTCATCCCCTCTGCTGCTGTATATTCGTGAACGTTTCTCCAGTAAGTCATGGGTATGATTCACCTTGTGTTGTCCAGCCGGTAAGGTGGCCAGGATTGAGAGAGAGAGAGAGAGAGAGAGAGAGAGAGAGAGAGAGAGAGAGAGAGAGAGAAGACAGAGAGAGAGAGAGAGACCTTTGTTATACTCTCATCATATCAGCTATCTAGACAGATTTATTGGTGGGTAGACAGCCCAGGAGATATAATAGTGTTGACTGTGTACCGTGGGAGCTGCTGTACTCCCAGGTGGCAGCGGAACTACGTATTTGGGGCCCCTGACGCTTGAACTATCATGGGGTCACCTTGGCAACCAGCAACGACTAGGCCTACATGATACTTTAATAACCTCTTAATTTTTATTTTAGCTATTATTTTGTATTGAATTACACTATATTATTAATATTATTATTTAGAAAAAAAACCTTTCTGATACATTAGAGCCAAAAATTATAAACAATGTGGACTAAAGTGGCACTTGGGGCCCCTCCGGGATTAGGGGCCCTGAGGATTAAGCTTCGTTAGTTTCAGAGTAGATCCGTCTGTGCTTCCAGGTGCTGCTGCTTGTGGTTCACTTAAGCTCTTGCTTGAACAATTCCTTTTACTCGACCGCGCCCAAAACACATGCAAGCGTCAGATCTGAGAGGCACAATTCATGCCATGACGCAACGGCTTTGTCGATGCTTATCTCTGGCAGTCAGAAATAAATGAAAAAAATGTTGGTTCGTTTTCAGGTTGGAGAATGGGTGCTTGGTTATATACCAAGAACAAACAACGAGGTAGTAATGTAGTCGCAGGAGGAGAGTATTTTCTGCTGTAAATGTCATGTTTGCCCTCGACAAATTTGATCTTTACCGTTGACTTTACTCTGTAGATGAATCGTGAAAAAAAAAATCTTTGTGTCCAGTATGATCTTTCACACACACACACACACACACTCAGGAGCTGAGTCTCGGGGCCAGGAGCTGAGTATCGACCCCTGCAACCACAATTAGGTGAGTACATACATACATAGAGTCCTGCTACTGCGAGGAAGCTGTTGAAAGTTGTCCCCCAGCGTGTTTACCCGGCGACACCTTTCATCCTGTAAGGTCACCTCTATGGAAGGGTACCATCCTGATAGGAAATAAATGGTATAAAATACCGACACAATGGAAAAATAAACACATAAGCAGTATAATGTGATCCTTTATTGACAAGGTTTCGCCCACTGCGTGGGCGAAACGTTGTCAATAATACATAGTCCTTCCCACCAACTCCATTTCCAAACAAGTTTCCAACATTTTTTCTAAGACCTCATTCCGAGTATCCACCTCCACATCCACCACCATTAAGGACATTACCAGTAACAGACAGGAAAAGCTTCAATCCACGGCAGGGGTATACACAATCCCTTGTAATGGCTGCAGCAAATTATACGTTGGCGAAACATCCAGAGACCTACAAACACGCATTTCAGAACACCAGTACGCAGGCAGATCTGACGACTCAAGAAATGCCTGTGGTCAACACCGAAATTTACACAACCATTTAATCAACTACAGAAACGCAAGACTCATCGCCAGAGAAGACAACACGCAATACCGAAGAATCCTAGAATCATCACTCATCTGTATATCCAACAACTTCAACCAGAACAACGGCTTCTACAACATAGCTGAGCCTATTGCCAAGAAACTTCTTCAACGCTATCCCACCTAGAACTCAAGAATGGTACACTGCAGGTCCTTTAAGTCACACAATGTTTTTAACTATCACACTACTTTTAAGACTGTCACATGCAGCTTTCTCCACCTGACCCAGCATTCTCCACCTGACTGTACCCTATATATATCTCCATGTTGCTCATTTTCCAGGTAGATCTGTCTGTGACTCGATAAAGCCCACTGCGTGGGCGAAACGTTGTCAATAAAGGATCACATTATACTGCTTATGTGTTTATTTTACCATCCTGATAGGCAACCTGTATGGTAGGGGTACCATCCTGATAGGCAACCTGTATGGTAGGGGTACCATCCTGATAGGCAACCTGTATGGTAGGGGTACCATCCTGATAGGCAACCTGTATGGTAGGGGTACCATCCTGATAGGCAACCTGTATGGTAGGGGTACCATCCTGATAGGCAACCTGTATGGTAGGGGTACCATCCTGATAGGCAACCTGTATGGTAGGGGTACCATCCTGATAGGCAACCTGTATGGTAGGGGTACCATCCTGATAGGCAACCTGTATGGTAGGGGTACCATCCTATGGGACCACCTGTCCGGCAGGGCACCATCCTGTGAACGTCACATCTGGCGAGGGACACAGGGGCCAGAGGAGCCACCTTCAGAGACTCCAGAGCACACAGACATTTATCTAATCTTGAGTGCAGGTAACCTGAGACCCCGCTTAGCGGTCGGTGTCTTGTAGAGAGCGGCGGGCAAGTAGGGCACTTCAAGAGTTACGACTCTGCCATTGTTAGAGCCTTGAGTGCAAGTCATAAGAGTCTGCATAATTCCAGAGAGCGGTCTCTTGAAAGGCACGGGTTCCACCACCACACATACATTCTGAGGATGAATCGCCCCTCCAACCGCCCCCTCCCCCCACCTCCACGACCGACTGGGCATGTTACAGGTCCTTGTGATGGACTGCAGGGAAGGCCAGCAGGTTGGTAAGTGCTGCAGGTCTCTGTGTGCATCATGCCGTGGATGGATTTTGACTCTTGCAAATGAAGGCGTGAGAGAAAGGGATGACTAGACGGCTTTGTAACCACCATTTAACTTGTGGGTGTGGGCGAGGCAGCTGGGTGTGGGCATTAGACAGATAGATAGATATAGAGAAGAGATAGATAGAGAGAGATAAATTAGATAGATAGAGAGAGAGATAAATCAGATAGATAGATAGAGTTCTCACCTATTTGTCCTCACCTATTTTTGGTTGCAGGGTCGGGTCGCTTGTGTGTGGGTGTGTATGTGTACTCACCGAGTTGTGTTTGCGGGTTTCGAGACTCGACTCCTGGCCCCACCTCTCAGACCACTATGATCAGCATCACTGATTTCTGGCATTTTGGGCCTTATATCTACTCTTAAAGCTGTGTATAGAGTCTTCCTCCACTACTACCTTGTCCAAATCATTCCACTATCAACCAGTCTTAAGTAATTTGTCCATACATCCCTATGGCTCACCTGTGTCTTCAGCTTCCACCTGTGTCCTCTTGGCCCTGTCTATTCCTCTTAAAATTTTGTATGTCGTAATCATGTCTCTCCTTGTCCTTCTCTCCTCTGTGATTGTTAGGTTTAGTATGGGCTTCATGCTGGGGCCGCGTACTCAATGACTGGCCACATATATGTCGTATTTAAAATTCTGAAGGATTCTTTACTCAGATATTGTCCGTCCTTGCTGTAGTCTGTGTCCGGTCTGCCCTCATCCTCTCCAGTTCACATAACCTTGTCTTTGTTTGGGTTGAATTCGATAAGATATTTGTCTGACCACTTCTTACTTTGTTTATCAATGACTTTTGTATTTTTTCCATTAGTTTTACATCATTCACAAACAGTGACGCATAAGACTCGATCTCCCTTCGTAGATCGTTCAAACATGTATTGAGAACAGCAGTTGTCCTAGTACTTATCCTTGAGAGATCCCACTTGTTACTCTCTCCCATTCTGATGTTTCATCTCTTACCGGTACTCTCTGCTTTCTATTATCCATGTACTCCCTGACCCACTGGTGCACTTCGCTTATTAATCCTGTCTGTTCCTTCAGTTTCCGGAGTAATATCTGGTGTGTTATTGAATCAAATGCTTTCCTATAATCCAAGAAGATGCAGTCCACCCAGCCTTGTCTGTCTTGTTTTATCAGTGTGACTATCATAAAACTTCAGCAAGTGAGTAACACAGGATTTTCTATCCCTAAATCCACGTTGGTTTTCTGAAGGTGTCTCCTCCAGACGAGCCTGGCCCATGGCCGGGCTCAGAGAGTAGAGAAACTCTCGAAACTCTTCAAAGGTCAAATGCTCTGATGTCCTTTTACTTAGTATCTTCTCCAGAACTATTGACAGTTTGTAAGTTAGATATACTGGCGACTGTTGTCTGTTCTTCCCTTTATATAAATAGGGACCACATTTGCCCTTTACCAATGCCCTGGCACATGTCCCGATTGGTTGTATATCATTGTTAATAAGAACATAAGAAAGTAGGAACACTGCAACTGGCCCATACTTGGCAGGCTCTTCTCAAACCCAAACCTAGCAAAAATATTTGCCCAACCCATTCTCAATGCTCTGCAGTGAATAAGCTTTGATAACACTATTAACTTACGTGTAAGTCCCACTCAAATCCATCTCCTCTCAATCATGTATTTACCTAACCTAAAATGGGTTACATTGGGGCTCTGCTCCCTCCCTCAGCACATTCGAAGGTATGTTATGTGGTCTCATTGGTCTTGCTGCACGACGCTCACTTGCAAGTTTCATCACTTTTTTTTTCATTGTGGTGATGCTTTCTCTTACCCGAGTATGTGGTGTACGTACAGTGCCTTCTGGTAAGTCTCCACTTTCTTCTGTAAAGATCTCTCTCTTTGATTCTTGTGTTAAGCTTCTCTGTCAGATTCCATCAGCGTCTCCTCATCTTCCTTTAGCGTTATCACCTGGTCCTTCATGTTTGTCTGTTTTCTTATGTGGCTGTGGAGTGTGTACTCACCTATGCGTGGTTGCAGGGGTCGGTCGAGTCACAGCTCCTGGCTCAGCCTCTTCGCTAGTCTACTAAGTCCACTCTCTCCCTGCTCCATCAGCTTTATCATATATTTTCTTTAAGTTATGCATGGATTCTGCCTCCACTACATCACTTCCCAGACTATTCCACTTCCTACCAACTTTGCGACTGAAGAAATACTTCCTAACATCCCTGTGATTCATCTGAGTCTTCAACTTCCAAATGTGACCCCTTGTTGCTATGTCCCATCTCTGGAACATCCTGTCTCTGTCCACCTTGTCGATTCCTCTCAGTATTTTATATGTCGTTATCATATCCCCCTATCTTTCCTGTCCTCCAGTGTGGTCAGGTCGATCTCCCTTAACCTCTCCTCGTAGGACATACCCCTTAGCTCCGGGACTAGTCTTGTTGCAAACCTTTGCACTTTCTCTAGTTTCCTTACGTGCTTGGCTAGGTGTGGGTTCCAAACTGGTGCTGCATACTCCAGTATGGGCCTAACGTACACAGTGTACAGTGTCCTGATTAAGATGTCGAAATGCTGTTCTTAGGTTTGCTAGGCGCCCGTATGCTGCAGCAGTTATTTGGTTGATGTGCGCCTCAGGAGATGTGCCTGGTGTTATACTCACCCCAAGATCCTTTTCCTTGAGTGAAGTTTGTAGTCTCTGGCCCCCTAGACTGTGCTCCGTCTGCGATCCTCTTTGCCCTTCCCCAGTCTTCATGACTTTGCACTTGGTTGGGTTGAACTCCAGGAGCCAGTTTCTGGACTAGGCCTGCAGCCTGTCCAGATCCCTTTGTAGTTCTCTGTGTGTTTGTACTCACCTGATTGTGGTTGCAGGGGTCGATTCATAGCTCCTGGCCCCGCCTCTTCACTGGTCGCTACTAGGTCACTCTTCCTGCTCCATGAGCTTTATCATACCTCTTCTATGTGTGTGTGTGAGTGTGTGTGTACTCACGCACTCTGCCCCAATACAAACAACCCACCCTGCCCTGGTTTACCCTGGTCTACTTAACCCCAAACACGGAGGTAAGTGTTGGCAGGGTCCGAGACCAACCATGACAGCCTCCCGGACCATCCCCGGGAGGAAGACCGCAACCCCCGCTGCCAGGTTGTGGCTCTCTGTCTGCCGTTGCTGGCACCACGAGAGCCAGGTCCTCGCTACACAGCGTTCATTTCCCTACGTTATTCTCAGAGCCACTTAACATCCTCTACAAACTTATATTTGTGTTGTTTTATTATATTCCTTGGGAAGCGCTAAATTCGTAAGGGGCACATAGCTCTAGGGTAATGGGTTTTGAAGGTGTGATTCGAGGGAAGAGAGTATAGACCCAATCATACACAAATAACCCGCACATAGGATAGAGGAGCTTACGACGACGTTTCGCTCCGACTTGACCCAATTCCTGGGATCAAGAGTCCTTTCATCGGCATGAAGATACTCCCTTCAAGGGTTTAAACTTACAAATAAAGAACTATTTTCTCTATTATATTTTATTACATTTATTTATTTTCTATTCCTTACGTTTTATTGGAGATGATTGTAAACAACTGTCGGGTCGCGTCAGTATTTTATATGTTGTTATTATCTCCTCCCTATCTCTCCTGTCTTCCAGTGTTGTCAGGTTGAGTTTTCTTAACCTCTTCTCGTTGGACAAACCCCTCAGTTCCGAGACTAGTCTTCTTGCAAACCTTCGCAATTTCTTGACGTGTTTGACCAGATGTGGGTTCCATACTGGTTCTGCATACTCCAATATAGGACTGACGTACTCTGGTCTTTCCGTTGTTTCTGTTGCTCTTTGGTACGAACTTCTCTACTGGCTCCCTGCACTTTGTGGTCACTAGCACCTAGGGGCCTCTCGTGTGTGATATCTTCTATGTCTGAACTGCTCAAGGTGAATACGAGGTCTTGCCTTGCTGGTTCGTTATCTCCTCTCTCTCTCTCTCTCTCTGGTTGTATCCTTAACATGTTGGTACATAAAGTTTTCTAGTATTGCCTCCAGCATCTTGGCTTTCCATGTCTCTGGTCCCCTATGTGTCTCCAGATTCTCCCAATCAATCTCCTTACGGTTGAAATTCCCCATGATGAGTAACTTTGCCCTACTCACGTGGGCCCTTCTGGCAATGTCGGCTAGTGTGTCCAACATCACTCTGTTGCTCTTGTCATATTCCTGTCTTGGCCTCCTGTTGTTCGGTAGCAGGTTGTATATCACTGCTACCATCAGTTTTGGGCCCCCAGTATGCAGTCTTCCTACGATGTAGTTATTGGCTACCCCTCTGACTAGTCCTCCCATCTCCTCAAAAGTCCATTGTTTCTTGATGAACATAGGAACTCCCCCTCCCCCTCTGCCCCTGTCTTTCCTCAGGATCTGATAGCCTGATGGGAAGATCGCATCTATTATTACTTCTGTGAGCTTTGTCTTTGTGATTGCTATGATGTCCGGGGATGCTTCAGTGATTCTTTCCTGCCACTCCTCACTCTTATTTGTAATTCCATCTGCGTTGGTGTACCACACCTTGAGCTTCCTTTCTAGGACTGTGTTCTGAGGGGAGGGAGGGTGTTGGTGCTAGCTGTGGGTGTGGTAGGCAGGCCTGGATATTATGGTAGTCTGCTGGTGTGGCAGAATTAGTGCTGGGAGGGGTGGGGACTGTGGATGTTCTTGTTATTGTGTTTGGTTGGTGTGTGTGTGTGTGTACTCACCTAATTCACCGAATTGTGAATGCAGGGGTCGAGACTCAGCTCCTGGCCCCGCCTCTTCGCTGTCCGCTACTGGGACTCTGCTCTCCCTGCTCCATGAGCTTTATCATACCTTGTCTTAAAACTATGTATGGTTCCCGCCTCCACTATATCGTTCGCTAGACTATTCCACTTCCTAACTACTCTATGGCTGAAGAAGTGCTTCCTAACATCCCTTTGACTCATCTGAGTCTTCAGCTTCCAGTTGTGTCCCCTTGTTTCTGTGTTCCCTCTCTGGAACATCCTGTCACTATTTACCTTGTCGATTCCCCGCAGTATTTTGTATGCCGTTATCATGTCTCCTCTAACCCTTCTGTCCTCCAGTGTTGTTAGTCCTATTTCCCTCAACCTTTCTTCATAGGGCAGTCCCCTGAGTTGTGGAACTAGCCTTGTCGCAAACCTTTACACTTTCTCTAATTTCTTGACATGCTTGACCAGGTGTGGGTTCCAAACTTGTGCTGCATACTCTAGTATGGGCCTGACGTACACGGTGTACAGTGTCTTGAACGATTCCTTGTTGAGGTAACGGAACGCTAATCTTAGGTTTGCCAGTCGCCCATATGCTGCCGCGGTTATCTGGTTGATGTGTGTTTCCGGAGACGTGCTTGGCGTTATACTCACCACAAGGTCTTTCTCCTTTGATGAGATTTGTAGCCTTTGTCCACCTAGCCTGTACTCTGTCAGCGGTCTTCTTTGCCCTTCTCCGATCTTCATGACTTTGCATTTGGTGGGATTAAATTCGAGAAGCCAGTTGCTAGACCAGATGTCAAGCTTGTCCAGGTCTCTTTGAAGTCCTGCTTGGTCTTCATCCGATGTGATTCTCCTCATTAATTTCACATCATCTGCGAACAGAGACAATTCTGAGTCTATCCCGTCCGTCATGTCATTCACATATACCAAGAATAACACTGGTCCTAGGACTGACCCCTGCGGTACGCCGCTCGTCACAGGCGCCCACTGTGATACCTCATCACGCACCATGACCCGTTGTTGCCTCCCTGTGAGGTATTCCCTGATCCATTCCAGTGCCCTTCCTGTTATACATGCTTGTTCTTCCAGCTTCTTTACTAATCTCATGTGAGGAACTGTGTCGAAGGCCTTCCTGCAGTCCAGGAAAATGCAATCAACCCACCCTTCTCTCTCTTGCCTTACCTCTGTTACTTTATCATAGAACTCCAGGAGGTTTGTTACACAGGATGTGTGTGTGTGTGTGTGTGTGTGTGTGTGTGTGTGTTTGTGTGTGTGTGTGTGTGTGATAGCTGATATCTTGGTTCCCTCTCTCACCTTCATGCAATCTCTTATAGGATATAACAGACTACTTCCTTTATTCAACGATATCTCAAAAAACTGTGACTTTATTAACATTTAGCCTCGGCTAGATGACTTCGCTGATTTTTTTTTTCGAGAGATTCCAACCCAGTAATTACCAATGTTTTTTAAGTGGTAACACGTTACTTAAATTTTTCTGAGAATGTATTTCCACAGTGTATCGTATACGTTAGTATTTGGATGCAATGATACATTTGTTGAGATACAGTATTACGCAGTGGTGGTGAGATACAGTATTACGCAGTAGTGGTGAGATACAGTATTACGCAGTGGTGGTGAGATACAATATTACTCAGTGGTGGTGAGATACAATATTACTCAGTGGTGGTGAGATACAATATTACTCAGTGGTGGTGAGATACAATATTACTCAGTGGTGGTGAGATACAATATTACTCAGTGGTGGTGAGATACAATATTACTCAGTGGTGGTGAGATATAATATTACGCAGTGGTGGTGAGATACAATATTACTCAGTGGTGGTGAGATACAATATTACGCAGTTGTGGTGAGATACAATATTACGTAGTGGTGGTGAGATACAATATTACTCAGTGGTGGTGAGATACAATATTACTCAGTGGTGGTGAGATACAATATTACTCAGTGGTGGTGAGATACAATATTACTCAGTGGTGGTGAGATACAATATTACTCAGTGGTGGTGAGATACAATATTACTCAGTGGTGGTGAGATACAATATTACGCAGTGGTGGTGAGATACAATATTACGCAGTTGTGGTGAGATACAATATTACGCAGTTGTGGTGAGATACAATATTACTCAGTGGTGGTGAGATACAATATTAGTCAGTGGTGGTGAGATATAATATTACTCAGTGGTGGTGAGATACAATATTACTCAGTGGTGGTGAGATACAATATTACTCAGTGGTGGTGAGATACAATATTACGTAGTGGTGGTGAGATACAATATTACTCAGTGGTGGTGAGATACAATATTACTCAGTGGTGGTGAGATACAATATTACTCAGTGGTGGTGAGATACAATATTACGCAGTGGTGGTGAGATACAATATTACGCAGTTGTGGTGAGATACAATATTACGCAGTTGTGGTGAGATACAATATTACGCAGTGGTGGTGAGATACAATATTACTCAGTGGTGGTGAGATACAATATTACGTAGTGGTGGTGAGATACAATATTACTCAGTGGTGGTGAGATACAATATTACTCAGTGGTGGTGAGATACAATATTACTCAGTGGTGGTGAGATACAATATTACGCAGTGGTGGTGAGATACAATATTACGCAGTTGTGGTGAGATACAATATTACGCAGTTGTGGTGAGATACAATATTACGCAGTGGTGGTGAGATACAATACTACTCAGTGGTGGTGAGATACAATATTACTCAGTGGTGGTGAGATACAATATTACTCAGTGGTGGTGAGATACAATATTACTCAGTGGTGGTGAGATACAATATTACTCAGTGGTGGTGAGATACAATATTACTCAGTGGTGGTGAGATACAATATTAGTCAGTGGTGGTGAGATATAATATTACTCAGTGGTGGTGAGATACAATATTACTCAGTGGTGGTGAGATACAATATTACTCAGTGGTGGTGAGATACAATATTACGTAGTGGTGGTGAGATACAATATTACTCAGTGGTGGTGAGATACAATATTACTCAGTGGTGGTGAGATACAATATTACTCAGTGGTGGTGAGATACAATATTACGCAGTGGTGGTGAGATACAATATTACGCAGTTGTGGTGAGATACAATATTACGCAGTTGTGGTGAGATACAATATTACGCAGTGGTGGTGAGATACAATATTACTCAGTGGTGGTGAGATACAATATTACTCAGTGGTGGTGAGATACAATATTACTCAGTGGTGGTGAGATACAATATTACTCAGTGGTGGTGAGATACAATATTACTCAGTGGTGGTGAGATACAATATTACTCAGTGGTGGTGAGATACAATATTAAGCAGTGGTGGTGAGATACAATATTACTCAGTGGTGGTGAGATACAATATTACTCAGTGGTGGTGAGATACAATATTACTCAGTGGTGGTGAGATACAATATTAAGCAGTGGTGGTGAGATACAATATTACGCAGTGGTGGTGAGATACAATATTACTCAGTGGTGGTGAGATACAATATTAAGCAGTGGTGGTGAGATACACTATTACTCAGTGGTGGTGAGATACAATATTAAGCAGTGGTGGTGAGATACAATATTACGCAGTGGTGGTGAGATACAATATTACTCAGTGGTGGTGAGATACAATATTAAGCAGTGGTGGTGAGATACAATATTACTCAGTGGTGGTGAGATACAATATTAAGCAGTGGTGGTGAGATACAATATTACTCAGTGGTGGTCTGTTGAAGACCAACAATGTTCAGGTAAATAAATCAGTTCACTTTATTCTTAATGTTTTTTTTTTACTGTAACAGATGAGTTACTTAGCCGTTACAGTTTTAAGGTTACAATCATGACTAGTAATTTATACTATATCTCACAGCTAGGTTTTAAATAAAAGATATTACAAGGACCTCATTGGAAATAAGTCACTTTGACCTTTTTTTTTTTTTTTTGGCTTATCTTAGGTAATTTACACATACATTACTATGTATGAAAATCGTACTTATGTATACTTGTGCCCAAATAAACATACATACATACTTACTCTGTAACTGTTTATTCGTGCGCTACCGCTCACAGGTTGAGCCTCGGGTGGCCGATAAACTAGAGGCCGGGTCACCACCTGGACAACACCCGGGCCGGGAGAGTACCGGGGAATCTACAACAACAACGATAAACCAGCCACTCAGACGGCGTCATTAAAACTGGTTACTGTCTCTGGTTTAAGGATGGGTTGGTGTTGCTTTCATCTGAGAAACTGATGAGTCGCTCTCTCAGAGTGTCAGTGATGAGTGTCTGCCTCTAGCAACACTACTGTAAGTGCTAACCAGGTCCTAGCAAGGATTTTATGCACAAGGTACTGCTAGTAAAGCTCGACATTTCGCATTTCTAAGATACACAAATAAGCCGCACATAGGAAACTGAAACTTATGACGGCGTTTCGGTCCTATTTGGACCATTAACTAGGCTCACAGAAGCGCGAAGGGAAGGGAGAGAGAGTACAAAATGGGAGGCGAGGTCGGGAGAAAGAGAGGAAGTAGTCGTAGGATGGTAGTAGTGGTAGAGGTAGTAGTGGTTGTTGTAACGGTGGTGGTAGTAGTAGTAGTAGTAGTTGTAGTAGTAGTAGTAGTTGTAGTAGTAGTAGTAGTAGTAGTAATAGTAGTAGTAGTAGTAATAATAATAGCAGTACTTCTAAGATATTCTTATAATATTACTATGGTATAGCGTGGCATCAAGTGTCATGAACAACAGTCAATATGAATCAACTCAGGTGATGTTAATGACGGGGTAAAAAATGTTATGGATATTGCGACCTCGGTGTGAGTCCCTCTTCAGCAGAATACAGTGTCTATACTACTCGTAGAGAGAAGTCACAATAATGTATCTGGAACAACTCACAAACAAGTAGCACTTTGTTCCAGGACAGATCGAAACGTCTTCTACAAGAATTTCCTCATCAAAGTGAGAGATACAATCTTTCCGCTGTATTCCCCGGGGAAAGAGAGACAAAGTGAGAGATAACCATACTTGTGAACTGACGTAACAAGAGAGACATCATTACTATTGATGACGCGGCCGTTAGCGATACCATCGAGACGATGACGAGCAAGAAGTTAACAAGCACTTTATGCCCCCAGTTGTACCCAGTGTGCTAATCACAGTGGGTATTAGAGAATACTTGACGGTGCCATCAATTACTGCGGCCTTATGTAATGGGCAGATCCTTGACACGGATTAAGAGGGTGCCAGAAGAGGGGAAAAACTAGACCTGTGTGTGTGTGTGTACTCACCTAATTCACCTAATTGTGGTTGCAGGGGTCGAGACTCAGCTCCTGGCCCCGCCTCTTCGCTGTCTGCTACTGGGTCTCCGCTCTTCCTGCTCCATGAGCTTTATCATACCTTGTCTTAAAACTATGTATGGTTCCTGCCTCCACTATATCTTTCTCTAGACTATTCCACTTCCTGACTACTCTGTGGCTGAAGAAATGCTTCCTGACATCCCTTGACTCATCTGAGTCTTCAGCTTCCAGTTGTGTCCCCTTGTTTCTGTGTTCCCTCTCTGAAACATCCTGTCACTATCTACCTTGTCAATTCCCCGCAGTATTTTGTATGTCGTTATCATGTCTCCTCTGACCCTTCTTTCCTCCAGTGTTGTTAGTCCTATTTCCCTCAATCTTTCTTCATAAGACAGACCCCTGAGTTGTGGAACTAACCTTGTCGCAAACCTTTGCACTTTCTCTAGTTTCTTTACGTGCTTGACCAGGTGTGGGTTCCAGACTGGTGCTGCATATTCTAGTATGGGCCTGACGTACACGGTATACAGTGTCTTGAACGATTCCTTGTTAAGGTAACGGAACGCTAATCTTAGGTTTGCCAGTCGCCCATATGCTGCCGCAGTTATCTGGTTGATGTGTGCCTCCGGAGACGTGCTTGGCGTTATACTCACTCCAAGGTCTTTCTCCTTTGCCGAGGTTTGTAGCCTTTGTCCGCCTAGCTTGTACTCTGTCAGCGGTCTTCTTTGCCCTTCTCCGATCCTCATGACTTTGCATTTGGAGGGATTGAATTCAAGAAGCCAATTGCTAGATCAGATGTCGAGCTTGTCCAGGTCTGTTTGCAGCCCTGCCTGGTCCTCTTCCGATGTGATTCTCCTCATTATTTTCACATCATCCGCGAATAGAGACACTTCTGAGTCTATCCCGTCCGTCATGTCGTTTACATATACCAGGAATAACACTGGTCCTAGGACTGACCCCTGCGGTACACCGCTCGTCACAGGCGCCCACTGTGATGCCTCACCACGCACCATGACCCGTTGTTGCCTCCCTTTGAGGTATTCCCTGATCCATTCCAGTGCCCTTCCTGTTATACCTGCTTGTATTCCCTGATCCATTCCAGTGCCCTTCCTGTTATACCTGCTTGTGTGTGCGTGTGTGTGTGTGTGTGTGTGTGTATGTGTGTGTGTGCGTGTGTGCGTGTGTGTGTGTGTGTGTGTGTGTGTTGATGACTGCCTTCGTTGCTCACACGGTCGCGTTCACATGCGAGTGAACGCTTAGAAAGAAAGGTAGGAAAAAACTAACCCGGCATCAATTAAGCATTGATGATGTATGTTAACCAGTCCCCCCCCTTTTTTTTTTAACCTTAATGTTAACACTGAAATTATATGTTATAAATCTGATGCCGAACTCTGAATTACACACCGTTTAGTCCCAGCATTTATTCACGCTGTTATAAATCTTCCTTAACTGTGAGAATTGTTATGAGATGATTGTTGCTCTATAACTTTCACGTCCAGGCGGGTGATGGAACAATGTTCATGTTATGTTCTTCATCCTTGTTTCATGTTCCTCATCCTCACTTCTGTCATGTTCCTCATCCTCACTCTTCAAGATGAGTGAGGTTGAGAACATCATCTCTCATCTTGAAGTCTTCTTAAAAAACAAGATTCCAGTAATGTTTACAATAATAATAATAATAATAATAATATTATTATTATTATTATTATTATTATTACTAAAGAAAAAATAATGATACAAGTAATAATAATAGCATCAATAACAAAATCAATAATAATACTAATACTAATAATAATAATAATAAAAATAATGAATAATGATAAATAGCAACAACATTAATAATAATAATAATAATAATAATAATAATAATAATAATAATAATAATAATTTAGAAGATTATTCCCTTAATACACTCTTGGTATAAGGGTTCAAAAAAATATTTTGAATTCGATTTTTTTCTCATTCTTTCCTATCATATATGTTCTATATACATTAATTCAGAGGCATAAGCAATACATATTTTTCATGTTGGCAGAATATATATACATAGTGTATATGTGCATATACACTGATAGTCTATTTTAATACCTGTTTAAAGGGTTTGAAGTATTCATGTCTTGTGGTGAACAGGTTACACACTAAGGAAGGAGCACTGCAGAGGGCCTACTGGCCCATGCTAGGCAGGTCCAACTCACCTTCATGACCCACTAGTGTACTCGATATGTTTCAGATCTCATTAACCTTCAGAGGCATATATATATTACGTCATTTTTATTTATAAATGATGTCTGGCAGAGAGAGTCAGACTTGGTGTGTAGTGGGTTACAGCCTGAGGTGTCAGTCAGTGGGGTCTGACAGTCAGCTGTCGTGCTGGAAAGGTCACTGGTAGTGTCAGTGTTCAGCGGGAAGGTTGATCTGTGTGGGAGAGGTTGAATACGCTGTTTCGCCCGTGTGTGGGGTGACCTGAGTGTGTGGGAGTGACCTGAGTGTGGGGTGACCTGAGTGTGGAGTGACCTGAGTGTGGGATGACCTGAGTGTGGGGTGACCTGAGTGTGGGATAACCTGAGTGAGGAATTATCTGAGTGTGCAATCATCTGAGTGTGCAATCATCTGAGTGTAGGTTATTAGCAATCTCCAGTTTGCAGTGTCCCACCTTCAGTGTTTGGTCCATCATAAACTTTCCTAGTTTCCAGTGGTTGTAACATCCATTCATCCATCTATCTATTTATCCATCTCTCTCTCTCTCACTCCCTGACGTGGTTAGGTGGGAAGTCTCACCAGGAAGGGCGGGGGCACGATCCCTGGAATTAAAAAGAGATATATTTCTAAGAATCTCTACATCTCTCTCTCTCTCTCTCTCTCTCTCTCTCTCTCTCTCTCTCTCTCTCTCTCTCTCTCTCTCTCCCTATCTCTCAGAATTTACAGTTTATCTAATACATTCAACGTTTCGAACATTTCTTCATATATTATCAGAAATTAAAATCATATTCCAATATTATCTTAAAATGATATGACTGGATGATGCTACTTAAAATGTTAATGAAAGTACGTATGTATATACGTACGTACATATATATATATGTGTGTGTGTGTGTGTGTGTGTGTGTGTGTGTGTGTGTGTGTGTCGAAATATTCACAAACACTAATCTCAGGTCGAAGGAGACTCTCCCTGCTAACCTTGGAACAAGGAAGGCAGGGCTCTACTCACCGTACCACACTCGTCAATAACTTGGCGCTAAGCTAACGCTAGAAGTTTTGGTCCAAGACAGCCAGCCTTCAGGCAGGTTGTTTTAAGCTTTTCATCTCATCCCCTGCCTGAAGGCTGGCTGCCTTGGACCAAAACGTCTAGTGTTAACTGGGCGCCAAGGTATTGACCAGTGTGGTACGGTGAGTAGAGCCCTGCGTACCTTGTTCCGAGGTTTGTAGGTTCGAGTCTCCTTCGACCTGAGATTAGTGTTTATATATATATATATATATATAAGTAATTAATTTAGCAGTAAAAAGGAAACTAGTGTTTCATTATTGTTCAGGTTTCAGTGTGTGTCAAGACTCCAGCTGTACCAGCAGTCTGAGGTCAACATTGATAAAGGAAGATTTGTTCTAGGGGGAAACACTTTTATGCTCACATGTTATAATTTGCAACATCCGTGCAGAAACACAAATATATTGCAACAGACAGTTGTGTGACAGCTATGCCCATGCTCACCATTCGAGAGTAAAAGGCTAAGAAATATACATTTCGTTTTTTTAAGTGATGGGGCCAAGTGTTAGACTTGGCAAAGACAGGTGTAAATAAAATTTGAGGGTATTGTTCGAATGATGGTGTTGAAAGTTTCTTCAACTGGTAAGAGTGCCATGTGCTTAATAAGTTCAGGTACTGTGTATACTGACTTAGGAATCTCAACCTCCACAACTGAGAGAATAACAAGTAAGGTATGATTGTTATTCTGGTAAAAGTTGGTTATCTTATTAAGCTTCAAATAAAAATTGAACACATTAGAAATAGAAATTCCCGATGGATCAGTTTTAATGACATTCACTTTCAACTAGACCGGAACACGATCGGAATAAAAGCAGTGCCTGACCCGGCCGAGCACTGCTTGACACAGCTCAACAGTGAATGACCTGGCTGAGCAGCGCCTGACCCGACCGAGCACTGCGTGACCTGGCTCAGCAGTGACTGACACGACTCACCACAACTCACTTTCAAGATCCTCAAGATAATAACTTCATATCTTGTATTTCTTTCTATTATGTCGTCACCAGCACCTCGATCATCCAAAAGGTGCTCAGAGACCTGTGCTGCTTGGTAACTCTCTGCACCACACCTAACCTTCTAACTTGTCACCAACTTCTAACTTGTCACCAACTTCTAAACTTAAAAGTCATCCGCTTGGGTTCTTCTAGCTCCCTGACGGGAGAACCTTTTATTGCAACGACGTTTCTCACTCTGTTGACACGACGAAGCTTCTGCACAGAGCGAAACGTGTTAAGTAAGTACATTAGTGTACAGGTACACATAAGTACAATTATCATACATAGTAACATGTGTAAATTATTCTCTAGGATAACAGCCCAAAAATAGGTCAAAGTGACTCATTTCCATTGGTATCTTTATTATTTCCACTGGGGCCCTTGTTATTTACATTGGTGTCCATATTATTTCCATTGGTGTCCTTGTTATTTCCATTGGTGTCTTTATTATTTCCACTGGGGCCCTTATTAGTTCCACTGTGGTCCAGGGTCACAGGGGAGGCTCTCCCCGCACCTGACGTCTCTCCTGCGTTATATAACGTTAGATCTGTCGCCACACTGCTCCTCGCCTCCGACTGATCCACGTGACGACGATTGCAACACGCGGGTGTTATGACCAAGGTGTTATCTGCAAGGTGTTATTTGAGAGGTGTTATCTGTGAGGTTTTATCTGCAAGGTGTTAGCTGCAGGGTGCAATGAGCAAGGTGTTATCTGCAAGGTGTTATCTGCGAGGTGTTATGAACAAGGTTGTCTGCATGGTGTTATCTGTAAGGTGTTATCTGCGAGGTGTTACCTGCAAGGTGTTATCTGCAAGGTTTTGTGAACAAGGTGTTATCCACAGTGTGTAATCTGCAAGGTGGTATGAACAAGGTGTTATCTGCAAGGTGTTATCTGCAGGTGTTATCTGCAAGGTGTTATCTGCAGGGTGCTATCTGCAAGGTGTTATCTGCTAGATGTTATTTACAAGGTGTTTTGAATGTCACAATGGATAACACACGAAGCTTGAAGAACACGTCAGGGAGAGTGAACAAGTGCCACAGTGAACACATGCCTGCCGATCGGTGCCTGGATGGTTGGCAGACGGACCGGCGCCTGGATGGTTGGCAGACGGACCGGCGCCTTGATGGTTGGCAGACGGACCGGTACCTGGATGGTTGGCAGACGGACCGGTGCCTGGATGGTTGGCAGACGGACCAGCGCCTGGATGGTTGGCAGACGGACCGGTACCTGGATGGTTGGCAGACGGACCGGTGCCTGGATGGTTGGCAGACGGACCGGTGCCTGGATGGTTGGCAGACGGACCGGTGCCTCTCATATCTGAAAGAAGCTTGCTGGTGTCGCCACGCCACCTCACTCTGAGAAGACTTCCCACCATTTCGTCTGCTGCTTCTCTCGCAACATTGCATAGCTCCTGATGACGCACGGAGACGTGTGAAAGTTCCTCAGCTGAAGATTTCCATAATTTCCTGTGGCTTGTCTTGCGTTCTTAAGATCGCCTGTCTACGACTATATTGCATATATATATATATATATATATATATATATATATATATATATATATATATATATATATATATATATATTATATATTATATATCTTTGTTGGAAGTACCTGGAGGAGGGAAGGCAGGTGGAGAGAGAGAGAGAGGGGTGGAGGGAGCGGGGGGTAGAGGGATGGAGAGGGCAGGGGGGGAATGGGTTGTCAGGGGGAAAGCAGTGAAAGGCAGATGGGTCACCCGGGTACTGAGGAAGCTACAAAAAAGGTTAGAGCCACGCGTGCGGGGAAGATGGTGGGTGTGGTGGTGATTGTGAGGGTGTGGTGGTGATTGTGAGGATGTGGTGGTGATTGTGAGGGTGTGGTGGTGATTGTGAGGGTGTGGTGGTGATTGTGAGGGTGTGGTGGTGATTGTGAGGGTGTGGTGGTGATTGTGAGGGTGTGGTTGTGATTGTGAGGGTGTGGTGGTGATTGTGAGGGTGTGGTGGTGATTGTGAGGATGTGGTGGTGATTGTGAGGGTGTGGTGGTGATTGTGAGGGTGTGGTGGTGATTGTGAGGGTATGGTGGGGATTGTGAGGATGTGGTGGTGATTGTAAGGGTGTGGTGGTGATTGTGAGGGTGTGGTGGTGATTGTGAGGATGTGGTGGTGATTGTGAGGGTGTGGTGATTGTGAGGGTGTGGTGGTGATTCTGAGGATGTGATGGTGATTGTGAGGGTGTGGTGGTGATTGTGAGGTGTGGTGGTGATTGTGAGGGTGTGGTGGTGATTGTGAGGTGTGGTGGTGATTGTGAGGGTGTGGTGGTGATTGTGAGGGTGTGGTGGTGATTGTGAGGGTGTGGTGGTCATTGTGAGGGTGTGGTGGTGATTGTGAGGGTGTGGTGGTGATTGTGAGGGTGTGGTGGTGATTGTGAGGGTGTGGTGGTGATTGTGAGGGTGTGGTAGCAGGTGGTAGTACTTGTGGTAGTACCAACGCTTCCATAACAACACTAACTGTTTTTTATTAAGGTCTTCCTGAAGTTATATATATATATATATATATATATATATATATATATATATATATATATATATATATATATATATATATATATATATATATATATATATATATATTTCTGTTACTGACAACTTTAATACTTCCTTCTATTGTGAGTGCACGAGGCAACAGCTGTCAGCCAGATTCGTGCTACATGAAACCATCAGACAAGAGGAAATGTTTGCCTATCAGAACGTGATCTCAGGGGGATGGTATATGGCAACACTGTCTTTGTTTACTTTCACACGCATTGAACTGTGGGAGTTATCAGTGAACAGCGGCGCATGGTGATGCGCTGTGTGTAGCGTGAGCGAGAAAAATCGAGACACACCTGTCTTGACCATCAGGTCACGAGGACAACCTCCAGGATAGCATTTAGAAGTGTCATCTATTAGTCAGGAGTAATTACTTTCGATAACTCATGTCTTTAATTTATTTGTGTAAGAATATTTATATCACGTTAATGGACGTCCTATAATATTAAGGATATTAGTTGCCACTGCAATTGGTTGGAATCCTTGTAAAAAAAAAAAATTCTGTCTGGTCTGAGATTTTATCGCTGAGTTGGGTACAGATAAGCTGGGTTCAGTAGTTGACTGAATGTACTCGTGGAGTACCTCTCGTACTGACTGAATGTACTCGTGGAGTACCTCTGGTACTGGGAGATTCGGCTCTTGTCAAGGAAAATTGTTGTTGTTGGTGTTGTATAGCCACGATAAAGTCGATGGCACCAATGACAGCCTTCCCAGGCTGAACCCATAAGACTGGTTACTAGGAAGGTGGGTAACACTCAGGTGGAATGTGGAGGAAGGGAGGGAGGGAGGATGGAAGGAGGGAGGTTAGAGGATGGAAGGTGGAGAGTTACATAAGCTGGACTAGAGGAAACAGATTCAACTTTCACCTGTGTCCCGCCTTCCTGCCTGCCTCTGCTCAACCATAGTTCCTCTCCTCAATCACCTCTCCTGCCTCACCCGCTTGCTCCTCCCTCACCTCTACTGTCTGACCTCTCCTTCCTCACCTGCCTCCTCCCTACTCACCCATCCTCTCACGCTTCCTTCCTCCTCATCAACTTCCTTCCCTATTACTTCCCTCCTCCTCCCCACTCACTAAGTGGTTGCAACAACGAAGCAGGTCAAGGTATAAATAAGGCAGGTTGCCCAAGACCGCATGAAGACGACTCACGGGATCATCGGGTCCTGGACCAGGCCTCCTGCTTGATGCATTGATCATCCAGGCTCTTGGTGTTGCCCCTCAGTTAAATGTTTGCACCACAGTCCGACTGATCATAAATTGATCCGAGGGGGAGAGGGAGTTACTGATTTCCCTTGTGTATGAAAGGACGATGTTGGAAAGTCCTGGTTCCTTTATATTTATTGAGTTGTTTTTCAGTGTAGTTATTGCGTCATTGCTCTATATTACGGCACTTTCCACCGTCTGTCAAGCCTCTTGCTTTCGTAGGGAGGTAATTTCGGTTTGCTGATTTGGGATCAGTCCTTGCCGAGGTTTCCAGCTGTAGATTATGAAGTATCTTTTTTCAGCTACGTTCCAAGGGAATAAAATTCAGGGGACTACAAAGATACCCTTTATTCTGAATATTGTCTATGAAACATATCCCTGAGGTATCCTGGTAATATCTGCTGTTTTCAACCCTTGTACTGCAGCTTAATTGTTTCCCACACACACCCATACCTCTATAATCTATCAGTTTAAAATCCTAGACAAGTCAGCAATGGACCCCCTCAATCGAGTTGGCTAATGCAACCACTCCGGCCCCTGAGAGATGTACCCCATCACTTGCATACATATCACGTTTGCCATAAAATTTGTCCCAGTTATCAATGAATGGGTCTGCAAATTCCTTGCAGTACCTGTCTAGCCAGCAATTTACACCAATTGCTGTAGACATCCATTCATTGCCCACTTCCCTTCTAGGCAAGATGCTACATATGATTGGGACCCCTCCCTTAGACTTAATTACATCTATGGCTGACTAAGTCATCAACACCAGCTCCTGGGATGCACACTCTCTGTCTAACGTTCCTATCTATGTTACAGAAAACACAGTCCATATATCTTACCTGTGAGTCACTCACAACCAGAATGTTCTTACCTTGATTAGCAGGGGAGTTAGTGGTACCTTTAACCTCACTAACCACTGAAGTACACTCATCCTGGGGAACAGAGAATCGATTTCCTACCTTCAGATCTTCTCTACTAAACTTCCTTATCTTGATATTTCTACCTCTAGTAGAGACCACATTCCATCAGTCTTAACCAAGGACCCAGCGTGGTGTTTGTATTGAATTTTGCATGGAAGAAAAATATTTTGTGTTTCTTTCAATTTAAGGGGATTTTAATAATAAAATGAGGAAGTATAGATTATAATAATAATGGCATATTAGTTCCCTTCCCTCTCCTCCCCCCCTTCATAAAAAATAGGCCTAGAGCAGAGTAGAATGGAAGCAACGGAGGTGAAAAAGAATAATTTACAAGTACGTATCTCCCACTTTCTAAAGGAAACTTCAGATTACCTTTCGTTCCCGCGTGTGCCCTGCCTTTAATAACTTTTTTTTTTTTTAACCTGGTCACTACCTGCTTGACCTGACGTCTCTTAAACCTGGTAGTGACTTTAATTATCCGTCCTCCTGGCAACGGTAATTTGGTTTTGGTTCTCACAAAGAGTATCAAGACCTTGTGGCACCTCATTGCCACCAGCAGTGACCCTCACTGCTCTTTGTCGAGGAGTTCTCACGGTGCTGGGCACTGCCTACCCTCCTGCCTGCCTGCTTGCCTGCCTGCCTACCCTCCTGCCTGTCTACCTGCCTACCTGCCTGCTTTCCTGCCTCAGATGTGCTCCTGACTACCATAAAACCAATGAATCTCTCGCCTCAACAGGACCATCTTCAAGGTTACCAACTTCACGCACGAACCTTCTCAAACACTCACGCAACTCCCCCTTTCACTTACCCACTCTCACTTAATCACCCACTCTCACTCAGAAATTTATATATAAAAATCCAGCTGGATGGAAATTCTGGCAAATGGATATAGTGTAGCAATCATTATTATGTAAACATACGCTGATTGTGTCCTCACAAAGGTCGGGTTTACATTTCCACGCTGGTTCACAGCAGTGATCGTTCTGTGTAAACATCTACTAGATTTAAACAACCATTAGAAGCTGAAGTAGGTGGTATTATTGGCAATGATCTCATTAGGAATCGCTCTTTCACACAGGAGGAGAAATAAATTGTTGGAGACGATGCTAGAGGCTCACGGGTGTGCCCGGAGTTAGGAAGAAACGTGGCTTGCAGGCAAGCAGCCTACCTGACGTTATGAGTGGTTTAAGGCGTCACTTTGGGAGCTAAGCCACACTCGTAGACAGCGTCCAACGTGGGTTCGAATCCTGCTGGCTGTGATTTTTCTTTCTATATACTTTCGTTTGTTTCTGAGAGGTGCAGAAACAAGCCAAAGTGTACTGGAGTGAGTGAGTGCACTGGAGTGAGTGCACTGGGTGAGTGAGTGCACTGGAGTGAGTGAGTGCACTGGAGTGTCTGACGGAAAGCCATACCTGCCAGCTGGAGGATTCTGTGTATGGAATGTGTGCAGCCTCATCCACCACCCATGAGGACACTCAGCTCCGCCTCTTTTGCGTGAAAACATTGAGAGGATTAAACCAGTCAGCTTAGACCATGCAAGGAACTCTCCACATGTATATCCTCCGTGTGAGCTATCAGGGTGTTATAAGTGGGGCAATATCTAGTAAGCCAGGGACTCCTAACCGGGGATATCCATACCCCATCATGGGTATGGGAACCAAATAACGGTGGCATGGGACTCAATCTCTAAACAATTTACAAAAAAAAAATGTTGTTAGATTAGAATTAACTATCAGCTGTTTTTTTCCTAGATATCCAAATGTAAAGTAAAACCAAGCTACTGTGACATCATTTGAAGTCACACTGGTACCAAATGGGATTGGTGATAATAATGATTTCCACAGTAGGTATACGTTAGGCAAGGGTACATATTAGGCAATCCACTGAAAGACCGTAATCGCAAAAGAAGATTAAGAACCCGGGTTCAATTTGCCATTCGACTGTATCAGACCCGGAGAGAAAGGTTTAACTACTATGCCTGTGATACAAAGGGCTGTGGCTGGACCACAGATGACGATGGTAGACCTATCACAGAATATAAGAGAGGATCATCGACACCAGATGATGCGATACAGTCTTCCAATGTGTGTGTGAACCTGCAAACTTCCAGAGTGTAAATGCCTGGCCAGTCACCTGATGTGCACGGAGGTGTGCAAGTTGCAGACGTAGGTGTAGGACACTGCATATTGTAAACTTATATCAAGTTAATATTACACTTAGATCATCTCTAGAGGTCTGTGATGTACTAGTACTAGGGGTGGAGAATGTTGTACCAGTACTAGGGGTGGAGAATGTTGTACCAGTACTAGGGGT